>CM053028.1:37204603-37784603 GCA_028564925.1 Lithobates sylvaticus
TATAATGGGATGTGAAGCGTTTAAGCAGAAAGCAGGCTTTGCAGATGACTTTGTACCTTCCTCTCTCTCTGTCTGGTGATTGTTATCACTGGACACCCTGGCACCTGGGGCTGTAACGTGCCCGTCGTCCACAGGTCCTTTCACATGGGACTGCTTGCCCAGTTCTGCAGATATGATTGGTGTGTGCCCCTCACCCCCCCCCCCCTCCTCCTCCTTCCTATGTGCCCTGCACTGAACTTCTACCTCCAGTGACAGAGATGAGCCATCCACCGGGCTGGACCGGGACACGGAGAGCTCCGTGCAGGTCCAGCTATCACAGGGAGGAGATCCTCTCCCTATGATAGCCAAAGTGAGACTGATTGTGAGCCAATAGGATGTGATGGAGGCGGAGCATCTCATTCTATGGCAAATCTCATTCTATGGCAAATCTCATTCTATGGCACTGCACCGGCAGGAAGTCAGTCAGTGATTGGCTGATAGGCCCGCCTCAGGTAGTCCAGGTGTTCTGTCAAAAAATGACCGCCAATCGAATAGTGTCCGCCCGTACTGCGGCGCTGCAATAAAACACTCTACATGGCGATTGGCTTCATTAAAGTGTGCCAAAAGCAGCATGATGATAAATTGCCAAGTTCCTCACACACCTATCTGTATACTACCTGTAAAACATCAAATTTCTTCATCAATTTAGGCCAATATGTATTCTGCTACACATTTTTGGTAAAAATCCCAATAAATGTATATTGATTGGTTTACACAAACGCTATAGCTTCTACAAACTATGGAATATACATATATATATATCGTTTTTTTTTTTTACTAGTAATGGTGGCAATCAGTGACTTAGGCCCCTTTCACACTGGGGCGGGGAGCCGCGGTGACGGTAAAGCAGCGCTATATTTAGCGCTGCTTTACTGTCGTTTTAGCCGCGGTATTCGGCCGCTCGCGGTGCAGTTTTACCCCCCGCGAGTGGCTGAAAAAGGGTTAAAATCCCCCTTTGCGTCGGTATTGCCGCAGTATTACCGCGGTGTCCCATTCAAATCAATGGGAAGGAGCGGTGAATACACCGCTCCTATACCGCTCCAAAGATGCTGCTAGCAGGACTTTTTTTTACCGTCCTGCTAGCGCACCGCTCCAGTGTGAAAGCCCGCCTATAGTTCTAATCAGGTGCTTAAAAAAAAAACCCAGCCGCTGTAATTCATATGCCTGGTGACCCCAAAGGGAACGGACACATCAATAGGGGGTGGCAGCAGCAGCCGTGAATAGGGGTGCATATAGGGGTGGAGAGGAGAGAGGGAGTGGTGCCTGGGCACCCCTAATGGATGGGCTGCCACTGCCTATAGGTAAATATCAACCATGGGAGTTTACTCCCACCTCAACAGACTCTTTAACTACTGAAGAAATATAACTAGTCATTGAAATGATGGGCTCCTGATGTTTGATGTTTGTACATATAAAGCTCATAATAATATTCTGTTTAACTGCTTGCCGACCAGCTGCCGTCAGTTTACTGTGGCAGGTCGGCACGATCCCACGAGCCGTCATAGGTATACGTCGGCTCGTGGGATCGGAATAGCAGGCGCGCACGCGCCGCCAGAGGCGCGTGCTCACGCCCGCTGCACTGCGGGGGTTGCCGATGCTCGTGGCTGACAGTTGCGATGACCGCCGGCCACAAGCGATGGCGGGCACGAGAGGCAGAACACAGAAGTGTGTGTGTACACAAATCCCTGTTCTGCTCTGTGAGGAGTGACAGATCGTGTGTTCCTAATAGCTAAGAACCACGATCCGTCACTTCCTCTAGTCAGTCCCCTCCCCCTTCAGTTAGAAACACGTAGCAGGGAACATAGTTAACCCCTTTATCCCCCCTCCCCCCAGTGTTAACCCCTTCCCTGCCAGTGACATTTTTACAGTAATCAGTGCATTTTTATAACACTGATCTCTGTATAAATGCCAATGGTCCCAAAAATGTGTCAAAAGTGTCCGATGTGTCCGCCATAATGTCGCAGTCATGAAAAAAATCACAGATTGCCGCCATTACTAGTAAAAAAACAAAAAAACATCTATACTTTATTTTGTAGATGCTATAACTTTTGTGCAAACCAATCAATATACGCTTTATTGCGTTTTTTTTTTTTTTTTACCAAAAATATGTAGAAGAATACATATCGGCCTAAACTGAGGAAAAAACATTTTTTTTTTTATATATTTTTGGGGGGATATTTATTATAGCAAAAAATAAAAAATATTGCTTTTTTTTCAAAATTGTCACTCTTTTTTTGTTTATAGCGCAAAAAAAATAAAAACCGCAGAGGTGATCAAAGACCACCAAAAGAAAGGTCTATTTGTGGGAAAAAAAGAACGTCAATTTTGTATGGGAGCCATGTCGCACGACTGCGCAATTGTCAGTTAAAGCGACGCAGTGCCGAATCACAAAAAGTGCTCTGGTCAGGAAAGGGGTAAAATCTTCCAGGGCTGAAGCGGTTAACTACTGAAGAAATATAATTAGTTATTGAAATGATGGGTTCCTGATGTTTGTACATAAGAATATAAAGTTCATAATAATATTCTGTTTAAAAAAACGAATGTGTGGGATTAGTCACATATATTATAAAGAAAAAAAACCCCTGAAAAAACGTATTTAAAGATCATTTTGCAATCATTCGGATTGTTATGTGTCCGACCCACTGAATAGAAACGACTTATATAATGGTAATATGCAGTATAGTTGTTTCTATACTCCACATTTTATTGTGATTGTTAGCAAAGTAACAACATGTTTCTGCTATAAAGGTGCTATGTATAGAACAATATACGGTAAATGTGGGTGAGGAAGACGTTGAGCAGTGACAAAGCAGGTCGGCAGGTGTACACCGAACCATCTAAAATAAAGACACGTGTCACAGTTGATCAAACAAAGCGACATGCCACCAAAGTCACATTTGTATTAACTATTTATAGAGAGGTTCAAGCAGAAGTAAAACCTGCATTGGATGTTCTTTTTTTACAAGCATATTATACATTGTTATATTATATACATACCTTATCACATTATATATATACACGCACCGGACCCTTTATTAGGTAATCCTTGCTAGTACTGGGTTGGACCCCCTTTTGCCTTTAGAACTGCCTTTATTCTTTGTGGCATAGATTCAACAAGGTGTTGGAAACATTCCTCAGAGGTTTTGCTCCATAGTGACATGATAGCATCACACAGTTGCTGCAGATTTGTCGGCTGCACATCCATGATGTGAATCTCACGTTCCACCACATCCAAAGGCTCTCTATTGGATGAGATGTGGTGAGTGTGGAGGCCATTGGAGTGCAGTGACCTCATTGTCCAGTGGTGAGATGATTGGAGCTCTGTGACATGGTGCATTATCCTGCTGGAAGGAGCCATCAGAAGATGGGGACACTGTAGTCATAAAGGGGTGGACATGGTCAGCAACAATACTCAGGTAGGCCGTGGTGTTTAAACCATACTCAATTTGTACTAAAGGGCCCAACGTGTGCCAAGAAAATATCCCCCACACCATTACACCACCACCAGTCTGAACCATTAATACAAGACAGGATGGATCCATGCTTTCATGTTGTTTACGCTAAATTTTTACCCTACCATCAAAATGTCACAGCTGAAATCGAGACTCATCAGGCCAGGCAACGTTTTTCCAATCTTCTATTGTCCAATTTCGGTGAGTCTGTGTGAATTGTAGTCTTATGCCGCGTACACACGAGCGGATTTTCCGTCTGAAAAATCTTGGATGGTTTTTCCGACAGAATTCCGCTCAAGCTTGGCTTGCATACACACGGTCACACAAAAGTTCACTGAACTTTCGACCGTCAAGAACGCGGTGACGTACAACACTACGACGAGCCGAGAAAATTAAGTTCAATGCTTCCGAGCATGCGTCAAATTGTTTCTAAGCATGCGTAGGAATTTTGCGCGTTGGAATTTGTACAGACGATTGGATTTTCGGATCCAAACTTTTTCCGACGGAAAAATTGAGAACCTGCTCTCAATCTTTTGCTGGCGGAAATGCCGCCAGCAAAAGTCAGATGGAGCATACACACGGTCGCATTTTCCGACCAAAACATCACATCAGTCTTTTGCTGGCGGCATTTCCGATCGCGTGTACGGGGCATCAGTTTTCTGTTCTTAGCTGACAGGAGTGGCACCTTTAAGGTTTGATGTGTTGTGTGTTCAGAGATGGTATTCTGCATACCTTGGTTGTAACGAGTGGTTATTTGAGTTACTGTTGCCTTCCTATCATCTTAAACCAGCCTGCCCATTCTCCTCTGACTTCTGACATCAACAACGCATTTTCCTCCACACAACTGCCGCTCACTGGATATTTTCTCTTTTTCGGACCATTCTCTGTAAACCCGAGAGATGGTTGTGTGTGAAATACTCAGACCAGCCCGTCTGGCACCAACAACCATGCCACGTTCAAAGTCACCTAAATCCCCTTTCTTCCCCATTCTGATGCTCGGTGTAAACGTCAGCAAGTCTTCTTCACCACATGTAGGTGCCTAAATGTGTTGAGTTGCTGCCATATGATTGGCTGATTAGCAATTTGTGTTACAAAGCAATTGAACAGGTGTACCTAATAAAGTGTCTGGTGGGTGTATATCTCCCCATCCTCCTCAGTCTTTTTGTTATTGCTCGTTCACACTTGGAATGAAACATTTTTCAAAGGGCGTTTGACAGGCGGTGAAGAAGCGATATGTCACCTGCTCCCCACTTGCTTTAACGCTTCACATGTGGATCCACTGGGCCACAACCCCTTGCATTGCACACAGCTGCAGGATGGCCCTTGAATGGGTTATGTTTATTGGCGCAACTGCCTGCTGAAAGCAACATGGCGTGTTATTTTTTTACATGGTTGCAACATGTGTACAATCCTGAGTGGCTGCATGCAGTAGTTTAGGTGGACAGTTAGGGGGTAGTAAAACTCAAACTCAAACTCCTGGCAAGCCCTGCAATATGCAGGGCGAACATGGGGGAGTATGAGGGGAATGATTTCTCATCTGCAGGTTGCTATTGGTGAGCGCAGCAGGCTAGCAACAGCGCCTGATTGGTGGATGGCGGCGGGAGCGCTAAAGCCCGCGAAACGGGGCCCTTTAAGAGCAGATCGTCCGGCCTTACCTGTCTCTCTGAAGCAAGACCGGGACCCCCGCCCACCCTTCCCCCTTTTTTTTCTTTTCTTCTCTAGAATATTCTTTTACAAGTCATGGTGTTGGTTAGTGGGGGATTAGTCGTCCAGCTTCGTCTGGATGGACACTGTGAACTAGAACAATAATTTAATTTTGTTATAGCCGAGGTGGCTAAATTATTATTTAAGTTTAAGGTTACCTCTTGACCAACACCAGGGCCAGAAAAAATTCCAACAATAAAGTATGGTTACAAAGAATTACTTGGTGTTTGTATTTTGTACGTTTAATGACTCCTTAACCACTTCAGCCCCGGACCAATTGTCAGCTTAAGGACCAGAGGTCTTTTTCAATTTCGCACTGCACTACTTTAACTGGTAATTGTGCGGTCATGCAATTTTGTAACGAAACGAAATTTGCGTCCTTTTCTTCCCACAAATAGAGCTTTCTTTTGATGGTATTTGATTGCCTCTGTGATTTTTATTTTTTGCGATATAAACGGAAAAAAGAGCGAAAATTTTGAAAAAAAAAGAGATTTTCTACTTTTTGTTATAAAAAAAATCTAATAAACTCAATTTTAGTCAAACATTTGGGCCAAAATGTATTCAGCCACATGTCTTTAGTAAAAAAAATGCCAATAAGCGTATATTTATTGGTTTGCGCAAAAGTTATAGCGTCTACAAACT
Organism: Lithobates sylvaticus; assembly: GCA_028564925.1. NCBI lineage: Eukaryota > Metazoa > Chordata > Amphibia > Anura > Ranidae > Lithobates > Lithobates sylvaticus. Next base: position 37,210,441 of record CM053028.1, read on the forward strand.
AGAGTACATTTTCTGGAATTTACACCGCTTTTAATTTATGACTGCCTATTTCATTTCTTGAGGTGCTAAAATGGCAGAGAAGTACAAAACCCCCCCAAATGACCCCATTTTGGAAAGTAGACACCCCAAGCTATTTGCTGAGAGGCATGTTGAGCCCATTGAATATTTTTTTTTTTAGTCCCAAGTGATTGAATAAAGACAAAAATAAAAAAGATTTTTTTTTTTTTCAAAAAGTTGTCACTAAATGATATATTGCTCACACATGCCATAGTTATATGTGGAATTGCACCCCAAAATACATTTTGCTGCTTCTCCTGAGTATGGGGATACCACATGTGTGGGACTTTTTGGGAGCCTAGCCGCGTACGGGGCCCCGAAACCCAAGCACCGCCTTCAGGATTTCTAAGGGTGCAAATTTTTGATTTCACTCCTCACTACCTATCACAGTTTCGAAGGCCATAAAATGCCAAAATAGCACAAAACCCCCCCAAATGACCCCATTTTGGAAAGTAGACACCCCAAGCTATTTGTTGAGAGGCATGGTGAGTATTTTACAGCTCTCATTTGTTTTTGAAAATGAAGAAAGTAAAGAAAAAAAAATTTTTTTTTTCTTTTTTCAATTTTCAAAACTTTGTGACAAAAAGCGACATCTGCAAAAATACTCACAATACCTCTCAGCAAATAGCTTGGGGTGTCTACTTTCCAAAATGGGGTCATTTTGGGGGGTTTTATGCCATCTGGGCATTCCATGGCCTCCGAAACTGTGATTGGCAGTGAGAAGTGAAATAAAAAAATTACTCCCTTAGAAAGCCTGAAGGCGGTGCTTGGTTTTTGGGGTTCCGTACGCAGCTAGGCTCCCAAAAAGTCCCACACATGTGGTATCCCCGTACTCAGGAGAAGCAACAGAATGTATTTTGGGGTGTATTTCCACATATGCCCATGACATGTTTGAGCAATATATCATTTAGTGACAACTTTTTGTAAAAAAAATATATATATTTTTTTTTTTTCATTATTCAATCTCTTGGGACAAAAAAAAAAAATATTTAATGGGCTCAACATTGCTCTCAGCAAATAGCTTGGGGTGTCTACTTTCCAAAATGGGGTCATTTGGGGGGGGTTTGAACTGTCCTGGCATTTTATGCACAACATTTAGAAGCCTATGTCACACGTCACCCACTCTTCTAACCACTTGAAGACAAAGCCCTTTCTGACACTTTTTGTTTACATGAAAACATATTTTTTTTTTGCAAGAAAATTACGTTGAACCCCCAAACACTATATATATTGTTAAAGCAAAGGCCCTACAGATTAAAATGGTGGGTGTTGCATTTTTTTTTTCCACACAGTATTTGCGCAGCGATTTTTTTCAAACGCATTTTTTGTGGAAAAAATACACTTTTTTTTATTTTAATGCACTAAAACACACTATATTGCTCAAATTTTTGATGAAATAAAAAATATGATCTTAGGCCGAGTACATGGATACCAAACACGACATGCTTTAAAATTGCGCACAAACACGCAGTGGCGACAAACTACATACATTTTTAAAAGCCTTTAAAAGCCTTTACATGATACCACATTAGATTCACGGAGGAGGTCTACTGCTAAAATTACTGCCCTCGATCTGACCTTCGCGGTGATACCTCACATGCATGCTGCAATTGCTGTTTACATATGACGCCAGACCAACGCTTGTGTACGCCTTTGCGCAAGAGAAGGGGGGGCAGGGGTGCTTTTTTTTTTTTTTTTTTTTAGTTTTTTTTTTATTTATTTAGCTTTTTTATTCTATTTTTAAACTGTTCCTTCCATTTTTTTTTTTTCTTTGTTATGATTTTTATTGTTATCTCAGGGAATGTAAATATCCCCTATGATAGCAATAGGCAGTGACAGGTACTCTTTTTTTGAAAAAATTGGGGTCTATTAGACCCTAGATCTTTCTCTGCCCTCAAAGCATCTGACCACACCAAGATTGGTGTGATAAAATGCTTTCCCAATTTCCCAATGGCGCGGTTTATATCCGGGAGGGGGGACATTCCCTCCTACTGCTTGTAAAAGCAGTCTAGAGGCTAATTACCCGCTAGAATTGCTTTTACATGAAAGCCGATCACTGGCTGAAAAGAATGATACCAAGATGATACCTAAACCTGCAGGCATCATTCTGGTATAACCATTCAAAGTCCAGCAACATACTGGACATATATTGTAATCTTTTTTTTTTTCATGCAGCCTCTTGGCTGAACGAAAAAAAGAGATTGATTGGTGGGTATGCCCACCATTAGAATACCTCCCTTCATCCACCCACTTCTAATGATGGGCATACATGCACCATTTATATATGCCGATGCATGGGGGCATCCTCCCGCAAAAGTTATGCCGTGTACACACGGTCGGAATTTCGACCGTATGTACGTGGCATTAGGAGCCAATCGCTCCTCCGCCCCCCCTGCTGCCCCCATGCTTCGGCACATATGCTCTTTTTTTTAACTGTGGTGGTGAAATCACCTCCTACAGCGTTGGAGTCGCGGCTTTATGTATCGTGGGAGCAAACGCTGTTGCTGTCAAGATAAATAAATCCGCGCTGCAACTGAATGGCGCACCTGAAAACAAAAAATGCTTAACACTAAAACACAGTAAACAAAATTACATACCTGAAAAGCAAGCATGATAAAACATGATAAAACATAATAAAACATTGCAGAATAGAATGGAGTAAAAAAAGAGCAACAATAGAGAGAGAGAGAGAACAATAAAACGACAACTATTTTTGTTTTTTTTATTTTTTTGAGATTCACAGGTAAAAAAGCTCCTGACTGTTAGCGACTGAATCAAAACGCTACCACAAAAAAAATGTTAGCGATCGCAGGGATCAGGCCTGACTCTGCGAACACTGCAGTTATGTGTGCTTAGTGTTTTGTAAGTGACAGTGATCGATCGATACTGCACTTGGGTGGGCTGGGCTGGGCGGAGGGGGAAAACGCAGGTGCTAGCAGGTATCTGGGCTGATCCCGCTAACAATGCGTTTTTTTGGAACCCTAAACTGCTGGGACGCTAGTATAGATCTGATCAGATCAGATATTGATCTGTTCAGATACTATACCACTAAGGGAGGTGTATGCTTTGCGCGTGGGTGTTTGCGGTACTGGCACTAAACTGGGGCGACGCAGACCTTATTTGACCCTAAAACCTAATTGATATCACCCGCCGGGCGATCAGGGGGTTAAACCGTTATTGGGTAATAAATGGCGGGTGCCCTGACAGTATAAAAAACAAGCTAACTAACCAGCGTCACCCGTAACAGTAATACAAAAAAAAACTGGTTACCTAGCGACACTAATGCAGGGATCAGAAAAACGATCGCTTAGTGACACTGGCAAAAGGGGGTGAAAGGGTTAACTAGGGGCAATCAGGGGGTTAAACCTTTATTAGGTAATATATGGGGGTACCTGACGCTATATAAAAACCTGACGGGGAACCTAAATAACGAAATAACTAACTGGCTAACCAGCGTCACCAGTGACATTTTATACGGTGATCACTGGTGAAAGGGTTAACTCTAGGGGCAATCAGGGGGTTAAAACCTTTATTTAGGTTGTAATATGGGGGTACCTGACCTATAAACCTATTTATGAACCTATATAAACATGGCGGTTAACCTAAAAAAAAAATGGTTACCTAGCGACACTAATGCAGCGATCAGAAAAACGATCGCTTAGTGACACTGGCAAAAGGGGGTGAAAGGGTTAACTAGGGGCAATCAGGGGGTTAAACCTTTATTAGGTAATATATGGGGGTACCTGACGCTATATAAAAACCTGACGGGGAACCTAAATAACGAAATAACTAACTGGCTAACCAGCGTCACCAGTGACAGTTATACGGTGATTACTGGTGAAAGGGTTAACTCTAGGGGCAATCAGGGGGTTAAAACCTTTATTTAGGTTGTAATATGGGGGTACCTGACCTATAAAACTATTTATGAACCTATATAAAACATGGCGGTTAAAATAAAAAAAAAATGGTTACCTAGCGACACAATGCAGCGATCAGAAAAACGATCGCTTAGTGACACTGGCAAAAGGGGGTGAAGGGGTTAACTAGGGGCAATCAGGGGGTTAAACCTTTATTAGGGGGGGGTAGGGGGCTACCTAGGACCTAAACTAACTGCCCTGACAGTTATTACAGTCACACTGACACTAAATGCAGTGATCAGTAAATAAATGATCACTGCAATTAGTGACACTGTGACTGGGGGGGGGGGGGGGTGATCTGGGGGGTGATCAGGGGGTGACAGGGGGGTGTTTTGTGTGCCTAACTGTACTGGTGTCAGTGTAGTGTTGTGCACTAACCTTAACATGTTCGCCGCTCGGCGTCTCCGGTCACATAGACCGGCGCACCGAGCGTGACATCACTTCCGCCTTCCTGTCTATAAAATAGACAGGAAGGGGAAGCTTTTCATTCGCCAGGAGCGATCGCGAGGGGGTGGCCAGAAACCACTGGCCGTCCCCTCGTCCCGGATCGCTCCTGAAGCGATGCCGACCGTCCCCGCCGGCGGAGGGGGGTCCGATCGGACCCCCCAACCGCCTAAAGAATGGCACGTACAGGTACGTGGTTCTGCCTGTACGTGCCATTCTGCCGACGTATATCTACATGGGGCGGTCGGCAAGTGGTTAATGCTAGCCCATGCTTTTACCGACCTTCCCCTGGCCACCCATGTGAAGGAGCCCTTAGTGACAGGATGGTGGTAGGTCGAGGATCTGTGCTTGCAGGGGGTAATTGAGGATGGGGGAAGGGGTAGTTGAAGAGGATTTCTGCTAGAAGTGTTAATGGGGGATGGGGGGGCCTAGGGGATTTGTGCTGGGGGTGGATTTGGAGGGGAAGACAATTTGTACTCGAAAGGGGATTTTGTTGTGGGCGGGTTTGTGATAGAAGTGGAAGAGGATTTGTGTTGGGAGGGGCATTGGTGGGGGATTTTTGCTGGGAGGGGGAACTCCTGCACCTGACTTCTGCACTTTATTTATGACACACCTGACCCCTGCACTGTTTATACTCACCCCGACCTCTGCACTGTGTTTATTACTCACCCCGACCCCTGCACTGTTTATTACTCACTCCGACCTCTGCACTATATCTATTGCATACCCCGACCCCTGCACTGTGTTTATTACTCCCCCATAGCCCTCCCAGACGCCATTCTTTACCAAACAGCATGTCATTTAACCCATATATTGGACTGGTGCAGACACGAAAACCTTAAAACAATGGGTACAAATAGAAAACTCCTTGGTGGGGGTCCACCTGGACCTGCTGCCCTGATGTCAGCAGCCCTTGCCGAAACAGGTCTTATCCCACCCTACGGTGGGGGTCACAATCCAGACTGCTCGGAAAGTTTTCAAGACCTGTCTATTGCGCCACTCCCTTCTCCACTCACCCCGGTAGTGGGCAACCCGGCTTTAACTCCGGGACTTAAGGACCCTAGATTTCAGGACCTGAAGTTTCACAGGAAGCTGAGAGGTCACAGGCCAGACATTTTCTTATTAACGGACAATGGGAAAACAGACAACAAATCATGGACGACCCAGCATTGAGGGGGCTTTCCTTCTGGCAAAAGGTACAGCTGTCCCACTACATTGACTCATTACCCTCACCGGACGCATTCGGGAGGCAACTAACTCCCTTTGAATTGCTCTGCCTGGACCGGTCACCATTGAGACACGCGATCTCTGTGACATACCAACTACTTGGGTCCCTTCAACCGGACGCTAGGCCTCCTTACATTGACTGTTGGGATCGAGATCTGGGACTAAAACTCCCAGAAAAGCAAGTCGAGCGAATCATCCTTTTCTCCCATAAGACTTCCATATGTGCAAGACACCAAGAAGCGGGATACAAGGTGATGTCTCATTGGTATTACATGCCAGAAAAGATACATAAGATGTCCCCCCAGAGCACAGACCTGTGTTGGAGATGTGGGGGAGAAGGTTGGAACGTTTCTTCATGTTTTCTGGTCGTTCCAGGTGTTGTAGCCCTTTTGGACGGAGGTGCATCGCATCGTCCAAAGGTTCACGGATCGTGTGTTGCCGAACTCTCCCGAGTTCTTCCTTCTGCATCATCACGAGATTCCAAGCAAGAGCTACAGGAAATCTATAGTTCCATTCTTGCTCACAGGAGCAAATGGCTGCATCCCAGTGTATTGGAAGCAGACCCAGCCTCCGTCGGTGGCTGCCTGGTTGAAAAGAGTAGTGGACATACATGCAATGGAGGACTTGGTGGCCACGGAAAAAGGCCTAAATGAGAAATTCTCCAAAAAATGGTTCTACTGGCACGAATTTGACTACTCAGAGGAATACGGACAGCTAGTAAACCGACCCTCTTGAAGGGGGATAGCTGCAGAAACTCCCCAGTTGGACTGGCTGTGACTGGACAGGGGTATTAACCCCCTCTCCCCCCCTTTTTTTAAATTTCTCTTCTTCTCCCCCCTCTCTGTCCCTAACCTTCCTTATTCTTCCCGTTTGCTCATACTCTCTATTCTCCATCTTTACTTTTTCAGCACTCTATTATTCCTGTCTCTGTTTCTATCAGATGTCAGTACATCAAATAGTGACAATGTTGAGTCGGCGAGAACTGGCTCCAATTCCTCACCTACTTCCTTAAAAAAAACAAAAAAAAATCGTGTGTCCTGGAAAAAATAAAGGGGTCACGCGGGGTGCGGAGGGCTCTTATTCCTTAGATACTCATCCTGCCTCTATCCGGCTAGGAGATTTCACGTAAAGTGTTTTTATGAACCTATTATTATATATATAGGGATATACAGCTTGTATAATTCACTGTGATTTATTCTATTATGGTTTCTGTACTCCCACATGTTCTTCCTTCTTAAATAAAGAATTTACAAAAAAGATATATATATATATATATATATATATATATATTTGTGTACTGTATATATAGTCTTAAATTAAAAAAAGTCCATTCAATTTCCCTCCAAATCTCCAAATTCCTTTATTTTTTTTTTTGCTCTGACTTCCTGTTAGAAGGTGGCTACATTCCTTCTCTTTGGTCCCACTGTATGTAGCAATGTAGCCACCCTCTCTTGTTCACTCCCAAGATAGACTTTGGGAAAAATGGATTAAAAGGCCATAAAGTAGTGGATGTGTATGGATTACTTTTGGAGGATTTCATTTAGTATAATTTTAAAGCGGTAGTAAAGCCCGCTTTTGATTTTTACCTACAGGTAAGCCTATAATAAGTCTTACCTGTAGGTTAAATGAATACTGTATTTATTGGCGTATAACGCGCACTTTTCCCCCCTGAAAAGTGGGTGTATGTTATACGCCGATCCTTGCATTGAGCTGCCACAGAGGGGATGGGGGATAACGGGGATGGGGTGGGGTGGGACAAGCACCGTCAGATTACATAGAGCGAGGATCTCCTGTTTACTCGGCGGTCTCTGTAATACAAAGTCCTGCCTCCTGGACCAGCATTGGACTAGTGTTCTGTCTATTATAGGAGCCGGTCCAGGAGGAGGGACTTTTATATATGCATTAAAGAGGCTGCCGAGTAAACAGGAGAGCCTCGCTCTTTGCAATCTGACGTGAGACTGCAGATGGGCACGGTTTAGGCTGCATTGATGGGCAATGGTGAGGCTGCAGATGGGCACTGATCAGGTTGCAATGGTGAGGCTGCAGATGGGCACTGATCAGGCTGCATTGATGGGCACTGGTGAGGCTGCAGATGGGCACTGGTGAGGCTGCATTGATGGGCAATGGTGAGGCTGCAGATGGGCACTGGTGAGGCTGCATTGAATGGCAATAGTGAGGCTGCAGATGGGCAATGGTGGGGCTGCATTGAATGGCAATAGTGAGGCTACAGATGGGCACTGGTGAGGCTGCATTGATGGGCACCGGTGAGGCTGCAGATGGGCATTGATAAAGCTGCATTGATGGGCAATGGTGAGGCTGCATTGATGGACAATGGTGAGGCTGCAGATGGACAATGGTGAGGCTACAGATGGGCACTGGTGAGGCTGCAGATGGGCACTGGTGAGGCTGCATTGATGGGCACTGGTGAGGCTGCATTGATGGGCACTGGTGAGGCTGCAGATGGGCACGATGAGGCTGCATTGATGGGCACTGACCCTTATTTTGCTTCAAAGTTCTTTATTTCAAATTTTAGTTTTTTTCCTGAAACTTCTCTCTTAAAATGAAGGTACGTGTTATACGCCGATAAATACGGTATCTCCTAAACGTGCATCATTTATGAAATTTTTACCCTGGATGCAGCCGATGACAGCATACACTGCCGGACCTTCAGAGCTTCATGCCGGAACTGAAGGCGTCAACGCGGCTTCAGCCACTCACGCACTCAGAACTGGCGAACCCGGAAGAAAGACCAAGGGAAGATGCCAGCCCTCCCAGCGGTGACAGCGTGCTGCTGGAGGGCTTTATTCTAAGGTAAGTATTTCATATTGTACTAGTGTGCGATGCATACTAGCACATTATGCAATTGCCTTACAGGTGTTTTTTTTTTTTTTTCATAACTGCTGCGGTTTACTACCGATTTAAGAAGGCTTTATTGTTCTGTGACATTATATGCATCAAACTACAGTTCATCAAAACTACCACAAGAGGTCACCCTTCAATTAAAAAGTTAAAAGAACTTTATTTTCCAAATTTTATTCATCAGTGCTCACTGAAGTTCCTTTTCCAACCCGGCCTACAGGTACATAATGGTAAGGATTTCCAGATGCTCCAATGCCCAAGTCTGTTATTTAAATAAATTCAGCAATTTTTTTTTTTTTTTTCAATTGTAACACCTGGATAGACCACATTTGAAAGACAGTTGTAACAGTGCTGCTATTTACTGTAAAGGTTTGCTTTAGGTTTTATTTGCTTACTGCAAGTTACTGTATATATGAAGAAGAAATATAAGCAAACCTTGTCCGTCACACCCCCCCATTCCCATTTCGTTCCCTTGGTGTTACGTGAAAGGCTGACAAGGGGGCTGAATTACATAGAACTATGATGTCACCCGCCGATATCTACTGCTGTTGGCGTTGTCTGATTTAACCACTTCAGCTCTGAAAGGTTCTACCCCCTTGTTGTACACAAATAAAATTGATGTCCTTTGTTTTCCCACAAATACAGCTTCTTTTGGTGGTATTTGATCACCTCTGCATGTTTTTTTTGCACTATAAACAAAAAAAAAAAAAATTTTATATTTTTTTTACTTTCTGCTTTAAAACATATCCAATAAAAATAATGTAAAAAAACGAATTTCTTCATCAGTTTAGGCCAATATGTATTCTGCTACATATTTTTGGTAAAAAAAACAAACAATAAGCATACATTGATTGGTTTGCGCAAAAATTATCATGTTTACAAATGGGATAGATTTATGGACTTTTTTTTTTTTTTTATTGTTTTCACTAGTAATGTCGGCGATCAGTGATTTTTAGTGGGACTGCGTCATTGCAGCAGACAAATCTGACACTAAGTGACACTTTTTGGAAACCAGCGACACCAATACAAAAAAAAATGCATTGTCACTGTATAAATGACACTGGCAGGGAAGGGGTTAACTAACACCAGGGGCGATCAAAGGATTAAGTGTGCGCCTAGGGAGTGCTTTCTAACTGTGGGGGGGAATGCTGTGACTCGAGGAAAACAGAGATCCGTATTTCTGCTTAGCAGAAACACAAGATCTTAATTTTCCTCCCTCACAGAACAGCGATCTGCCTTGTTTACACAGGCAAACTGCCGTTCTGCCTCTCCTGTGAACGATCGCAGGTGGCCGGCGACCATCACAGCCACTGGACCCGCTGATTGGCTCCCGCTGTGTCCAATCACGGGGCGATCACAAGAATCCTGTACAGGTATGTGATTTTGTTCTTAAGGGCCGCCCTACCACAGTATATGTACGTGGGATGGTCCTTAATCGGTTAAAGGCCAACTACTGGCAGATAAGAAATAATCCTGCACTGCAAAGGTTAAAGAGGTGTATCCCTAAAAAAAAAAATTTAAAGTCAGCAGCTACAAATACTGCAGCTGCTGACTTTTAATAATCGGACACTTACCTGTTCCAGGGTCCAGCAATGCGGGGGGGGGGGTCGAAGCTCCGCTTTCCCCCCGATCTGCTCAGCGGCGCCGGCATTGCAACTGTGGGCACCCGCCTGTGGCTTCACAGCCGGGCACCCACTGCCCATGCGCGAGCGCCGCCGCGCACAGTGATTGGCCGCACAGTCATCTGGGACACGTGACAGGTCCCAGATGACTGGGGAGCCCTTCCTGCGCCGAGGGGAAGTGATGTCACCAGCCCAGGCACCGAAGGAGGCAGACTACGAGGGGCCCCCTAGCAACAGGCATCTAGAGGTATGTAAAACATAATATTTTTTCAATAATTTTTTTTTCATTTTTTTTATGAATTTTAAGCAATTTTTTTTTTTTTGGTGGAAACACCACTTTAATAGCTAGTTTTGTCCAGAGGAGAGGAGAAAGTTTCACTTACATGATCCTCCACTCCTCCAGCAGATGGCGCTCACCCACAATCTGACAGTGGACAGTCCCACTGCATCCTCCCATCTTGTGCAGAGCTATGAACCCTACTCTGGTCCAGGGGCAGATCCAGAGTCTAGTCTTGGGAGGGGCACTCATTTTTACATACATTTTTTGTTGGGCATTTTATTGGGGAAATGACTGCAGGGATGCAGGGCGGTGAGAGATGATGATGTCATCTCTCTGCTCCCCCGCCTGCTGATTGGCCATCCGCCCTCTCACCCACCGAGCCTCCCAGCTGCCCGGCCTGCCTGCTCTCTCACCCGTTCAGCTGTCCCCCGCGGAGCCGGCCAGCTCTCTCTCCCGCCCACAGAGCCGCTCAGCGGCAAAATTATGGAAAATTAGTACCATCAAGGATTGATATTCCCATATTTCCAGCCACATCTTGATTTGCACGAGTCTGCTGCTGGGACCTACCTTTTATGGATCCTTGTGAGGCATCTCTCGAGCCTTAAGGATTTACTTTTTACTTGCTTTCCTTCATTCTGGATATGTGTCCCCATTTTTGCTCAGCGCCATCCTAACAATCTTTTTAACAAATATTTGACTCCGTGAATGTAGTATTGAGCACCTCCAACTATCATCTCCCTCATGCCCCTGAAGAAGGGATTTATCTTGAATCTCCTGAAACGCTTTTTTCTCATATACTATATATGTATATTATGTATCACTTTGTGTATGGTATATCTTTGACCATTACATATCGTTATGTATCTTTGACCGTTACACTGTTTTATGAAATAATACATTTTTATATGTTTTGACAATATTTTGTCTTCAAAAGTTTTCCCTTAAAGTCCCTTAGTAGCGGGGGGGTACTCATTTTCCATATACTTTATTTGTCTTAGTGACCGTTATCATTGAGTGTGAAAGTAAAAGAGAATTCCAAGTTTTGGGTTGCACCCAGAACAGGAAATCCTAATTGGGGACGCTAGTTCTGGTGACAACCAGGCATTCCTTCAATTCCTATTGAGCCTATGTGACAGGAAGTAAAGGGAAATCCCCCCAATGGGACACAGATGGCTAAAAAACATACAGAAGTTATAAGCCCTCCATTACTTTATCTAAAATTAAGGAAATGTTTTGCCTTTACTTCTACTTTAAAGTAGACATGTGCACAATAGAAAAATTTGTTTAGTTTCTGTTCGTTTCCGTTGATTCGTAACGATTCGTAATTTCGTAAGTCGTCGGTGTTCGTATTCGTAACGATTCGTATTTTCGTAAGAGTTATTTTTTCGTTGATTCGTTTTTCCGTTAGTCTAATTTTCGTTTATTCGAAATTCGTATTTTCGTTTTTTTTGTATTTTGTATTCGGACGCATTCGTATTTTCGTAGATTTAGTTACATTCGTACTTTCGTAAGATTGATACATTTGTACTTTTGTAACATTGTTTTCGTAGATTTGTAATCGGAGCATAATTCATAATTTTATGTAATGTGTATGCTATTATTACATTGTAAGAGACACGGAAAATTACGAATCGAAAAAAAAAAAGTTACGAATGTATGAATTTTTCGTTCAATCCATTCGAAGCACGTTAAGCAGCGCCATTGTAAGAGACACGGAAAATTACGAATCAAAAAAAAAAAAAAGTTACGAATGTACGAATTTTTTCGTTCAATCCATTCGAAGCTCGTTAAGCAGCGCCATTGTAAGAGACACGGAAAATTACGAATCGGAAAAAAAAAAAGTTACGAATGTACAAATTTTTTCGTTCAATCCATTCGAAGCACGTTAAGCAGCGCCATTGTAAGGGACACGGAAAATTACCAATTCGTTTTTCGGATTTTCTTCTTTCGTAGTTTCGTTGTTTCTAATTTGGTTATTTCGGATTTTTGTTGTTTTTCGTATTCGTTCGATTCGATCATTCGTTATTCGTTAAAATTTTTAGCGAATCATTTGTTCATTCGTACGATAACGAATGAACGAATATAACGAATTTTAACGGAAAACGAATAAAAACAAAACGAATTGCACATGTCTACTTTAAAGCCAGAAATAGCCCGACTAGATGGAGTTTAGCAAAGATATTTCTCTTACTACAACTTTCTTTAACAAAAAAAAAGAATAAGAAAAGTCATTACAGATGGGTTTTAGAAAGGCTGAGCAGTGCTGCATAGCAAAAAACACAGACAATGTTTACTGCCTTCCATAAAATACAACTTTGCAACAATTACATTATTCACAGATCCTAAACATCAGCAAAACAGCCTTGAAAGTGCTTATAAAAGCTTCTTCTCACCTTCACATTGAGCTTCCTCCTGAAAATAAAATATTGGTTATAATGAATATTTATGTACAAAATGTTGCTGTACAATGAGAAAACATCGCTAACTCCAGTTTTACAGTTTCAGAATTTGGTTCCTGAACTATGTAAGTGGCCACCTATTGCAGATCTTAAAGGGTCAGTCCACCTGTTGTAAATATATGGGTGATGACGAATAACTGATATAAATATTATGCCTCGTACACACGATCGGACATTCCGACAACAAAACCGTGGAATTTTGTTCGAAGGTTGTTGGCTCCAAATTGTGTTGCATACACACGGTCACACAAATGTTGGCCAACAATTACGAACGTAGTGACGTACAAGACGTACGGTGAGCCGATAAAAAGGAAGTTCAATAGTCATGTGATATCTCCATTATGAACGCTAGTTTTACAACACCGCGCGCTTCCGGCTCATACTTGATTCCGAGCATTTGAACTTTTGTGCGATGGACTACACATGATCCGAAAGTCCGACAACAAAGTTTTGTTGGCGGAAAATTTGAGAACCAAATTTGCTAGCCAACATTTGTTGGTGGACATTCCAACAAATGTTCGATGGAGCATACACACGGTCGGACTTTCAGCCAACAAGCTCACATCCAACATTTCCCGTCGGAAAGTCCGATTGTGTGTACGCGGCATTAGTGTTACTATGGAAACAGGAGTATGCCAATGCAGTGCAAAACTCCTATATACAGTGCCTTGAAAAAGTATTCATACCCCTTGAAATTTTCCACATTTTGTCATGTTACAACCAAAAACTTAAATGTATTTTATTAGGATTTTATGTGATAGACCAACACAAAGTGGCACATAATTGTGAAGTGGAAGGAAAATAATAAATGGTTTTCAAAAGAATTTACATATAAATATCTGAAAAGTGTGGTGTGCATTTGTATTCGGCCCCCCAGAGTCAATACTTTGTAGAACCAACTTTCACTGCAATTACAGCTGCAGTATTTTTGGGCAGCTAAGACTGTTGCAGCATGGTAGTTAAATCAATGAAAAATCCTCAGTGGTATTGAAAAATTTACTGGAGTTCCGGAGGGGGCAGTATCGCCTCCTGAATATCTGTAAACTGTCTCTAAACTGCCTTGAACCAGCCATTCACCACTGACTGCTTTTCAGAATGGTGGTAGAGCCTGCTGCCTAAACCCTTAGAGCAGCCATTCTCTACTAGGGTTCCTTGGAAGTCTAGGGTTCCCCAAGAGGTTGCCAAGGGTTCCTTGAGCTAATTGAATGCCAATTTGATGGTGCCTAGAAAGTTCCAGGTCCAACATCATTTGGCAGAGCCAACGGCATGACATCAATGATCTTTTTAGCTGACTCTTCTGAAATTCTGACGGAAAATGTCCGATCGGACCATGTTGTCGGAAAATCCGACCGCGTGTGCGCTCCATCGCACTTTATCCTGCTCTCAAATTTTCCGACAACAAAATCCGATCGGACTTTTTCCGATCGTGTGTAGAGAATGCCGACGGACAAAGTGCCACCCATGGTCAGATCAAATTAGGAGATCAAACCTATTGGCTATTAGCCTCTATGTAGTCCCGTCGTACGCAACGAACGTCACCACGTTCAGAATGATCAGATTTTCCGACAACTTTGTCCGACCGTGTGTGTGCAACACCAGTGTCGGACAAAATCCGTCAGAAAAAATCCAACGGATTTTGTGGTCGGAATTTCTGACTGTGTGTACGGGGCATAAGGGTGGGGTTCTGACAACCAATGTAAGGGGGGCATTCTTCCCAATGTAAGGGGCATTTTCTCAATACCTTCTGATGGACTTATCTTAGCAGAGGTTCCCTGAGACCTGAAACTTAAATCAAGGGTTCCTCTGGGCTAAACAGATTGAGAAAGCCTGCCTTAGAGGTTGCAGTTCTCCAACATAGGAAATGTCAGTTTAGAGTGGGCTGACCTTTTAATTTTGGTGTTCAGGTTTCTCCAATAATTTTGGAAAAACCCCATGCATCACCCAACCAGCCTGAAGACATCTGGAAAAAGGTAAGAAAAAATGTAAAGCTACAGTATGAGAGCGACTAGGAGTTGGGAGAATGGAACTTGGATTTGTGCTTTAAAGGGGTTGTAAAGGAATTTTTTTTTTTTTTTTTAAATAACAAACATGTTATACTTACCTCCACTGTGCAGCTCGTTTTGCACAGAGTGGCCCCGAACCTGGTCTTCTGGGGTCCCTCGGCGGCTGTCTCGGCTCCCCCCCCCCGCAAGTACTTCTCACCTTCATGCGAGCTCCCTCGCATGGTGAGGAGTACTTGCGAGTGCCCTCCCGTGATACAGCCGGCGGCTAGAGCCGCTAGCTGTATCACTCGGCCCCGCCCCGGCGCGCCGCGTCATTGGATGTGATTGACAGCAGCGCGAGCCAATTTGACAAGTCTTTTATTAAAATGATCTTCTTCTCCGCTTCTTCCTCCGGTCTGCCTCCATCTTCTCCCGCATCTTCCTCCTCCGGGCTTCTCCTTCTCCCGCTGCTTCTTCTTCCGCTCTTCTTCTTTCTTCTGTCTTCTTTGTCCGGGGATCTTCTTCCTCTGCCGCCACTCCCGCCGGCAGTGCAGTCGCTGTAGATCGGAGGGGGACATGCAAGGAAAAAAAAACAGCATTTTAGCTTGCACATGATTGGATGATAAAATCAGCAGAGCTTCCCCTCATTTCAGATCTACCCCTCAGATCTACAGCGACTGCACTTCCAAGTGCACTTGTAGTGCAAAGTGGATTTGGCTTTAGTAAATAACCCCCACAGTCTTTGATTTCAGCAATATGTGTTGTGAGAATTCGACTGGAGTTCAATGTAAAATTAGATTAGAATTTCAGTCAGAATTTTACGTTACGTTATTCGGAGCGTTCGTTAAAATTTGTTTATATTGTATTTCGAATTTGGGGATTCAGATATATCCGAATCTCCGAAAAATGAAAAATGTGTCCGAATATTAATTCGCAAACGAACCGCACATGTCTATTGAGAATATTGGACGATGCTATCTTTGACCTTTAGCCCCCGTTCACATCAAATCCAACTTTGAAATTTGCGCGACCTCACTTGAAGTCGCGCGATTTTAATGCTGCGACTTGGCTGACAATCTGTGCAACTTCATGCACAGATGTCTATGCAAGTTGCATCTGAAATCGCAAGAAATAGTGCAGGATCTTTTTTTTTTTTTCAAATCAGTGCAGCATCACATTGATTTGAACTGTTCCATTTCTGACAATAGGGTGTGATTGTCATGAGATTTGGAACTGTCAAATCGCATGACAAGCGATGTGAACGGGGGCTTAATGCCAGATGGCTACTATCTGTTCCATGTGTATGAATACGTCCAATTCCTCTAAGTATAACTTATCTGTCCTAATGATCTATGGTCTGTCTTTATTCATTAAAGTGGAGCTCCATCCAAAAGGGGAAGCTCCACTTGTTTGCTACCTCCCCCCTCTGCTGCCACATTTGGCACCTTTTCGGGGTGGGGGGGGGGGGCGGATACACGCTCCCACTTCTGGGTAAGATTTCCACAATTGTGTGGCGATCGATGAAATTTTTGACTGCTCCTCCTTCCCTTCCGCTGCTTTCTAGAAGACACACAGGTCCAGAAGACAGCAGGACCATTCAGAAAGCGCAGCGCGACTCACGCATGCGTAGTAGGAGACAGGCTGTGTAGCCGCAAAGGCTTCACTTCCTGTTTCCCTTGGTGAAGATGCTGGCGCCACCTCCAGGAGCTAATGGACGGATTGGCTTGGGGTACCGACATCGCGCGATCCCTGGACAGGTAAGTGTACTTATATTATAAGTCAGCCGTTACAGTATTTGTAATTTTTTAAATTTATTTTCCCCCCCAGGCTGAAACTCCACTTTGAGCAGCCTCAATCCTGTTCTGGTTTCTGGTATTAACCACTTACCGACCAGCCGCTGCAGTTTTACTGCGGCAGAATGGCAGGGCTGGGTGAAGCGACATTATGTAACGTTGCTGTGGCCACTAGGGGCGCGTGCTGCTCGCCCCCTGAAGCCAATGCGAGTGCCCGGCGGTCACGATCACCACCGGGCTCCTGCGATCACTGCTGAGACACCGAGAACCGGGATCTGTGTGTGTAAACACACAGTTTCCGGTTCTCTGAGGGGAGAAGAGACTGATCGTCTGTTCATACAAAGTATGAACAGCGATCTGTCATCTCCCCTAAACAGTCCCCTCCCCCCTTCAGTTAGAAACACACACTAGGGAACACAATTAGCCTCTTGATCGCCCCCTAGTGGTTAACCCCTTCCCTGCCAGCGACATTTTTACAGTAATCAGTTTATTTTTATATCACTGATCGCTGTATAAATGCCAATGGTCGCAAAAATGTGTCAAAAGTGTCCGATGTGTCCGCCATAATGTCCCAGTCCTGATAAAAATCGCAGATCCCGACATTACTAGTAAAAAAAAAAAAAATTCTAATATAAATGCTATAAAACTATCGCCTATTTTGTAGACGCTATAACTTTTGCGCAAACCAATCAATATACGCTTATTGCGATTTTTTTTGTTACCAAAAATATGTAGAAGAATCGGCCTAAACTGAGGAAAAAAAAATGTTTTTTTTTATATATTTTCGGGGGATATTTATTATAGCAAAAAGTTAAAAATATTGTGTTTTTTTCCAAATTTTCGCAGTTTTTTTTGTTTATAGCTCAAAAAATAAAAACCGCAGAGGTGATCAAATACCACCAAAAGAAAGCTCTATTTGTGGGAAAAGAAGGACTTCACATTTTGTTTGGGTGCAACGTTGCACGACCGCGCAATTGTCAGTCAAAGCGACGCAGTGCCGAATTGCAAAAAGTGCTCTGGTCAGGAAGGGGATAAAATCTTCTGGGGCTGAAGTGGCTAAATAATAATAATAATAATAATAATAAAAAAGAATAAATGACACCACCATGCATCTGCAAAAAGGGTAATACACAGGTGTGAAAAAAGCCTAAGTAGCGATTTCCCATTACTTTTGAGAGATTAGATGAAAATGACATAGTCAGAGTGAAGTCAGAGGGTGTGAACTGTATTCCAGGTAAGTGAAAATATTGAAGCATTTGGATCAGCATGACAGCCAGGCAACTAACATTCTCGAAATGAAAGGTCAGCAATAGGTGTGTAAAGAGCAGAAAAACCAAGTGATTTGGTGAAAGTGGCTGAAAAAAGTCCTGCCGTGTGTATGAAAGGTCAGCAATAGGTGTACTATTAGGTTTTTATATACCTGCATGTTTTTCTCCCATACTTCCAGTAGGTGGCGCTGGTAAGCTGCACACTGTTTGCTGTTTGCATCCACTCAATTCTTTCCTATGAGAAGCAGTATAGAATGACTTGTGTGCATTGTAATCCTCCAAATCCGCTAAAATACATCCAGCTACTGAGAGTATGCTAACCAGCTTCAGAAATCGTTACCAACTATCCTGTGGCCATGAGGGCTGAGCGGTACCTCTGCAGACCAGGCTGTTCGATTTCCCCCTTTGGCGCAGTATTTACCAGTAATTCAGACATGAAGAAAGCCGTCCTTCACAATGTTCTAGAAGAAAATACCCGATTGAGTACATTTTTTTCCCCCCTGGTGCCAACGTACTAAACCACATGTATGCTATATATATATATATATATATATAATTTTGAAAAAAACACAATATTTTTTCCTTTTTGCTATAATAAATATCCCATTAAAAAAAAAAAAAAAAAAAAAAAAAACGAATTTTAGTTTAGGCCGATATGTATTCTACATATTTTTGGTAAAAAAATCGCAATAAGCGTATATTGATTGGTTTGCGCAAAAGTTATAGCGTCTACAAAATAGGGGATATATTTATTGCATTTTTTTTCTTTTACTAGTAATGGCGGCGATCTGCAATTTTTTTCATGATTGTGACATTGCGGCGGACACTTCGGACACTTTTGACACATTTTTGGGACCATGTATGTTCCCTATGGGAGTGATTCTAAAGCCCCATACACACGGTCGGATTTTCCGATGGATTCTGTCCTATCGGACAATGTTGTCGGAAATTCCGACCGTGTGTAGGCACCATCGGACATTTTCCATCGGATTGTCCGACGGACAAAGTTGTATCTCCTGCTCTAAAGATTTTCCGACAACAAAGTCCGATCACACCAATTCCGATCGTGTGTAGCGAATTCCGACGGACAAAGTGCCACGCATGCTCAGATCACATTACAAGACCAAAGCTATTGGCTACTAGCCTCTACGTAGTCCCGTCGTAGGCAACAAACGTCACCACGTTCAGAATGATCGGATTTTCCGACAACTTTGTCCGACCGTGTGTATGCAACACCAGTGTCGGACTAAATCCGTCGGACCAAATCCGATGGATTTGGTGGTCGGATTTTCCGACCGTGTGTATGGGGCTTAACTGTGGGGGAGGGGAATCACAAGGGGAGGAGACCGATCGATGTTCCTCTGTACTGGGAACACACCATCGGGTCTCCTCTCCACTGACAGGACGTGGATCTGTGTGTTTACACACACAGATCCACGGTCCTGCTGTGTTCCCGGGCAATCGCGGGTGCCTGGAGGACATCGCAGCCGCCGGGCACGCGCACTGGGTCCCTGACCGTCCAATTGCCCCCAGGAATCTTACCTGCCGAACCCCCAGCAGCAGATCCAACCGGCTCACTGCGCGCGAGTATGCGCACGTGCGTGCGCGGGAGCGCGCGGGCGTGCACAGACGCGCAGCCTGTCAGACCTTGGCGCCAGTGGATCTATTTAAGGGAGCCTGTCACCAGGCCTCCCTGCTGTCTGGTCTACAGCTTTTGAGAGACCCCCCTGTTGCGCTTAATCTGCTACCTGATACCTGTACCCGGCTTACCTCTGACCATCCGCTGCTTGCTGCCTGCCACCGACCTCGGCTTGTCCTAACTTCTTTTCTGCCTGCTGCCTTGTTACCGTTCCTGCCCGCCTGTGTCTGACCCGGCTCGACCCTGACTATTTTCTGCCTGCTGCCTGGGTGCCGTTCCTACCTGCTAGCACCCTTCCCGGCCTGCCTGAAGACCTGCCTGTATCCTGATCTGCAAGGCACCTTCCTCCCTGTTCCGGTGGTCCTCCTACCCTACGCTGATCCTGGTTCCAGCCTGCTTCTGATCCCCGTCTGCTACCTGGAGTTCGGACCAGCCCTGGCATTGTGTCCTCCCAGGCACTTGTGCCCCTTCTGTGCCCCTGAACGTCTGTCTGCTCTACCAGGGGTTCTTGAGCCAGAGGAACACGAAAGGGTGCTCCCTGCATCCGTGGGCTCAACCACCAGGTACGTGACAGTACCAGACAGCCATGTCTGAGCCCACGCAGGGAGCCTCTCAGATGGACGAACTGTGTCGTCACCTTGCCGGACTTACCCAGGCCGTGAAGAACCTGCAAGACGGCTACAACCGACTGGAGGGGCAAGTCCAGGCCCTGTCTGCACCCTCATCAGCTCCATCTGGGACTTCCTCTTCCCCTTCTGCAGTAATGCTGCTACCTGAACCAAGGGTCCCTATACCTGAGAAGTTTTTGGGGGACCGAAGTAAATTCAGGACCTTCCATAATGCGTGTGAACTATATTTTGCTCTGCAACCCCGGACTTTCTCGCTGGAGGCCACTAACGTGGGATTTGTTATTTCACTGCTGCAGGGGGAAGCACAGATTTGGGCCCACCGCCTTCTGGAGCAAAAGCATGCCTCCTTGAATGACCTGAACTCTTTCCTCCAAGCCATGTCCCAACTCTATGAAGATCCACAACTGGCAGCCACTGCTGAAGCGGCTCTGCATTCTCTCCAGCAGGGCCGCAGACCAGTGGAGGATTACGTGTCAGAGTTTAGGCGTTGGAGTGCCGATACCTCCTGGAACAACGCCGCTCTGCGCTATCAATTTCGTATGGGCCTGTCTGAACCCATGAAGAATGAGCTAGCCCGAGTGGGCATCCCAGAGACTCTAGATGCCCTTATTAATTTGTCCATCCAGATTGACAGGCGCCTAAGAGAGCGGAGATCTGAACGTTACACTGGATCTTCTCGCCCAGTTTGGATGCTTCCTCGTGTACCCAGCTACCCACAGTCGGCCTCTCCTGCTCCGGTAACCTCTACTACAGACTCCGCTGAGCCTATGCAGTTAGGCCTTCTGCGTCCTTCCCTCACACCAGTGGAACGACAACGCAGACGAACAAACAACCTCTGCCTCTACTGTGGAGAGCCCAGGCACTACGCAAGGTCCTGTCCTGCCAAGCTTCGTAAGTACTTTGCCACTTCCTCTGTCCCTGCCTCTGCTTTGTGTAACCATGCTTCTCACCTGGCTGTCTCCGCTCTTTTACAGCTTCCAGGAGGGAATATACAGGTCACCGCAATTATTGACTCTGGAGCCTGCAGCGGTTTCATGGACTTGAGTTTTGCTACCAGACATCATGTTCCTTTGAGGCCCAGAGCGAAAGGACTTTCTGTTCATTTGGCCGACGGTTCTGCCCTCAAGTCCGGGCCTTTCACTCAGGAAACAATACCGCTGCTAACCACCATTTCTGAGAACCACCAAGAACTGTTGTGCCTGGACATTATTGAATCCCCTTTATTCCCCATCATCCTTGGTATGCCCTGGCTGAGGGCCCATAACCCTCAGATCGACTGGTCCACTGGCAGCATCAGCTTCCCTTCTGCCTACTGTAACCAACATTGCCTGTTAAAAACTGCTGAAGAACCCTCGTCCTTGCTATGTGTGGAGGCAGACCAGGAGATCCGTCAATCCGTGCCTGAGGTCTATCACGGGTACCTGGATGTCTTTAACAAGAAAGGGGCTGATACTCTTCCTCCTCACCGGTCATATGACTGCCCAATCGAGCTCCTTCCAGGAGCTGAAATTCCTTTTGGGAGGATATTCCCCTTAACAGAGCTAGAATTGGGCACGCTAAGGACTTATATCGACGAGAACCTAGAGAAAGGGTTCATTCGGCCTTCTACCTCCCCTGCAGGAGCAGGAATCTTTTTCGTAGAGAAAAAGGACCATTCCCTGCGCCCTTGCGTGGATTATCGGGAGCTTAACAAAATTACGATCAAGAATCGGTATCCCTTACCCTTGGTACCCGAACTATTCCAACGACTGGGGACAGCATCGATCTTCACCAAACTGGATCTTCGCAGGGCCTACAACTTAGTCCGCATCCGGAGCGCCGACGAGTGGAAGACTGCTTTCCGCACCCGGTTCGGGCATTTTGAATACCTGGTCATGCCCTTCGGACTGTGCAACGCCCCGGCCAGGTTCCAACACTTGATGAACGACGTTTTCAGAGACTATCTTGATCTGTTCGTTATCGTTTATCTAGATGATATCCTGATCTTCTCCCCTTCTCTGACGAGCACCGCGAACACGTTAAAAAAGTATTAGCGAAATTACGATGCCATGGCTTATACGCCAAACCCGAAAAATGCATGTTCGAGCAGCAGAGCATCCAGTTCCTGGGATTAATTATCTCCGTGGAAGGTATCCAGATGGACTCTCAGAAAGTTTCTGCCATTTTGGACTGGCCTGCACCAACGGACAAAAAGGGGGTTCAGCGTTTCGCGGGTTTCGCAAACTTTTACCGGAAATTTATTAAAGGATTTTCCGCTATCATCTCTCCTATCACGGAACTCACGAAACATGGTAGCCATTTCCGTTGGTCATCCGAAGCCCAGAAAGCCTTCATGACTCTCAAGAACCTGTTCACATCCGCATCAATCCTTAAGCACCCTGACCCGGCATTACCTTACATTCTAGAGGTGGACGCGTCTGAGATTGCAGTAGGGGCAGTACTCTCTCAGAGACAAGGGCCCAAGGCCCTCTTACACCCAGTCGCATTCTTCTCCCGTAAACTGTCTGAAGCTGAGAGTAATTATGAAGTGGGTGTCTGGGAGCTTTTAGCCATCAAGTCAGCACTTGAAGAGTGGCGGTACCTTCTGGAGGGAGCAGCACATCCAATCCTTATCTACACTGACCATAAGAATCTCGAGTATTTGAAAGTTGCAAAGAGATTGAAACCACGTCAGGCCAGGTGGGCACTCTTTTTTACTCGATTTTCTTTCCACATTACATACAGACCGGGGTCAAAAAACACCCGCGTGCGTCCATCAGTATCAGCGCGCACCCGCGTGCGCCCCTCAGTTTTAGTGCGCACGCGCCTGTGTTAATGCGCACCCGCGTGCACCCACCTGCGTTAGGCCTTCTTCGTCCTTCCCTCACACCAGTTGAACGACAACGCAGACGAACAAACAACCTCTGCCTCTAATTTGAGAGCCCAGGCACTACGCAAGGTCCTGTCCTGGATCTTCTCGCCCAGTTTGGATGCTTCCTCGGTCCCTGCCTCTGCTTTGTGTAACCATGCTTCTCACCTGGCTGTCTCCGCTCTTTTACAGCTTCCAGGAGGGGAATATACAGGTCACCGCAATTATTGACTCTGGAGGCTGCAATTTTCATGGACTTGAGTTTTGCTACCAGACATCATGGTCCTTTGAGGCCCAGAGCGAAAGGACTTTCTGTTCATTTGGCCGACGGTTCTGCCCTCAAGTCCGGGCCTGTCACTCAGGAAACAATACCGCTGCTAACCCCATTTCTGAGAACCACCAAGAACTGATTGTGCCTGGACATTATTGAAGCCCCTTTATTCCCCATCATTCCTTTGGAGATATTCCCCTTAACAGAGCTAGAATTGGGCACGCTAAGGACTTATATCGACGAGAACCTCATCTGGCAGCATCAGCTTCCCTTCTGCCTACTGTACCCGAACTATTCCAACGACTGGGGACAGCATCGTGCGCAGGGCCTACAACTTAGTCCGCATCCGGAGCGCCGACGAGTGGAAGACTGCTTTCCGCACCCGGTTCGGGCATTTTGAATACCTGGTGCCCTGGATGTCACCAACAGATAAGTGGCTGATACTCTTCCTCCTCACCGGTCATATGACTGCCCAATCGAGCTCCTTCCAGGAGCTGGGCACTCTTTTTTACTCGATTTTCTTTCCACATTACATACAGACTGGGGGAGGGGTAAGTATTTATATTGAAAAATACACCAAGCCAGATGCCCTCTCCAGAATGTTCAACGAATCCGAAGCCTCTTCACCCCCAGACACCATCCTGTCTCCAGGAAACTTTCTGGAGACAGGTGGACACACGCGGGTGCGCACTAACGCAGGTGGGCGCACGCGGGTGCGCGCTAACGCAGGTGGGCGCACGCGGGTGCGCGCTAAAGGTGGGCGCACGCGGGTGCGCGCTAACATTCCAACGCTGGCGGTGCACGCCAGATGCCCTCTCCAGAATGTTCAACGAAACCGAAGCCTCTTCACCCCCAGACACCATCCTGTCTCCAGGAAACTTTCTGGAGACAGGTGGACACACGCGGGTGCGCACTAACGCAGGTGGGCGCACGCGGGTGCGCGCTAACGCAGGTGGGCGCACGCGGGTGCGCGCTAACGCAGGTGGGCGCACACGGGTGCGCGCTAACGCAGGTGGGTGCACGCGGGTGCGCATTAACACAGGTGGGGCGCACTAACACTGAGGGGCGCACGCGGGTGCGCGCTGATACTGATGGACGCACGCGGGTGCGTGAGGGCACCAACGGGCGCGATGATGTGCGTGTGCGCAGGCGGGCGCGCGTGAGTATGCGCGCGCACGCACGTGCGTGCGCGGGAACGCGCAGGCGCGCAGCCTGTCAGACCTTGGCGCCAGTGTATCTATTTAAGGGAGCCTGTCACCAGGCCTCCCTGCTGTCTGGTCTACAGCGTTTGAGAGACCCCCCTGTTGCGCTTAATCTGCTACCTGATACCTGTACCCGGCTTACCATTGACCATCCGCTGCTTGCTGCCTGCCACCGACCTCGGCTTGTCCTGACTTCTCTTCTGCCTGCTGCCTTGTTACCGTTCCTGCCCGCCTGTGTCTGACCCGGCTCAACCCTGACTATTCTCTGCCTGCTGCCTGGGTGCCGTTCCTACCTGCTAGCACCCCTCCCGGCCTGCCTGAAGACCTGCCTGTATCCTGATCTGCAAGGCACCTTCCTCCCTGTTCCGGTGGTCCTCCTACCCTACGCTGATCCTGGTTCCAGCCTGCTT
The DNA here is from genome assembly GCA_028564925.1 of Lithobates sylvaticus. NCBI lineage: Eukaryota > Metazoa > Chordata > Amphibia > Anura > Ranidae > Lithobates > Lithobates sylvaticus. The sequence continues at coordinate 37,235,348 of CM053028.1, forward strand.
CTGATCCCCGTCTGCTACCTGGAGTTCGGACCAGCCCTGGCATTGTGTCCTCCCAGGCACTTGTGCCCCTTCTGTGCTCCTGAACGTCTGTCTGCTCTACCAGGGGTTCTTGAGCCAGAGGAACACGAGAGGCCGCTCCCTGCATCCGTGGGCTCAACCACCAGGTACGTGACAGGCTCATTAGTTCAATTTTAGTTCACTGTTTATCAAAGGAACAGAAAACCAAAAATAAAACACAAGCATTCAGGAGGTGGGAAGATTGCATGTACATGGCGAGACGTTCTCTGCTGTAAATGAAGGGCATGTTACTAGGCTATTTTCTCTCCAGGTTGAATGTTATTCATTCATAAAGAATTGAGTGAATCAGTAATATACTCCTTTATAAACTAACAATCATAGTAAATAAATACTATGAGCGTCAGCTCCATCTAGAGGCAATAGTTTATTTTTTTTTATTTTTTTATTCGCTCTATTCAGAATTACAATGGAACTAGACTTTATCTGAGCACCATAAACTAGAAGTGCTATTTAAACGCTTGCCGACCAGCGCACACAGCTGTATATCGGCAGAATGGCACAGGCAGGCAAAAGGGGCGTATGGTAACTCGATGCTCTCCGGCGGCCGGCATTTCCCCATTCTGCATTGTGACATGACAGAGATCACTGCTCCCTGTCATCAGAAGCCCATAAAGCGGCAGCACTCATGCAGCCCCAGACCATGACACCCCCACCACCATGCTTGACTGTAGACAAGACACACTTGTCTTTGTACTCCTCACCTGGTTGCCCCCACACACGCCTGACACCATCTGAACTGAATAAGTTTATCTTGGTCTCATCAGACCACAGAACATGGTTCCAGTAATCCATGTCCTTAGTCTGCTTGTCTTCAGCAACTTGTTTGCAGGCTTTCTTGTGCATCATCTTTAGAAGAGGCTTCCTTCTGGGACGACAGCAATGCAGACCAATTTGATGCAGTGTGCGGCGTATGGTCTGAGCACATGGGCGTCCGCAGATAGAGGCAAGGGGGGTCAAGTGCCCCCCCCTGGAATCGGCAAGGTGTCTGCACTGTGGCTGGCCTGCTCTGGGGCCGCTGTCAGCTAGGAGCTCTGTAACTTTTTTTTTTTATTAAAGAACAGCTGAGAGAGAAGCGCGGCTGTGCAGTGAACAGGAGGAGGGGCTGGCTGAGAAAATGTGTAGCAGGGAGGGTCAGAGGAGCAAGTAACCATCATGCAGCAGAGAGTGTAACCCCCCCCCCCTGCAGCCCGCCATATTTAAATGTATACAGGTGCTGGATCGGGAATGAATGGGGGCGTCGGGAGGGAGATACACAGTACCTGAAGCCGAGGAGATAGAGAATCGTATGACCACAGCAAAACTAATCCTGCAGCACACAGAACAATGTCATATGTAATGCTGGCCGGAATCATCCAGAAATCTATGCGTTTTCGGCAGTGTGCAGGTTACTGATCAGCCTCCTCTCCCTCTGGCTCTGTACTCTCTTTGTTTAGCTTCCTAACCTGCTGATAAGATCTCTGGGAGACACTGCAGCCTGTCTGCATTCTGTGTCCAGCAAGGGGGGTCACACATGTTTGGCTGTTAACCATTTCAGCTCAGCTATTTAGCCAGAGCTCTGTGTGTGCTGCAGTTTGATGTTTTTTGGATGATTTATTGCTGATTCAGGCTAGAAACTTCAGACTCATTAACTGTTTACTGTTCTTCACTAATCCTGACCAGATCACTGTAAGACAATTTTAATTTTGGAAATTGGATGTGTTGCTGTCTTCTGGCACTGTTTGTACTTTAAAAGGAGGATTACTAACTTAATCTTGAAGAGCTGCTTTAAGTAGAGTAGCGCAGCCCTACTATACACTTTTACACTGAGTTCAGCCATACATCCATTCTCTGCCCATCTCCTGTATTATTTCTGCAGTCTCTGATCGTCTCCTGTATTATTTCTGCAGTCTCTGATCGTCTCCTGTATTATTTCTGCAGTCTCTGATCGTCTCCTGTATTATTTCTGCAGTCTCTGATTGTCTCCTGTATTATTTCTGCAGTCTCTGACCGTCTCCTGTATTATGTCTGCAGTCTCTGACCCTCTCCTGTATTATGTCTGCAGTCTCTGACCCTCTCCTGTATTATGTCTGCAGTCTCTGACCATCTCCTGTATTATGTCTGCAGTCTCTGACCCTCTCCTGTATTATTTCTGCAGTCTCTGATTGTCTCCTGTATTATTTCTGCAGTCTCTGATTGTCTCCTGTATTATTTCTGCAGTCTCTGATCGTCTACTGTATTATTTCTGCAGTCTATGACCCTCTCCTGCAGTATGTCTGCAGTCTCTGATCGTCGCCTGTATTATTTCTGCAGTCTCTGACCCTCTCCTGTATTATGTCTGCAGTCTCTGACCCTCTCCTGTATTATGTCTGCAGTCTCTGACCCTCTCCTGTATTATGTCTGCAGTCTCTGACCCTCTCCTGTAGTATGTCTGCAGTCTCTCACCCTCTCCTGCATTATGTCTGCAGTCTCTGACCCTCTCCTGTAGCATGTCTGCAGTCTCTGACCCTCTCCTGTAGCATGTCTGCAGTCTCTGACCCTCTCCTGTAGCATGTCTGCAGTCTCTGACCCTCTCCTGTAGCATGTCTGCAGTCTCTGACCCTCTCCTGTAGCATGTCTGCAGTCTCTGACCCTCTCCTGTAGCATGTCTGCAGTCTCTGACCCTCTCCTGTAGCATGTCTGCAGTCTCTGACCCTCTCCTGTAGCATGTCTGCAGTCTCTGACCCTCTCCTGTAGCATGTCTGCAGTCTCTGACCCTCTCCTGTAGCATGTCTGCAGTCTCTGACCCTCTCCTGTAGCATGTCTGCAGTCTCTGACCGTCTCTTGTAATGTGTCTTGCACATATACAAAAATTACATTTAAATCCTGCAGGGCTATTTAAAAACACCTGAATATATTCAAAAAATATGGGGATTTGGTCACACTATATGGCAGCCCACTTACTGCGTAAAAGTATCCCTTAATTAGTGGGTCCTACACTGGTAAAAGAATGAAAGATCCTGCGTCTCAACCATTGGAGATGCATTCCTCTTTTATCATCTTTATGCTATTGTGCCCATATAACTGCTATTGAGGCACACCAGCATCTATATGGGCACAAAAGCAGCTGTATGGGCACAACAGCATAAAGACGCTATTGTGTCCATACAGATTTTAAAATCTCCACTGTCTTAAGCCAATGCTGCACCATGCAGGTGTATTTTTTATTTTATTTTTGTAATTGATTGATTGCCTAATTGTATGTTTATTTATACCTTTACTTGCTGTGGTCGCTCGCAGCATATTTTTCATGGTTTTGCATGTGGTTCAGATCACCACAGCAAAACCAGGTACACTCTCTACCCCAAAAAGTGCCAAATGTGGCAGTGGAAGGGGGGAGGGTGCAAACAAGTGGTGCTTCCCCTTTTGGGTGGAGCTCTACTTTAACACTGCCACAAGCCACCAATAGGGAGGGTAGATTGAAAGTAGAATTCCACCTTGCGCTAGCCTTAAAAACTGCCCCCCGTCCCCTTACCCCTAACACCTATGCAGACTAACCTATTTTCAGACTGTTCCAATCTGGTCATGTTATCTCACCTGTGTGATCCAGCAGCGTATGCAGGGGAGAGGAGGGAGCACCAATAACAACTGTGACATGGGAACCTATGGGTGACATCACCTCATCAGGCTTTATCAGCCGTCGCCAAGTGCTTTCTCCCCTACAGCCGCTGTTGACTGACACAGGTAAGATCACACGACCAGACCTTAAAATGATGCCCCCCCTTGAAAAAAGTTCTGCGGACGCCCATGTCTGAGCACTGACTGGCTGACCTTCAACCTTTGCAGCACTGCTGGCAGCACTCATACGTCTATTTCCCAAAGACAACCTCTGGATATGACGCTGAGCACGTGCAAACAACTTCTTTGGTCAACCATGGGGAGGCCTGTTCCGAGTGGAACCTGTCCTGTTAAACCGCTGTATGGTCTTGGACACCGTACTGCAGCTCAGTTTCAGGATCTTGGCAATCTTCTTATAGCCTAGGCCATCTTTATGTAGAGCAACAATTCTTTTTTTCAGATCCTCAGAGAGTTCATTGCCATGAGGTGCCATGTTGAACTTCCAGTGACCAGTATGAGAGAGTGAGAGCGATAATACCAAATTTAACACACCTGCTTCCCATTCACACCTGAGACCTTGTAACACTAACAAGTCACATGACACCGGGGAGGGAAAATGGTTAATCAGGCCTAATTTGGACATTTTCACTTAGGGGTGTACTCACTTTTGTTGCCAGCGGTTTAGACATTAATGGCTGTGTGTTGAGTTATTTTGAGGGGACAGCAAATTTACACTGTTATACAAGCTGTACACTCACTACCAGGGACGGACTGACCATTCGGTGACTCTGTGGCCGCCCGAGGGCCCCGTGCACGGGGGGGCCCGGGCCGGCTCAGTCCGTCCCTGGAGGTGCCAGTCCTGGGGCTGCTTTTGTCTTTTTGGGGCTTGGTTTGCAGACGGCAATGTCAGCAGGCAGCAGCAGCCGCCGCACTTTGCACTGCAAGTCTGCAACCTGTGTGCGTGGCGTGCCTCCTCTTCTGATCTGGCGCCGCCGAGTGCCCACTGAAATGCCTGTGTCTGCCTGAGTGAGGGGAGGAGCAACGCTTTCTAGTTGGATTTGGCCCGTGTGGCCACCGCTGATTTCCCCTTCCATTCGGCCGCCCGTGGATCACAAGAATTAAGGTCGGTGTGTCTCTCTCTCTCTCTCTCTCTCTCTCCCCCTCTCTCTCCCTCCCCCCTCTCTCTCTCCCCCCTCTCTTTCTCCCTCCCCCCTCTCTCTCCCCCCCTCTCCCTCTCTCCCCTCCCCTCTCTCTCCCCCCTCTCTCCCTCCCCCCTCTCCATTTTTTTAATTTGTTGCATTTTTTTTGGGGGGGGGGGGGGGGGCGCAAACTGAAAAAAAAATCAAACGCAGCCACTGTGCCCTAAAACGCAGCCACTGTGCCCTAAAACGCAGCCACTGTGCCCATCAAACGCAGCCACTGTGCCCTCAAACGCAGCCACTGTGCCCTAAAAAACGCAGCCACTGTGCCCTAAAACGCAGCCAATGTGCCATCAAACGCAGCCACTGTGCCCTCAAACGCAGCCACTGTGCCCTAAAACGCAGCCACTGTGCCCTAAAACGCAGCCACTGTGCCCATCAAACGCAGCCACTGTGCCCCTAAAACGCAGCCAATGTGCCATCAAACGCAGCCACTGTGCCCTCAAACGCAGCCACTGTGCCCTAAAACGCAGCCACTGTGCCCTAAAACGCAGCCACTGTGCCCATCAAACGCAGCCACTGTGCCCATCAAACGCAGCCACTGTGCCATCAAACGCAGCCACTGTGCCCTCAAACGCAGCCACTGTGCCATCAAACGCAGCCACTGTGCCCTCAAACGCAGCCACTGTGCCCTCAAACGCAGCCAATGTGCCATCAAACGCAGCCACTGTGCCATCAAACGCAGCCACTGTGCCCTCAAACGCAGCCACTGTGCCCTCAAACGCAGCCAATGTGCCATCAAACGCAGCCACTGTGCCATCAAACGCAGCCAATGTGGCATCAAACGCAGCCACTGTGCCATCAAACGCAGCCACTGTGCCCTAAAACGCAGCCACTGTGCCCTAAAACGCAGCCACTGTGCCCATCAAACACAGCCACTGTGCCATCAAACGCAGCCACTTTGCCCTCAAACGCAGCCACTGTGCCATCAAACGCAGCCACTGTGCCATCAAACGCAGCCACTGTGCCATCAAACGCAGCCAATGTGCCCATAAATTGCCACCACTGTGCCCATTAAATGAAGCTACTGTGCCATAAAACGCAGCCACTGTGCCCATAAATTGCCACCACTGTGCCCATCAAACGCAGCCACTGTGCCCATAAATTGCTACCACGGTGTCCATTAAATGCAGCCACTGTGCCCTCAAACGCAGCCACTGTGCCATCAAACGCAGCCACTGTGCCCATAAATTGCCCCCATAGTGCCCATTAAATGCAGCCAATGTGCCCATAAAATGCCATCAATGTGCCCATTAAATGTAGCTACTGTGCCATCAAACGCAGCCACGGTGCCCATAAATTGCCACCACTGTGCCCATAAAACGCAGCCACTGTGCCATCAAACGCAGCTACTGTGCCCATAAATTGCCACCACTGTGCCCATCAAACGCAGCCACTGTGCCATCAAACGCAGCTACTGTGCCCATAAATTGCCACCACTGTGCCCATTAAATGCTGCCACTGTGCCATCAAACGCAGCCACTGTGCCCATCAAACGCAGCCACTGTGCCCAGCCACTGTACCCATAAATTGCCACCACTGTGCCCATCAAACACAGCCACTGTGCCATAAAATGCAGCCAATGTGCCCATAAAATGCCATCAATGTGCCCATTAAATGTAGCTACTGTGCCATCAAACGCAGCCACGGTGCCCATAAATTGCCACCACTGTGCCCATCAAACGTAGCCACTGTGCCCTCAAACGCAGCCCCTGTGCCCTCAAACGCAGCCCCTGTGCCCTCAAACGCAGCCCCTGTGCCATCAAATGCAGCCACTGTACCCATAAATTGCCACCACTGTGCCCATCAAACGCAGCCACTGTGCCATCAAATGCAGCCACTTGTATATATATATATATATGTGGTCAGTGAGAAGAATGTTCATTACATTGGTGGTCAGTGAGAAGAATGTTCATTACATTGGTGGTCAGTGAGAAGAATGTTCATTACATTGGTGATCAGTGAGAAGAATGTTCATTACATTGGTGGTCAATGGGAAGAATGTTCCTTACATTGGTGGTCAATGGGAAGAATGTTCATTACATTGGTGGTCAGTGAGAAGAATGTTCCTTACATTGGTGGTCAATGGGAAGAATGTTCCTTACATTGGTGGTCAATGGGAAGAATGTTCATTACATTGGTGGTCAGTGAGAAGAATGTTCATTACATTGGTGGTCAATGGGAAGAATGTTCCTTACATTGGTGGTCAATGGGAAGAATGTTCATTACATTGGTGGTCAGTGAGAAGAATGTTCATTACATTGGTGGTCAGAGGGAAGAATGTTCCTTACATTGGTGGTCAATGGGAAGAATGTTCATTACATTGGTGGTCAGAGGGAAGAATGTTCATTACATGGGCGGGGACACAGGGGGCCCCATGATCTCCTTTTGCCCGGGGGCCCCATGAGCTGTCAGTCCGCCCCTGCTCACTACTTTACATTGTAGCAAAGTGTCATTTCTTTAGTGTTGTCACATAAAAAGATAGAATAAAATATTTACAGAAATGTGAGGGGTGTACTCAGTTTTGTGAGATACTGTATATATATTATATATCTCCAAGAAATAATCTGTGTATTTGCTGTGATGGATCGTTCATGGCAGCGGCAGAGGTTTGCTGGTATAACTGAACATTTACACAGCAATTTAGGTAAAAAAGAAAATATGTCTATGGAGATCAAGCCCTGGTAAATGAAAAGCTGAGAGCCTTGGGCCTTGTCTTTGTATTTCTAGTGAATCAGAGGAAAGCGGCTGCATTTACAGGACCCGACCTGCAAACACCTCATTTACCAAAGGAATTGCTACAAGAAAATCCCATTAAAATGTATTGCGCACGGATGGGAACTCCCCGCTATGCTTCCCTCCGAAGACCGAGGACTCCGTATTTATATGGATTTACATACTTTTATTTTATTCTGTTATAGAATAAATAGTATTATAGTGATTCGTTTTATTTAGATAATAAATGAAATATCTGCACCTTTTCCTCATGGGATCTTGGCGCTGATAGATGGAGACTTCGGGCATCTGGCATGTTTATGGCTGGGTTTACACAATCTTCGCATTCAGTTCACAGCAGGGGTCCAGTGCGTCCCCGTTCACCGTTTCAGCTCCAATTTCAGCATGCATTTTTGGCTGAATTCAGACCTGAAACAGACCAAAAGACGTAGCAGAGTCGCATCGGAGATATGTCAACCGGCTCAATAGAGAGCCGGTGTTCTGCTGTCACCAGGTGTCCGAAGTGTACTGCGCATGCGCAGTACAGAGCATGAAGATTTTTGGAAATTGTCGGAAGATGAACGGCGCCTGCGCCGTGAGTCGAGGTGAAGCCCCCACCATCCAAGCAGACATAGGGTTAGTCAAACTTAGAGGGCCCCTCACGGCCACGCTTCGGGCACGGCCTCGCTGCGCTCGGATCTTTTATATTCTAACTCTATGTCCACTTGGATGCAGGGGCTTGAAAGTGGACTCACGGCGCAGGCGCCGTTCATCCTCGGCAATTTTCGGAATATGGGTGTCCTGTGTACTGCGCATGCGCAGTACACAGCGGACACTTCGTGAATGGGGACGGCTAATGATAGTTCATCGGTCAAAATTATCCTGCTATTGCGAAATTGGATGCGGTAAAGCCACATCCAATTTTCAATAGTGTGAACCCAGCCTAAAGAGTAAGTTCACCTTACAGAAGAATCTGTAAGGTGAACTTACACAGGACCCCCTTCTCACCCCCCCACCCCAGTCCCGCTGGCCTGTTGCGTTGCAATTTCCCGTTCTGAGCCCCCCCGGTATAGCCGCATCACGAGTCCGGGTCTTAGAAATCCCTGCAGCTGAATCTCCAAAATATACCCCGTCAGGAGGGACATTTCGGAGCATTCTAATTGGTCAGCGCCATCACATGGGCGGCGCCGACCAATCAGAGCCTGTGTAGCCTATCCTAATCCTATCAGCGGAGAAGAAGACGTGTGAATGCTGAGGGGATTTATAAGCTCCGGACCCCTGATGCGGCTATACGGGGGGCTCAGAACGGAAGATCGCCGCACAACAGATCAGCGGTAATGGGGGGGGGGGGGGGGAAGGGGGTCCTGTGTAAGTTCACCATACAGATTTTTCTGTAAAGGTGAACTTACACTTTAAGTTTAAAGTTATTACGTTTTTTAAGTTATTTAAGTTTTTAAGCACTTCTTTATCATTTAATCCTTGCCTAAGTTGGTGCCATGACCTCAGCCCCAGGTTTCCTGTGTCAGGGTAGCTCCTTGCAACTCTTGCAGTTTTACTATGGAGCCACCCTTGCATGCAGGGACAAGAGTTGTGTCTTCTTACACTGTGTACATCAATCGAAACACACAGCCCCATAACCTAGGAGTCATTGCTGTGCACAGCCTATTGCATTAGGGTGTGCACCCCAGAGCATAAACACATGTAGCACTGACCCCCGAAAGGAGCTGCTGGTTTTATTGGGCTTACCGTTACCTTCTTTACCTTGTCTCCGTCTAGGGGTTCCCGTGGTAGATGGCCCAAAGAAATGTAGAAACTGACACTTTATCTTCCTTTTTTGGGTTATTTATTCAAAAGATAACACAGTCTCTTAAATGTAGGGTAGAGGGTTAGGGTGAAAGTTCAGGTACTTTTTTGAACTGCAAGAATAGAAAGTCTCTTATTGTAGGAATCCAGAGAATAACCATTTCACAGCTGGATTCTCGTCACCCCCGGATAGACCTCCTCTCACTAGGCCTAGCAGCCGGCAGGGCGCTAAGTAAATGAAAGTCTCTGCCACAGACTTGAATGTAGAACTGAGGGACTTAGACAAACTTAGAGATCTATCATACTATACCAGTATCTTGCAGCTGGAGTGTAGATCCATTTAGTGTCCTTAAACTGAGCCTCCAGGCTCCTCCTGAGAAACCAGCCTTGTGCATAGCCCTCTCCCCAGGAGTCCTCCCCTGGATGCTTCTCCAGTTGCTGGGCCTCTCCTTAGACGAGACGGCATCGGACCACTTTTGGTTGATTTGGCCCCGACATCCATTCAGGCCTGTCCCTGCAGTTGCTTCACTTCGGGCTATCCAGCCCCGAGACTCGGAATTGCATGGATCCGCACCCCGGGGCAGGAGGGCCACGGGGGCTGGTCAGCAGGACCAGGACCAAACAGACAGAAACTCTCTTCTGGACCGGAACCCAGAAGCACGTGATCTCAGTACCTTAAATACCTTCTCCCAGAATGTACAGCATTCGAAAAGCAGATCACTTTTCGGAGGCAATTTCTGCACATGTCTGAATCTAGCCTTAGGGAGGTTCGCTCACCCCACTTGTCCTGGGTTACCATCGTCACCGGGACCAAAATTGGGGAAAAATCCTAATTTATGATCTGTCACCAGAAAAGGAATAGAATAGAAATCTAATGAGGGGTCATTGACTTGTGACCACTGACTAAGATGGCATTGCCCTCACTTTGGGCAGATTCCTTCTGTTGTGTCTACAGGTCAGGGACTGAAAAGAAATCTCCCCAGTGGGACACAAATGGCAAAACAAAATCTTACAGGGGGTTTAACCCTTTGTAACTTTATTTAAAAAATAAAAAAAGAATTGCTTCAGATTCACTTTAATACCATTATATTGTGTGGTAAATTGAGCGTTAAAGTTTTCTGTGTTAAAGTCGTTCATTCATTCAAAATGAGCCGCCAACACAGGAACACACAGCAGCAAACAAAAAACTATCCCTGCAGTATTATTTAATGCGGCTAATGTGAGTCGTGTTTATTGAGGTGTAATACTAAAGGAATAGGACTGCAACGCATGGCATGAATCGTCATTACCACGCTTGCCCTCGGCTTCGCTGTTTACCAACAAAGCCATTCAGTGTATAGACAAGATCCTCATTTACACTGGGTGTTTTCAATAAGGAATTACGGTACTTTTTATTTTTGGTACATTAACCACCTGACCTCCAGAGGGTTTTACCCCCTTCAGGACCAGGGCATTTTTTTGCTATTTAGCACTGCGCTTATTTAGCTGACAATTGCGCGGTCATGCAACGCTGTACCCAAATGAAATTTGCATAATTTTCTTCACACAAATACAGCTTCCTTTTGGTGATATTTGATCCCTGCTGGGTTTTTTATTTTATTATATTTTTTTTTTTCAAATTTGTCGCTCTTTTTTTATTCATAGCGCAAAATATAAAAACCGCAGAGGTGATCAAATATCACCAAAAGAAAAATGAATGAATGACTTACAAAATTTACTGACAGAAAAAAGTAAAAAACATTTTTCTTTTCCAAATTTTTGGTCTTTTTTTTTTTTTTTTGTAAAAAATAAAAAACTCAGCAGTGATTAATAGACATGTGAACAACAAAAAAATTTGTTTATTTTCGTTTCGTTTTTTTCGTTTCCGTTGATTCGTAAAATTCGTAAGTCGTCGGTGTTTGTATTCGCAACGATTCGTATTTTCGTTGATTAGTTTTTCCGTTAGTTTAATTTTCGTTTATTCGAAATTCGGACGCATTCATATTTTCGTAGATTTAGTTACATTCGTACTTTCGTTAGATTGATTTATTCCTACTTTCGTAACATTGTTTTCGTAGATTCGTAATCGGAGCATAATTCATCATTTTATGTAATGTGTATGCTATTATTACATTTTAAGAGACACGGAAAATTACGAATCGAAAAAAAAAGTTACGAATGTACGAATTTTTTCGTTCAATCCATTCGAAGCATGTTAAGCAGCGCCATTGTAAGAGACACACGGAAAATTACCAATTCAACAAAAAAAAAAAAAAGTTACGAATGTACAAATTTTTTTGTTCATTTTGATTTTCGTTGTTCCTGTTTTCGTTTTTCGGATTTTCTTCTTTCGTATTTTCGTTGTTTCTAATTTGGTTATTTCGGATTTTCATTGTTTTCGTATTCGTTCGATTCGAACGATTCGTTATTCGTTAAAATTTTTAGCGAATCGTTCGTTCATTCGTACGATAACAAATGAACGAAAATAACGAAAGAAAACGAAAAACTAAAAAAAAACGAAACTAATTGCACATGTCTAGTGATTAAATACCACCAAAAGAAAGCTCTATTTGTGTGAAGAAAATGATAAAAAATGTGTTTGGGTACAGTGTAGCATGACCGCGCAATTGTCATTCAAAGTGCGACAGCGCTGAAAGATGAAAAATGGCTTGGGCAAGAAGGGCAAAAGGTGTGGTTTACTATCTTTTTATTTACCTGCAATTTTAAAAAGAATTAAAAAATGTTTTTTTACTTTGTAAATGTCAGCATTTAGCATTAAAAAAAAAAAATCACTGCTCCTAGCTGAATGGAATTTTAATTAATTTTTTTTTTGCATTGGTACATGTTCCCCAGGGCAGTGCCCACCCATAATACACTACTTTAGACAGGGGCGGACTGACAACTCATGGGGCCCCCGGGCAATAGGAGATTATGGGGCCCCCAGGCAATCAGATATTATAGGGCCACACAGTATACAATCACACAGTATACACAGACATGTTTCTATTGGCTGAGAAGGTACTGGAGAGGTGGGGCAGCTGTAATCTCTGGATTTTTAGACCAAAAGGATGTCGGTAAGGGACATTTCACAATAACAGAAACAGATGTAAAACAAAAACACAGATTTTTACATACTGTCCCTGGTTTTACTGAGGCTGGCAACCCTGATGGGGCCCTCTAGTGGCCCGGGGCCCTCGGGAAGTGCCCGAGTGGCCGAATGGTCAGTCCGCCCCTGACTTTAGACACCTCCTTACCTATTAGCCCAGGAAATTGGCATTTTTAAAATCGACAGATTCAGCTCTTATTGATTTCAAGGGGCTTCAGGTTTGGCAGCTGAACTTTTTTGAAGTTTACTGAACAGGATTCGAACCAAACTCAGGGCAGCTCACCTCGTCCCTAGTAAACAACAGACAGTACATATTTCAGGAACCGGACCTGTGTATTTCTATGTTCCCCCGGCCTAATCGTGACATGTGTATCGCTCCATAGCCCCTTCTAATAAAAAATCTCAATATCATCTATGCTCTGCAAATGTCATCTCACTTATTACATCTCAATGCTGACATTTCGGGTTTATCTTTTTCGTTTACAAAGCAGTGACTGGAATGTTAAACCGACATTTATTCTATGTCCGCAAAACAGACATTTATTTCAATAGGCTATATTGAATTAAAAGCCTGCCGTGATCATTGCTTTGCTATCTGGGCCCCAGAGACCTTGCAGCAATACAACAATATTCTGGATGCGGACGGAGACTTGGAAGAATAGATCTGGCACTATTGTTTAATATATCCAAAGGCACCCATGTTTGGATGCACATGCTTGTTAACCACTTGCCGACCAGCCGCCGCAGTTGTACTGCGGCAGAATGGTACAGCGGCAGAATGGTACAGCTGGGCGAAACGACATTACGTAACGTCACTTCGCCCTGTGGTCACAGAGCTGATGCGAGTGCCCGGCGGTGGCGATCACCGCCGGGCTCCCGCGAGCGCTCGGGGCACTGGTTTTCTGAGGGGAGAAGTGACAGATCGTCTGTTCATACAGAGTATGAACAGCGATCTATCTCTTCCCCTACACAGTCCCCTCCCCCCTTCAGTTAGAACACACACTAGGGAACACATTAACCCCTTTATTGCCCCCTAGTGGTTAACCCCTTGACTACCAGTTACATTTTTACAGTAATCCACGCATTTTAACCACTTGCCGACCGCCGCATGTACATTTACGTCGGCAGAATGGCACGGCTGGGCAAATGGGCGTACAGGTACGTCCCATTGAATTTGCCGCCATGTGGTCACGTGCGCGCTGCCGGTGGCACGCGCGCGACCTTGCCGGGAGCTCCGTGAGTCGGATTGCGGGTCCCGCGGACTCGATCGCTGTGGGGATACCCGCGATCGTCTCACGGAGCTGAAGAACGGGGAGATGCTAATGTAAACAAGCATCTCCCCATTCTGCCTAGGGACACTGTCACCGATCATAGCGCCCTGTGATCGGGAGCGGTGATCAGTGATGTGTTACATGTAGCCACGCCCCCTAACAGTTAGAATCACTCCCCAGGACACACTTAACCCCTCCCTAGCCCGCTGGTGGTTAACCCCTTCACGGCCAGTGTAATTTTTACAGTAATCAGTGCAATTTTATAGCACTGATCGATGTAAAAATGACAATGGTCCCAGAAATGTGTCAAAATTGGCCGATGTGTCCCCCATAATGTCGCAGTCACAATAAAAATCGCAGATCGCCGCCATTACTGGTAAAAAAATGATTATTAATAAAAATGCCATAAAACTCTCCCCTGTTTTGTAGACGCTGTAACTTTTGTGCAAACAAATCAATGAACGCTTATTGCGATTTTTTTTTACCAAAAATATGTAGAAGAATACGTATCGGCCTAAACTGAGGAAAAAAAATTTTTTTTTAATATATTTTTGGGGGATATTTATTATAGCAAAAAGTAAAATAGAATGTGTTTTTTTTTTCAAAATTTACACTCTATTTTTGTTTATAGCTCAAAAAATAAAAACCGCAGAGGTGATCAAATACCACCAAAAGAAAGCTCTATTTGTGGCGAAAAAAGGACGTCAATTTTGTTTGGGAGCCACATCGCACAACCGCGCAATTGTCAGTTAAAGCGACGCAGTGCCGAATCACAAAAAGTGTTCTGGTCTTTGGCCAGCAAAATGGTCCGGGGCTTAAGTGGTTAATAGCAGTGATCGCTGTAAAAATGCCAATGGTCCCAAAAATGTGTCAAAAGTGTCTGATGTGTCCGCCATAATGTTGCAGTCCTGATAAAAATCGCAGATCGCCGCCATTACTAGTAAAAAAAAAAAATTCGAATAAAAATGCTGTAAACTATCGCCTATTTTGTAGACGCTATAACTTCTGCGCAAACCGATCAATATACGCTTATTGCGATTTTTTTTACCAAAAATATGTAGAAGAATACGTATCGGCCTAAACTGAGGAAAAAAATTATTTTTTTATATATTTTATAAATCGCTGTAAAAATGATAATGGTCCCAAAAATTTGTCAAAAGTGCCTGATGTGTCCGCCATAATGTTGCAGTCCCGATAAAAAATTGCAGATCGCCGCCATTACTAATAAAAAAAAATATTTATAATAACTATGCCATAAAACTATCCCCTATTTTGTAGACGCTATAACTTTTGCGCAAACCAATCAATATACGCTTATTGCTATGTTTATTTACCAAATGTAGAAGATACATATCGGCCTAAACTGAGGAAAAAAATTGTTTCTTTATGTATTTTTGGGGGATATTTATTATAGCAAAAAGTAAAAAAATTTTGCGTTTTTTTTTTTTCAAAATTGTCGCTCTTTTTTTGTTTATAGCGCAAAAAATAAAAACGCACAGGTGATCAAATACCACCAAAATTAAGCTCTATTTGTGGGGAAAAAAGGACGTCAACTTTGTTTGGGTGCAACGCCGCACGACCGCGCGATTGTCAGTAAAAGTGACGCAGTGCCGAATCGCAAAACGTGCTCTGGTCAGGAAGGGGGTAAAATCTTCTGGGGCTGAAGTGGTTAATGAATACCGCTATTTATTCATGTTGCGTTTTCATGTTAGCCGTACACACCAGAAGATCAGTTCCGGCTAAAGGTCTTGTGGTAATGATGACAGAAGTGGAACAAACGTACATATTCGCCAGCACACCATGGATTGATGAAACTTCGTCCAAAAAAAGGTTTTTAATGAAAAAAATGACATCACAAAAATATAAGGTGCAACGTTTCGGAGCCGCGCAGGACCCCTTCGTCAGGCATGTGATGATCATCATCACATCCCTGACAAAGGGGTCCTGCGCGGCTCCGAAACGTTGCACCTTATATTTTTGTGATGTCATTTTTTTCATTAAAAACCTTTTTTTGGATGAAGTTTCATCAATCCATGGTGTGCTGGCGAATATGTACGTTTGTTTGATGTTTCCAGGACCCGACTGGTAATCGCTACAGCACCCGCCATTTTGTTACGAGCCACATATACCAGGAATGAGTGCGATAGGAATATCAATTTGACAGAAGTGGAACAAGTACAATAATCCGTATGGAGCCGGATAGTACTGATATGTCTGCCTGTCTATTCACTATACAAGAAAAATATGTCTTAGTCAGCGGACGGCGCTCAAAGCGCGCCAATCCAAACCTGCAAAGCCTTGCTTATTCAATCGATAGCATGGATGGCCGAGGTTATTATTCAGAGGGTAACCTACAGTATGGTATTGATTCGATAAAGTGTGCTGATGGGCATAACAAAATCCTGTTAAAACACACAGCAAATTAATGCTATTTATCATTTCAAACACTCGGTCATCATTTTTCAACAGCAGCACAAATTCAGGGTTTAACTGTGATTTAACTGCAGCGAAAGAATTACAAATCAGCATAAGGTTAACCCTATACAAGCCTATAAATGTGTGAGTTTAGGGCTCATGCACACTGGGCTTAAAAAAAAAAAAAAATGCAGCGTTTACAGGCATTTGATGTTTTTTTAGCCTATAGAAGCACCTGTATGTTAGACGATGGCGTGGATATGGAATTAGCGGACCTCCAGCTGTTGCAGAACTACAAGTCCCATGAGGCATAGCAAGACTCTGACAGCCACAAGCATGACACCCAGAGGCAGAGGCATGATGGGACTTGTAGTTTTGCAACAGCTGGAGGTTCCGCTAATTGCATATCCCTGGTCTATGGGGTTGATTTACTAAAACTGGAGAGGGCAAAATCTGGTGCAGCTGTGCATGGTAGCCAATCTGCTTCTAACTTCAGCTTGTTCAATTAAAGTGGTTCTAAAGTCAGAATTTTTTTTTTATCTTAATGCATTCTATGCATTAAGGTAAAAAAAAAACTTTTGTGTGCAGCAGCCCCCCTAATACTTACCTGAGCCCCATCTCGATCCAGCGATGTTGCACAAGAGTCTCGGTTATCTGGGACTCTCCCTCCTCATTGGCTGAGACCATTGGCTCCCGCTGCTGTCAATCAAAGTCAGTGAGCCAATGAGAAGAGAGAAGGGGTAGGGCTGAGCCATGGCTCCATGACTGAATGGACACACAAAGCAGCGGCTCCGCTTGGGTGCCCCCACAGCAAGCTGCTTGCTGTGGGGGCACTCGGCATGAGGGAGGGGCCAGGAGTGCTGGTGAGAGACCCGAGAAGTGAAGGATCTGGGCATCTCTGTGAAAAACCATTGCACAGTGCAGGTGAGTATAACATGTTTTCTATTTTGAAAAAAGAAAAGAGACTTGAGTATCACTTTAGGCTGGGTTTACACCATTGCCGCATGGGGCTGACTGAATTCGGACCTGAAATGGATCAAAAGACGCACAGGGCTCCTGTGCAAATTTGCATCGGAGCCGCAGCGGAGATCTGTGAATCAGCTCCATAGAGAGCCGGTCAAAATCTCCTGCTATTGCGAATTGGATGCGGGGAACCTTCATCCAATTTGCAATGGTGTGAACCCAGCCTTAAGCTTTGACAAAAAACTTGGAAGCGGATTGGTTTCTATGCAGAGCTGCAGATTTTGCACGCTCCAGTTTTAGTACATCAACGCAATGCCGGGACAAGGTCATTTAGAGGCCATGGCGAAAGTATCAAACTGCACCCCCCTTCCCAAGATGTATGAGCATTATATGTCAGCAAAAATACCCCCCCCCCCCCCCTAAAAAATGAGCACTAATCTGCCTGTTTACCTCCTAAGCATAAATTCTCCCTCCCCCAGTACAAATGCTGCTGCTGAAATCTCCCTCCCAGCACAAATTTTTGCCCCCATCAGCACAAATTCCCCCCACGCCCCCCCAAAAAAAATCCTCTACCCCTCAAATTTTTCCTTTGAGTACACTTACTCTCCCCCACACATCCTCTCCCCCCTCCTAGCACAAATCCCCCCCAAATGTATCCCCCCTAGCATACACCCCCCCCAATCTCCCTACTAGCACAAATCCCCCCTGCCAAAAAAATAAATAAAAATTCCCTTCCTCCCTCTTGCATATCACCTCTTCTAGCACAAATCCCCCCTCCAAGGACAATACTCTTCCCATATCACCCCTCCAAACACAAATCTCTCCAATTCACCACTCCTAGCACCCCCCCAATTTCCCCTCCAAGAACAATTCTTACCCCCTGCTGCCCCCCAAATCACCCCTCCCAACATAAACATGCTTACCTCCCAAGCATAAATTCTGCCTCCCCTAGTACAAATGCTACTGCTGAGATCCCCCTCCCAACACAAATTTTTGCCCCCATCAGCACAAATTACCCCCACGCCCCCCCCCAAAAAAAATCATCCCTCCAAGTACAAATCCTCTACCCCTCAAATTTTCCCTTTGAGTACACTTCCTCTCCCCCTCCCAGCACAAATCTCCCCCCCCCAAATTTATCCCCCTAGCACAAACACCCCCTAATCTTCCTACTAGCAACCCCCCCCGCCAATAAACATAAATAATATTCCCTTCTTCCCTCTTCCATATCACCTCTTCTAGCACAAATCCCCCCTCCAAGGACAATACTCTTCCTTCATCACCACTCCAAACACAAATCCCTCTAAATCACCACTCCTAGCACCCCCCCGCCCAAATTTACCCTCCTAGAACAATTCTTACTCTCTGCTTCCCCCCAAATCCCCCCTCCAAACATAAATATCCTCACAGTGCCCCCCCCCACCTCACATGATGCCAGTGACCAGGGCAGCCGTCCCTCCTGCCCACCTCTTGTCCCAGCCCTCCATCAACCCCTATGTGTCCACGCACAGGCATATTAGAAGATGAGCATTTACATGCTGAAAAAAACCAAAACCAACAAGTCATGTTTAGGAGAGGAGATGAAGAGCAGAAAAAACGCGTTTAACACATTTAGTCATATTTGAGCATTAAAGTGGTTGTAAACTCTCCAAAAAAATCAACTTGCAAGACAAAGGCATAATGAGCTAGTATGCATCGCATACATTGCATACATATGCATCGCGACATGTCTCCCGGAGTTATTTCGCTGGCTCCGGGGCTGTGATTGGCTGTGATTGTCTGGAGCCGCGATGATGTCACTCCCGTACATGCGCGTGGGAGCCATTGGTCACAGCACAGCTCCTGGCATGAGCGAGCCGTTTCTTCAGTGCGCATGTGCCGTTGACGTCAGCGCATGCGGATACCGTGAATATCTCCGCTGCAAGTTTAGGAGATATTCATGGTACCTACAGGTAAGCCTTATTATAGGCTTACCTGTTGGTAAAAGTGTTAGTACAGGGTTTACAATCACTTTAATGTATTCCAATGGCCGGGATAAATGAATATGGCCAGTGGAATCTATTAGCCCCGTTCACACCGGTGTGACTTGTCATGTAATTTGACAGTTCGAAATTGCACCCTAATGACAAGTGGCACCCTATTTGTGCCTATGGAACCGTTCAAATCGGTGCAACTCCAGCTTGCACCAATTTGAAGAAGGTTCCTGCACTATTTTTGCCGATTTCATGTGTGACTTGCATTGACATCTGTGCATGAAATCGCACAAATGGCAGCAAGCCACCCATGAAATTGCACTGACCAGCGGCTTTGAAATTGTGCTGAAGTAGTGTGATTTCAAAGCCTCATTTAGTCTAAACTAAAGGCCCGTACACGCAATCAGACTTTCCGACGGGAAATGTTGGCTGTGAGCTTGTTGGCGGAAAGTCTGACCGTGTGTATGCTCCATCGGACAATTGTTGTTGGACTTTCCACGGACAAATGTTGGCTAGCATGTTCTCAAATTTTCCACCAACAAATGTGTGTTGTCCGATTTTCCTATCGTGTGTACACAAGTCCGTCGGAAACAAAAGTCCAAAGTACAAACACGCATGCTCGGAAGCAAGGACAAGCCAGAAGCGGTCGGTCTTGTAAACTAGTGTTCATATGGAGAATTAACATTCGTGACGCGGCAAATTATGAAATCTCGAAATACAGCGCACAATTCTCTTCTTCTTTAATGGGATAATAATGAAGCTGCTTTGCTGGTGATACTGATGGAATTATTGCAAACGAATTTTCAAAGGTTTTTTTTTCCTAGTGATATCAAGAATAATATTATTATGCTTTTTTATTTATTTGGGCAAGTTACCCCAACACCATTATCCCGTAGTTTTTAAGATCAAAGATACAACTATGTTGGTGTCCCTTGTCAATTTTACATTGTACTTTTTAAAATATAACTGCCGACTCCCAAACTATCTTTGAAGTAAAACACATAGCCAAGTATTATTCTCCACAATTTTTTTATTGTGCATTAAAAAAAGAAAACAAATACAATTAGACATGCTATCTGCCAATAGAACTTAACCAAAAAGTGCATTCTATGCATCCAAAAATATAGAAAATATACCAAATCAAATCATAATTCAACCAAAAAAATAATATCAAAGCAATAACTCCAAGGCCAATAATAAATAACACGTTATCTCCTGCAATTCCGCAACATGTCTGGTTGGCGAACGGCCGTTCAGAAAGGAACTGAAAAGCGTGAAATGAAAAGCGTGAAATGAAAAGCGCAAATCAACACTCACCAAACTTCTACTAACACAAAATTAGCAGAATGTGCCCAATGGGTAGCCCTAAAGAGCTGAAAAAACATGTAGTACGTCAGTGCATTCGTAATTGTTGGCAAACAATTGTGTGGCCGTATGTATGCAAGACAAGTTTGGGCCAACGCCCTTCGGACAAAATTTCATGGTTTTGTTGGCCAACAATCCGATCGTGTGTACGAGGCTTTATAGAAATTAGATAATTTTTAAAAACATGTCATCATTCGGGAGCTAAACGGGTTAGGTCTGTAGCACTAACCCCCGAAGGAGCTGCTGGTTATTTTTGGGCTTACCGTTACCTTCTTGACCTCGTATGCGTCTAGGGGTTTCCCGAGGTAGATGGCCCTAAGGACTGTAGAAACTGACACTGGATCCACTTTAGGGATTTTTATTTGCAAAACGTCAGACAAAACACAGTCTCTCGATGAAGGAATAGAGGGTATGGGTAGGAAGTTCAGGTACTCTTGGAACTGAATGTAACTGAATGTCTCTCGCTATAAACTCCAGGCAATAGCCATTCGCAACTGGACAGCCCAGCTATCGGATAAATCTCCTTCTCAGTAGACTTAGCACCCGATAGGTGATTCAAATAAAGCAAAGTCTCTGCCACAGACTTGGTTGTAACACTTGTAGGTGAAAAGTCTCTGCCACAGACTTGGTTGTAACTGAAGGATAAATGAGCTTAGAGAACCCTCATACGGTACCGGTATCTTGCAGCCGGTCCGGCGATACCGCATGAGTGTGGATTCACCTGATGTCCTTCCAACTTAGCTTCCAGGCTCTTACCGAGCAGCCAGCCTCGTGCGTGGCCCTCTTCTGGGCCTCCCCTGGTTGCGTTCTCAGTTGCTGGGCCTCTCCAAAACCGAGACGGCACTGGACCACCTTAGAATCCTCCTTCCAGTTACTGTGCCTCGGGCTAGCCAGCCCCGAGACTTGGAAATGGATGGATCCTCACACCAGGCCATGAGGGCCCCTGATGGCTGGTCAGTAGGACCAGGACCAACAGACAGAAAAGATCTTCTGGACCGGAACCCAGAAGCACGGGACCTCAGTCCCTTAAGTATCCTCTCCCAGAATTCACAGCGAGACAACCCACTCAATGGTTGGTTCAGAGAAAGATTGGCACTCAATGCGTCAAACTGGACTGCGTTTCTATGCTTGCCAGAGGTAACACCGACACCTATGGCCAAGCAGAACACACTGCAATCCAGCCAAACTGGTACTGAGACCAGAATTTAGAACAATTAACCCTAAAACCCAACTGTGGTTTTAGGAACTTTTAAATTTACAAAAACATAGCGCATGCTCATTTGGAGCCTGGCGCTACTGTTAAGTAGGGATGAGCTTCGAGTTCGAGTCGAACTCATGTTCGACACGAACATTGCCTGTTCGCCTGTTCAGCGAACAGCGAACAATTTGGGGTGTTTGCGGCAAATTCGCACCCTGTAAAAGTCTATGGGAGAAATCTTAAGTGCTAATTTTAAAAGCCTATATGCAAGTTATTGTCCTAAAAAGTGTTTGGGGACCTTGGTCCTGCCCCAGGGGACACGTATTAATGCAAAAAAAAGTTTTAAAAACTGCAGTTTTTTCAGGAGCAGTGATTTTAATAATGCTTAAAGTGAAACAATAAAAGTGTAATATTCCTTTAAATTTCGTACCTGGGGGGTGTGTATAGTATGCCTGTAAAAGGGCGCATGTTTCCCGTGCTTAGAACTGTCCCTGCACGTGTCATTTTTGCAGGAAAAAAAGCTATTTAAAATCACTCGCAGCTATAATGAATTGCCGACTCCCGTAATACAGAGAACAGTCATTCATTGAAAGTCATTGATAAAAAAAAAAATAATAAAAAATAAAAAGCGTGGGGGTTCCCCCAAATTCAATTACCAGGCCCTTCAGGTCTGCTATGGATATTAAGGGGAACGCTGCGTCAAATTAAAAAAAAAATGATGTGGGGTTCCCCCTAAACATCCATACCAGACCCTGCAGGTCTGGGATGGATTTTAAGGGGAACCCCGCACCAAAAAAAAAAATGCTGTGGGGTCCCCCTCAAAATCCATACCAGACCCTTATCCGAGAATGCAACCTGGCAGGCCGCAGGAAAAGAGGGGGGGGCGAGAGTGCCCCCCCTCCCTCCTGAACCGTACCAGGCCACATGCCCTCAACATTGGGAGGGTGCTTTGGGGGTCTGTGACCCCTCAAAGCACCATGTCCCCATGTTGATGGGGACAAGGGGCTCGCCCCCACAACCCTGGCCGTTGGTTGTGGGGGTCTGCGGGTGGGGGGCTTATCAGAATCTGGAAGCCCCCTTTAACAAGGGGACCCCCAGATCCCGGCCTCCCCCCCTGTGTGAAATGGTAAGGGGGTACAAAAGTACCCCTACCATTTCAGCAAAAAAGTGACAAAAATTTTAAAAAGGACAGGAGACAGTCTTTGACAATTCCTTTATTAAATTCTTCCTTCATCTTCTTTCTTCTGGTCTTCTTCCTTTCTTCATCCTTCGGTTTCTTCCATCTTCTTCTTCCATCTTCTTCCATCATCTTCTTCCTCCGATCCGCTTCTTCTTGCTCTGGTCTTCTCGTCCGGCATCTTCTTCCACGGCATCGGCGTCTCTTCTTCTGTGTCGGGCCGCTCCACGCAATTGGAGGCTCCCGCTCTGTGAGTCTTTGCTCCGTCTGACAGTTATTTTATAATGGAGGGCGGGGCCACCTGGTGACCCGCCCCCCCTCTGACGCACAGGGACGTCATGGGGACTTCCCTATGGCTTTCCGCATGACATCAGAGGGGGGTGGGGGCCGTCAGAGGGGGTCACAGACCCCCAAAGCACCCTCCCAATGTTGAGGGCATGTGGCCTGGTACGGTTTGGCTTTTCCTGCGGCCTACCAGGTTGCATGCTCGGATAGGGGTCTGGTATAGATTTTGAGGGGGACCCCACGCCATTTTTTTTTTTTTGGTGCGGGGTTCCCCTTAAAATCCATCCCAGACCTGAAGGGTCTGGGATGGATATTTAGGGGGAACCCCACGTCATTTTTTTTTATTTGACCCAGGGTTCCCCTTAATATCCACAGCAGACCTGAAGGGCCTGGTAATTGAATTTGGGGGAACCCCCACGCTTTTTTTTTTTTTTTTTTTATCAATGACTTTCAATGAATGACTGTGGAGTCGGCAATTCATTATAGCCGCGAGTGATTTTAAATAGCTTTTTTTCCTGGAAAAAATACACTTTGTGCAGGGACAGTTCTAAGCACGGGAAACATGTGCCCCTTTACATGCATACTATACACACACCCCCCAGGTACGAAATTTAAAGGAATATTACACTTTTATTGTTTCCCTTTAAGCATTATTAAAATCACTGCTCCTAAAAAAACTGCCATTTTTAAAACTTTTTTTGCATTGATACATGTCCCCAAACACTTTTTATGACAATAACATGCATATTAGCCTTTAAAATGAGCACTTTTGATTTTGAAAGTTCGAGTCCCATAGACTTTAATAGGGTTCTAAAGTTCACACAAGCTTTAGGTCTGTTCGCAGGTTCTGGTGCGAACCGAACAGGGGGGTGTTCGGGTCATCCCTACTGTTAAGCATATATCTGTGCGAAGAGCCATCTTTGCCAGGATGGGATGCAGTCCCACATATATCTATTGGGAATTGGGACACAGCCACTGCTCCAAATTTCTCCCTTTAGTTATACTTTAACCCAATGAACTGAATGTTCATTAATCCCTGAAAACGCATATATCAATGTGTGTGTGTTATGGTGTAAATGGGCAGTTTTACTTGCTTTAAAAAAAAGTAATTTCTTAAGAACATCTATTTTTTCCCAGTTTAAAGCCTGTAATAATAAGCTATTATGTGCTAATAATATTGTGAGGTCTGATGTCTGCAGGCAGAATTGGAACAATTTCCATGAGGATTTGAAACTGTAAAATATTTACTTTTGTTGCAATCTCGAAGCAATTATCATGAAATGCTCTATTAGCCGTCATACGAGCAAACAGCTGGACATTCTCCCAGCAGGAAGATGAAATAATTGCTCTGACCTTATCTCTGAAAATGAATAGATTAGCAGATTAATTTACTAAAGATGCAATAGTTTTTTTTTTTTCGAGGTATAAGTGCCAGACACCTGAGAATGTGACAGAGCCATGATCCTGTTCTGTGTAAGTGGTAATGATGACAACTATTCAATTTCATTATGCAGCTCAGGGAGGCCTAGGCTAGACAGGTGATACTCGAAAAATTCGAATATTGTGCAAAAGTTCATTTATTTCACTAATGCAACTTAAAAGGTGAAACTAATATATAAGATAGACTCATTACATGCAAAGCAAGATAGTTTAAAAACTTCAGCCCGGAAGGATTTACCCCCTTCCTGACCAGAGTGTTTTTTTGCGATTCGGCACTGCGTCGATTTAACTGACAATTGCGCGGTCGTGCAACGTTACACCAAAACAAAATTGATGTCCTTTTTTTCCCCACAAATAGAGATTTCTTTTGGTGGTATTTGATCACCTCTGCGGCTTTTATTTTTTGCGCTATAAACAAAAAAAGAGAGACAATTTTGAAAAAAACGCATTCTTTTTTACCTTTTGCTGTAATAAATATCCCCCAAAAATATATAAAAAACTATTTTTTTCCTCAGTTTAGGCCGATACGTATTCTTCTACATATTTTTGGTAATTTTTTTTCGCAATAAGTGTTTATTGATTCGTTTGCGCAAAAGTTATAGTGTCTACAAAATAGGGGATAGTTTTATGGCATTTTTATTAATAATTAATTTTTTTTACTAGTAATGGTGGCGATCAGCGATTTTTATCATGACTGCGATATTATGGTGGACACATCGGACAATTTTGACACATTTTTGGGACCATTGGCATTAATACAGAGATCGATGCTATAAAATTGCATTGATTACTGTAAAAATGCCACTGGCAGTGAAGGGGTTAAACACTAGGGGTCGGGGAGGGGTTAAGTGTGTCCTATGGGGGGTTTCTAATTGTCTGGGGGCGTGGCTGTGTGTGACACCACACTAATCGCTGCTCCCGATGACAGGGAGCAGACGATCAGTGTGCTGTCACTAGGTGCTGTTTACATCGGCATCTCCCCGTTCTTCAGCTTCGTAACACGATCGCAGGTATCCCCGCATCGATCGGGACCCACGGGCACAGTCACGGAGCTCGCAGGAGGTATGGGTACGTTACTTTGCCCAGCCGTGCCATTCTGCCAACGTATATTTGCCCACATCGGTCGGCAAGTGGTTAAGCTGGGATTTGTCATAATTCTAATGATTATGGCTTACAGCTCATGAAAACCCCAAATGCACAATCTCAGAACATTGAATATTGTGAAAAGGTGCAATATTCTAGGCTCAAAGTGTCCCACTCTAATCAGCTAATTAAGCCATAACACCTGCAAAGGGTTCCTGAGCCTTTAAACGGTCTCTCAGTCTGGTTCAGTAGGAATCACCCTCCATAAGGAGGGAAAGCCTCAAAAGGTAATTGCAAAAGAAGTTGGATGTTCCCAAAGTGCTGTATCAAAGCACATTAATCAAAAGTTATGTGGAAGGGAAAAATGTGGAAGAAAAAGGTGCACAAGCAGAAGGGATGACGGCAGCCTGGAGAGGATTGTCAGGAAAAGGCCATTCAAAAGTGTCAGGGACTTTCACAAGGAGTGGACTGAGGCTGGAGTCAGTGCATCAAGAGCCACCACACACATGGATCCCGGACATGGGCTTCAAATGTCGTATTCCTCTTGTCAAGCCACTCCTGAACAACAAACAACATCAGAAGCGTCTTACCTGGGCTAAAGAAAATCAGACCCGGTCTGTTGCTCAGTGGTCCAAAGTCCTCTTTTCTGATGAGAGCAAATTTTGCATCTCATTTGGAAACCAAGGACCCAGAGTATGGAGGTAGAATGGAGAGGCGCACACTGCAAGATGCTTGAAGTCCAGTGTGAAGTTTCCACAGTCTGTGTTGATTTGGGGAGCCGTGTCATCTGCTGGTGTTGGTCCACTGTGCTTCATTAAGTCCAGGGTCAACACAGCCGTCTACCAGGAGATTTTGGAGCACTTCATGCTTCCTTCCACAGACCAGCTCTATGGGGATGCAGACTTCATTTTCCAACAGAACTTGGCACCTGCCCACACTGCCAAAAGCACCAAAACCTGGTTCAATGACCGTAGGATTACTGTGCTTGATTGATCAGCAAACTCGCCTGACCTGAACCCCATAGAGAATCTATGGGGCATTGCCAAGAGAAAGATGAGAGACATGAGACCGAACAATGCAGAAGAGCTGAAGGTCGCTATTGAAGCATCCTGGTCTTCCATAACACCTCAGCAGTGCCACAGGCTGATAGCTTCCATGCAGAGCCGATCCGCCCTATACGCTCACTACGCAAGCTGCGTAGGGCCCTGCCGTTGTGTGGGGGGGGGGGGAGTTGTAGTCCGGCCGTACTAAAAGTAAGGACCTTATCAGCGCAGCAAACTACAACTCCCACCTCCCAGGAGTCTCAGAGGCAGGTTACGTGGCACGTCAGGGGAGGGTACGAGCGGCGTCAAGAACGTCCCATCCCACGTGACTTGCTGAGCGTGGGCTGGGTGCAGAGAAGAGAAGAGACAGGACAGAATCATCACCCCCCCCCCCCCACTGAAGAGGTGCAAGGACCTGGCTCTCCACTGAAACACACAGCCCTCCCCAGCCTGAAGTAAGTTGTGATGACCTCTGTTGTAATAAAACGTATTTACTGTATCCCCTTCAGTAGTAAATTTAAGAAATGATTGAAGTTTGGCAGTGGCGGATCAAGGGCAATCAACCAACCCCTGATGTAAGGGGAGGCTCTCTGGGGACCCTACCCTAATGTAAGGGGAGGCTCTCTGGGGACCCTACCCTAATGTAAGGGGAGGCTCTCTGGGGACCCTAATGTAAGGTAAGGCTCTCTGGGGACCCTAATGTAAGGGGAGGCTCTCTGGGGATCCTGATGTAGGGGGAGGCTCTCTGGGGACCCTGATGTAGGGGGAGGCTCTCTGGGGACCCTGATGTAGGGGGAGGCTCTCTAGGGACCCTGATGTAGGGGGAGGCTCTCTGGGGACCCTGACGTAAGGGGAGGCTCTCTGGGGACCCTGATGTAAGGGGAGGCTCTCTGGGGACCCTAATAAAGGGGGAGACTCTATTCAATAAATATTGTTTGTTTGAACCTCATTCTGTTCTATATTGTTGTACTTATTCTTTGACTGTTTTGTGTAAAGGAGGGAGGATTGTATTGGGAGCACTGAAGTGTCAGGTGTGACTGTGTGGCAATGGCAAATGGTTGACATAGCTCACGGCATCACGGGTCAGGTAGAGGGCCCCTTAGCAGAATTTTGCTTAGGGCCCCAGGGAGGTCAGGATCGGCACTTCTTCCATGCCACACCGCATTGAGGCAGTAATTGCTGCAAAAGGGGCCCAAACCAAGTACTGAGTACATATGCATGCTTATACTTTTCAGACGTCCGATATTGTTCTATGTACAATCCTTGTTTTATTGATTGCATGTAATATTCAAATTTTCTGAGATTGTGGATTTGGGGTTTTCATGAGCTGTAAGCCATTATCATCACAATTATGACAAATAACGGCTTGAACTATCTTGCTTTGCATGTAATGAGTCTATCTCATATATTAGTTTCACCTTTTAAGTTGCATTAATGAAATAAATTAACTTTTGCACGATATTCAAATTTTTCGAGTATCAAACAGTCAAAGAATAATGATATACAGGTGATACTCGAAAAATTTGAATATCGTGCAAAAGTATATGCCCCTTCCTGTTTTTTTTTTTTGCATATTTATCACACTTAAGTGATTCAGATCATCAAACAAATTTTAATATTACACAAATATAACCCGAGTAAATCCAAGATGCAGTTTTTAAATTATTATATTTCATTTATTAAGGGGAAAAAATAAGTGTCAGATTTGTCCACCGCAATGTTGCAGTCCTGCTAAAAATCGCTGATCGCCGCCATTACTATTAAAAAAAATAAAAAGTCCATAAATCTATCTATAGTTTGTAGACGCTATAAATTTTGCGCAAACCAATCAATATACGCTTATTGGGATTTTTACCCAATATTTAGCAGAGTACATATTGGCCTAAATTGATGAAGAAATTAGATTTTTTACATTTTTTTTTTATTGTTTTTTGTATTTGTTTTTTAGCACAAAGTAAGAAATATTTTTTTTTTTTTTCAAAATTGTCGCTCATTTTATGTTTATAGCGCAAAAAAATAAAAACCGCAGAGGTGATCCAATACCACCAAAATAAAGCTCTATTTGTGGGAAAAAAAGGACATACTTTTTATTTGTGTACAGCGTCACGCGACTGCGCAATTGTCAGTTAAGGTAAAGCAGTGCCGTATCGCAAAAAATGGCCTGGTCATGAAGGGGGTAAAATCTTCTGGAGCTGAAGTGGTTAAGGTAAGAAAATTGAGCCTTTACAATCAATTTAAAGAAGGATTTCAGGTATAAGCAGAGCTTTTTTTCTTAAAGAATAGTTGCAGGAACTTCTTGTCTCTGCCCCCTACCCACCTCCGAGCACCCTCCTTTTTGTCCCACCCCCTACCCACCTCTGAGCACCCTCCCTTTTGTTCCATCCCCTACCCACCTCCCAGTACCACCCATTTTAAATAATACAGAACCAAGTATCATTTTGTGGTGATAAGTAATTCGTATGGAATTTGTTAATAACAAAAAAAAAGTAGTGAAGTAGATCCCCACAGCCAGCAGCAATAGACCTCCCCAGCAACAATGGATCCCGGTAGCAACAACAGATTTTCTAGCAGCCAACCCAGCATCAATAGACTCTTCTGCAGCCAGCAACAGCAGACCCCTCCCTCAACAGTAGATCCCTTCCAGCAACAATTGACCCCAGTAACATAAGCCCAACCAGCACTAATAGATCCCCCAGCAGCAACAATAGACCTTCAGAGCAACTATAGACTTCCCTGCAAAAATTGATGCCATCCAGCAATAATATATCCCCCAGCAGCCAGCAATAATAGACCCTCTCCCTTAACAGTGGATCTCTTCCAGCAACAATTGACCCCCCCCAGCAAGATAAGCCACCCCCCCAGAAACAATAGACCCCCATAATAGATTTCCTCCAGGAACAATAGATCCCCGGCAGCCAGCATCAACGGACCCTTCAGCACAGCTGAAATAAAGCCCTGGGTATAAGTATTTTTTTACATACATTGTAACTATTGTATACATAGTCACAATGCAACAATTTTATACATAGTTACAATGTAATTATATACTGTATATATCATACCTGGCTGATGCCCCTGGAGGCTGGAAATCGCTGTAGTAGGCACCACTACTCCAGTAATAACTACGAGCTTCCAGGGCCCGCTCTGAGCATTTGCTAACATGCTTTTTTAGTTATTCAGGTGAAGGAGGCATGGACAGAGTACTAGAATGAGTTTAAAAATAGTGGCATGTCTTTTAAGGATTATTCCACACAATACAAATGTTTAAGTCTTGGGTTGAATCCAGTACAATGATTAATAAAGATTAGGGTTTTGCCCACTTCCATGAATCATTGCACTGTTCACTGTCTGGGGTTCCTGTGCCATCCTCTCTATTGCTGCCAGAACTAAGATTTCTGATTCATACAGGCTGTTGTAGTCAGCTTCCCATTTATATATATATATATATATATTATATTTAGATAATTCAACCAATATAAAAAAAAAAAAAGCAAATTAATAAACCTCCAAATACACAATCCTATACCCACAGTTAATCTAGATCAGAGGCCTCCAAACTTTCTAAACAAAGAGCCAGTTTCAGTGTTTCCAATCTACCAGATTGAAATTTACTAGACATGTGCGATTCGGTTCGTACCGAATAGATTTTTGTACAAATTTTCTTAGTATTCGTATCAATTCGAACATCCGAATAGCTGAATGAACCAAAATACGAAAATTACGAAATTACAAACTTACCGAAAATACGAAACTCTGAAACAGTAAAAGAAAGAAAAATGACATCTATAACGAATGATTTACATTTCGTATTTTCAATCCTTTGTCTGTTCATAATCTTGTATGTTCGTATTTTCATTCCTGTGTTCGGAATTTCGTTTCTTCATCTGTTCGTAATTTAATTTGTTCGTGTTCTCGAATGTAAGTGTATCTTAATATGTATGTTTGTAATTTAGTATGATCGTAATTTTGTGTTCTCGAATCGTTCTTTCGAATGGGCAGTGTATTAGTGAGTGATGTATCTTACTTAACCACTTAAAGACCAGGCCTCTTTTTCAAACTCGGTTTTTACAAGTTAAAAAAAAAATTTTGATAGAAAAATTACTTAGAACCCCCGAACATTATACATTTTTTTCTAACACCCTAGAGAATAAAATGGCGTTCATTGCAATACTTTTTGTCACACCGTATTTGCAGAGCGGTCTTACAAGCGCACTTTTTTGGGAAAAAAATACATTTTTTGAAGAAATAAATCACTTTTTTGAAGAAAAAAAATCACTTTTTTGAAGAAAAAAAATCACTTTTTTGAAGAAAAAAAATCACTTTTTTGAAGAAAAAAAATAAGACAACAGTTTTTTTATTGTGAAAGATAATGTTACGCCGAGTCAATTGATACCCAACATGTTACGCTTCAAAATTGCGCCCGCTCGTGGAATGGCGTTAAACTTTTACCCTTAAAAAATCTCCATAGGCGACGTTTAAAAAATTCTACAGATTGCATGTTTTGAGTTACAGAGGAGATCTAGGGATAGAATTATTGCTCCTGCTCTATTGATTGCGGCAATACCTCACATGTGTGGTTTGACCACCGTTTTCATATGCGGGCGCTACTCACGTATGCGCTCGCTTCTGCGCGCAAGCTCGTTGGGACGGGGGGGGGGGGGGGGGGCGCTTTAAAAAAAAAAAAAAATGTTCTTATTTATTTTACTTGATTTTATTAATTTTTACACTGTTTAAAAAAAAAATAATTGGGTCACTTTTATTTCTATTACAAGAAATGTAAACAGCCCTTGTAATAGAAAAAAGCAGAACATGAACTCTTAAATATGAGGTCTTTATTCAAAAAGTCCTCAGATCTCATATTTGGACTTAAATGCAATAAAAAAAACCCCAAATAAATAAATTGTCATTTGAAAAAATTATAACAAAAAAATGGCCCTTTAAGACGTATGGGCGGAGCTGACGTTTTGACGTCGCTTCTGCCCTGCTATGGTATGGAGACGGGTGGGGGCCATCTTCCCCTCACTCATCTCCATACCCAGCCACGGACAGGTCTCGATCTGCTCCGCTGCTGCCGACGGCTCCGGTAAGCAGCGGAGGGCACGGGAAAGCATCGGGAGGGGGGGGTGGCCCCTCTCTCGCTGCCGATAATGGTGATCTTGCGGTGAATCCGCCGCAGAGACCACCATTATCGTAAACAGGACCGCTGGCTGAAAAGATGGATACCTCGGTTGTGGCAGAAGCTGCTGCCGTTACTGAGATATCCATCTTTAAAGTGCCGACGTATATGTACAGGAGCCCTTCGGCAAGTATCTTTAGCCAATCGGCTTATCCCTTTTGTGTCTGAGTCACACGGCATTCCTGAATCTTTTTACATTCAGTTGAGGAGGAGACAGAGTCTGGTCTCGGGACTGAGGGAGTGGACTGGAGTAAGTACAGGACTTATTAGAAAAGCAAGCATAGGATTATTATTCTTTATTTTCTTATGAAAGTACGAATCAACGAGTAGTGTACCGAAATAAACAAAAATTATTATCTAACAAAATTACGAATTTCGAATCAAAGAAACTTAGACTAACGGAATTACGAATCATTTCGTATCGACGAAAATATATCTGTTACGGAAAACGAGTCCGAATATGAAAACTTGTGTCTTACAAAATTATGAATCGTTAGGAATCAACGGAAACGTAAAGAAACAAAACAAAACAATTTTTTTTTCAATTTACTGACACAACACTCAAAATTTACTGGCACAGCCAAGTTTTTACTGGCATTTCCAAAAGTTACAAAATTACAGTTTTAAGTGCAAATGTCGGTATTTAGGCTACAAAAAAGTACAATATGCAATTAGCAATGTGATTGAAGGTAGATATTTTTTTCTCTAGATATAGTAAGTAAGTAGCTCAGGGACAGGATTAGATTGGGTGCCACACACACACATGAATTTGACTCTCACAGTCACACGGACAGCAGGAGAGATGATGATGACACCTCACGACACGTCCCCTCCTGAGTCACAGTGACAGTCTCTCTCCACGCCGGGTGGTCCCTTCAGTCCATTCCAGTATTGACTGTCCTGCTCCCGGCTTGACTTGCTCCCTTCCCACAGACCCGCATGCTCCACTCGGCTCCCTTGCA
The DNA here is from genome assembly GCA_028564925.1 of Lithobates sylvaticus. Taxonomy (NCBI): domain Eukaryota; kingdom Metazoa; phylum Chordata; class Amphibia; order Anura; family Ranidae; genus Lithobates; species Lithobates sylvaticus. The sequence continues at coordinate 37,268,149 of CM053028.1, forward strand.
CCATAACATCACATGACGCACAGGCACTGCCTCTGCCAGACCCGCCCCCCAGTCAGTCCCGCCAGAACACACTGTAGCATGCTCTCGGATGGTCTCGGCTGGCTCTGGACTGGAACTGCGCATGATCAGTTCTGAGCCGAGCGCCACAGCCATATTTTTTACGGACAACCTTTTCCTGTCACCGGCATTTACTGGCAGGAGAAAAGTGCCTGTTTTTTACTGGCTGCCAGTAAAAATATTGACAGTTGGCAACTTGGCCAGTTTACTGTCCTTCAGACTTTAGGGTGTATGTCCCTGTATCAGTTGCCATAACCCCAGTATTCTACGTCAAAATACCGATGCACAATGACGGCGGTTTGCGGTAAGTAGTTTTAAAGCAAGTTACACAGCACAGTGCTGTGTAATTTGGCTCCCTGTATCACCTGAAATACCTGGCTGATCCTGCCTGTTTCTGCTCTCCCCCATGTAAACTGACCACGGTTTATCGTGATTGCTGTTCCCTGACACTGTAGTCAGTTTACGTGCCTCCATCATCCACAGCTCTCCTCTGTCCTCTCTCCCCTCTCCATCCCTGTTAGCTCTGTCTGCTCCCCGATCCCCTCCTCCTGCTGGAAAAATAACTGTTTGCTTTCTATAGTTCCCTCTGTTAGAGAACATGATGCTCCCCAGTGTATGCGATTTATAACAATATACTGCCTAATACCTTATTTCAGAGCGCTCACGTGACTGCCCACCACACTCATCCTCTCCTGGCTGACGTCAGCTGGGGATTCTCAGCCCCTCCCCCTACAGCTGCCAGCGGGCAGTCACGTGAGCACCGTGCGGCGCTCTGAAATAAAGTATTAGACAGCATATTTTTATAAATCGCATACACTGGGCAACATCATGTTACCTAAAAGAGGGAACTATAGAAAGAAAAAAGTGGCTTAACAACCACTTTAATTGAATAAGCTGAAGTTAGAAATTAGAAGCACAACTGCACCAGATTCTGTGTGCTCCAGTTTTTGTAAATCTTCCCCAGTTTGTACAGACTGTATATGTTTTCTTATATATATATATATATATATATATTACTGTCCACAGTCATCAATACTGTGATTCACCGTAACAAAATTCTGTGTGCGGTGTTCCCAAAAAAGGTTCATCATATTTTATTGCACTATTTATATGTGGTAGAGAATATTTATTATGGTTTATGCATTTGATGTACCATTTTGGTGGTGAGCATTCTTTATATATTTCAGTTGGCCATTGTTAAGCGTGAACCCTGAAGAAGCAATTCCCTGCGAAACGCATTGGTTTGAAACGCTTACTTGTACAGTGTTTTTGTCTCAAAAAGGTTACCTGCTCGATTTAATCAGCATATCCTGTTGATTTGTTTTCAAGATCCTATTATGCTTTTAATGTATTTAACAATAGAATTGATCTTTTATTGAGTTTAGTTTTTTTTCTGTCTGTCCTCCCATTAGTTTAGAACATTTAAAGTAGTACTAAAGCTTACTTTTTTTTTCTAAAATGACACACATGTTTTACTTACCTGCTCTGTGTAATGGTTTTGCACACAGCAGCCCCGATACTCTTCTTTTTGGGTCCCTCGCCGGAGCTCCTGGCTCCCCCCCCCCAAGCAGTGCCCCCAGAGAAAGCTGTTTGCCCAGGGGGCACCACTACATGCTCGCTCCCAAGCCGCTGCTCTATGTGTCCATAAGACACATAGAGCCCTGCCCTGTGCTCCTCGCTCTCGCCTCATTGGCCTCATTGCCAATGGGCTCCCGCTCCTGTCTTAGCCAATGAGGAGGAAGAGTCTCCATCCACCCAAGGCTCTCGTGAACATTGCTGGATCCGAGGGGGCTCGGGTAAAGATTGGGAGGACAGAAAGGGGGTGGGGGGGGGGCGTTTGCTGGACACAGAAGTTTTTTTTGCCTTCATGCATAGAATGCACAAAGGTAAAAAAAACCTTCAGCCTTTAGAACCCCTTTTGAAGCCCCCCTCTTTTTGGTAGGTGGAGAGGATCTGCTGTTTGCCACATCTTTTACCCTTCTCTCTTTCTTCCTCTTTTTTCCTGGACAATCGAGTGTAAACTCCTTTGGTGCAGAGACTGATTTTACAGGCTCAGATTTATCTGTATAGAACTGCAGAATATGTCAAAGCTATATAAATTTATAATAATAAGAGTCCTTGGCAAGGTCTGACGGAAGTGGGGACAGGGCACCTGTCAAAAATTGGTACCCACTCCTCCCTCCCACCCGAAAGGTGCCCAATGTTGCACCAGAGGGGGGGATCAGATAAGCTTTTGGGTGGAACTCTGCTTTAAACGGCAAGTACTGTGGTAAGGAATAGTTAACTCGGGAATGTTTATTGTATTGTGTTAACCACTTCAATACAGGGCATTTTCACCCCCTTCCTGCCCAAGCCAATTCTCAGTTTCCAGCGCTGTCGCATTTTGAATGGCAATTGCGCGGTCATGCAACACTGCACCCAAATGTTTTTTTCCCCCCACAAATGGAGCTTTCTTTTGGTTGTATTTGATCACCTCTGCAGTTCTTTTCTTTTTTTTTGCACTATAAACAAAAAAAAGAGCGACACGTTTGAAAAAAAGCACAATATTTTTTACTTTTTGCTACAAGAAATATCCTAATTAAAAAAAAAAAAAAACACATTTTTTCCTCAGTTTAGGCCGATACGTATTCTTCTACATATTTTTGGTAAAAAAAATCGCAATAAGCGTATATTAATTGGTTTGCGCAAAAGTTACAAAGCGTCTACAAAATAGGGGATAGTTTTATGGCATATTTTTTTTTTACTAGTAATTGCGGCGATCTGCGATTTTTATCATGACTACGAATATTGCGGCGGACACATCGGACACTTTTGACACTATTTTGGGACCATTCACATTATACAGCGATCAGTGCTATAAAAATGCACTGATTACTGTATAAATGTCAATGGCAGAGAAGGGGTTAACACTAGGGGGCAATCAAGGGGTTAAATGTGTTACCTAGCGAGAGATTCTAACTGTAGGGGGAGGGGAATCCCAGGGGGGATGAGACATCGTGGCCGCCGGGCACGCGCACCGGCTCCCGAGTGATGCGGCAGGAGTGCGCGCACGCCCCCTAGATGGCCCAGAAAGCCCAGGACGTCATATGACGTCCACCTAGGATGGGAGATCCCTCCTGCGGATGTCATATTACTATAGGTGGGTAGGGAAGTGGTTAAGCAAATGTACATATTCGCCAGCACACCATGGATCGACAAATCTTCGTCCAAAAAGGTTTCTTAATGAAAAAATCACATCACAAAATAAGGTGCAACGTTTCGGAGCCGCGCAGGACCCCTTCGTCAGACATGTGATAACCGTCACGTGATAATTTGTCAGGCATTGTTATCACATGCCTGACGAAGGGGTCCTGAGGGGCTCCGAAACGTTGCACCTTATTTTTGTGATTTGATTTTTTTCATTAAAAAACCTTTTTGGACGAAGATTTGTCGATCCATGGTGTGCTGGCGAATATGTACATTTGTTTGATGCTTCCAGGACCCAACTGGTAATCGCTGCAGCACACAATATTTCTTTATGAGCCATAAATACCAGGAACGAGTGCGATAGGAATATCGATTTAAGCTATAAACCAGTCGCGGCTGGTGCTCAATATTAGGGGGGTTGCCACCCGCCTTTGGAGAGGAGGAGGGGTAGGGCTGCTGCTCCTCGCTCCAGCCGAGGGAAGAGCTGAGGCTTCTCCTCCCAGCTAGACAGGCTTCTGCTGGCTAAACAGACAGGCTTCTGCTGGCTGAACAGACAGGCTTCTCCTCCCAGCCAAACAGAAAGTGGGTCCTGAGACTCCCTGGCCAATCGGGTCTCAGGTCCCGCTTCCTGATTAGCCAGGAGGAGAATCAGGAAGACAACAGCAAATTTTAATTCGTTATTGTCATACAACTAGGTTGATGCCAATTAGAGCCTCAGGCTCCCAAAAAAAAAATGAAAAAACCCTGCTGAAATCTGTGTCTGGCGCCCTACATGTAGATCAGGGGCTGGATGCATGGAGTAGAGGGGGCGGCACTTCTGTGCCCTGCATGGACGGGCCACTACTGCTATAAACACTATCACTGTTTTATACTATTTTAACCATTGAATGATAGGCACTCTTTCAAAAATCCTGACATTCATCTTTTGCGCACCATATTGCAAATCCCTATTTTTATCATTTTCTTCACCTTCTCAGTGGCACTGAATCAGACTTTTGAAAAGTGCAGTTTGGTGTGTTTTACTATTTTGATCCCTGGCCTTTCTGCAAGCCAACTCACTCCCACATATTGGAGTCATAGAGGAGGTTGCATCGTACAGAAATGAGACAAGACTGCAGACCTTCCAAAATGCAATGTATGATGAGTTTAACTGAATAAAATGTAAGAATCAGATTAACCCCTTTCCATCCACAACCTTTAGATTAATGTTCCCTTGCAGAATGCCCCATGCAAAAGGGAATTTGATTTTGAGATCATGTGATCACCATATCTACTGATCTGCTATGGGATGGTGATCACATTGCTTTGAAAACAGGTATCACTGACAGTGACAGCTGCCAGAGTATTCCTTTCTGTGTGAATAGAAGTAAAAACTCTTCTTAAAGCAGACAGAGCAGTTACTTAAAATCAATCAATAACTAATAAAAAAAATAAAAAAAAAAGGTTTTAGCATCTTTTATATTTTTCTCACATTAAATTTACTCAAAGGCAGATGTCCCAATACTTTTGGTAATATAGTGTATCTGCAACTAATGTATGCTACTTGTGCCACATAAACAAAAGTGAGGTGCAAAAAGAGAGAGAGGTTCTGGAGCTCACAGAGGATGTTACAAGAAGGCGGAAAAACACAGTAATAATGATAAATAGATTACAGATCCATTAAGTAGTGGATGTGTATGCATGGGCGTCCGCAGAACTTTTTTCGGGGGGGGGGGGGCATCATTTTAAGGTCACCCACCATGCTCTGACCTTTTCAACAATGTCATTATCACATTATCACAGTCAGAGACTGCAGACATGGCACAAGAGACTGTCAGAGACTGTATACATGGCCCAAGAGACTGTAAGAGACAGCGGACATGGCCCAAGAGACTGTCAGAGACTGCATACATGGCCCAACAGACTGTAAGAGACTAGGGACATGGCCCAAGAGACTGTCAGAAACTGCATACATGGCTCAAGAGACTGCGGACATGGCCCAAGAGACTGTCAGAAACTGCATACATGTGGGGGGTGACAGAGAAAAAGGGGGGGTGACAGAAAGAGACAGAGGGGGTGACAGAAAGAAAGGGAGTGAGAGAAAGAAGGGGTGACAGAGAGAGACAGGGGTTGAGAGAGAGGAGTGTGACAGAGAGAGACAGAGGGGGGGGTGACATAGAGTGAGGGGGGTGAAAAAGACAGAGGGGTGAGAGAGAGAGAGGGGGTAAGAGAGAGGGGTGATGGGGGTCATCACTCCTGATTCGATCCCTGATTCTGGGGGGGGGGGGGGGGGGGCACTTGCCACCCCTTGCCCCTACCTGTGGACACCCATGCGTGTATGGATTCTTTTTTTTTAGAGAATAAAGCCAGCCATAGACCATGGTTTGCAGGAAAAAAAATTAGCTTGATTCCCCCATTTACTCAGACAGTGTTGACAGAGGACAGCCACTAGCAATAATTGCATGTAAAATGCAGCAGCCTGGTTGTACCCAAGTTGATCGAACGATCATCAAATGCATTCAGCCTGCCCATACAGGGTTTGAATCTCGGCCGGTTCCTGCTGAACCGGCTGAGATTCAAACCCTCTATAGCCTTTAGTGTCACTTTAAATAATTGTAAAACTCTACAGGTCTTGTAAAATATTTTTTTGGTTTAAAAATAACAAACATGTTATACTTACCTGCTCTGTGTAGTGGTTTTGCACAGAGCAGCCCAGATCCTCCTCTTCTTGGGTCCCTCGCCGGCACTCCTGGCCCCTCCCTTCTGCCAAGTGCCCCCCACAGCAGGCAACTTGCTATGGGGCCACCTGAGCCGAGCAGCTGCTCTGTGTGTCCATTCAGACATGGAGACGTAGCTCGGCTCCGCCCCCCTCTCTCCTCATTGGCTCACTGACTTTGATTGATAGCAGCGGGAGCCAATGGCACCTGCTGCGGTGTCTCAGCCAATCAGGAGTGAGAGTTCTGGACAGTCGAGTCTCTCGTGTAACATCGCTGGATAGAGATGGGGCTCAGGAAAGGAATAGCGGAGCTGTGGGGGGCTGCTACACACAGAAGGTTTTTTTTTTTTTTTTATCTTAACCACTTCCCGCCCGGTCAATAGCAAATTGACGTCCGGGAAGTGGTTTCGTTATCCTGACTGGGCGTCATATGACGTCCTTCAGGATAACAGCCGCCGCGCGCCCGTGGGGGCGCGCATCGCGGCGATCGGTGGAGCGGTGTGTCAGTCTGACACACCGCTACACTGATCTCGGTAAAGAGCCTCCGGCGGAGGCTCTTTACCACGTGATCAGCCGTGTCCAATCACGGCTGATCACGATGTACACAGGAAGAGCCGTTGATCGGCTTTTCCCTCACTCGCGTCTGATAGACGCGAGTAGAGGGGAGCCGATCGGCGGCTCTCCTGACAGGGGGGGTCTGCGCTGATTGTTTATCAGCGCCGCCCCCCCTCCGATGCCCACACTAGACCATCAGGGAAGCCCCCAGGACCACCAGGGAAGCCCCCAATACCACCAGGGAAGCCCCCAGCATGTGGATGGCCAGGTACATCCCCCATGGCCATCCACATGTTAAAAAAAATGCCAAAAATATGCCAATCAGTGCCCACAGATGGGCACTGATTGGCACATCATATTTAATAAAAAAAAAAGTTTAAAAAAGGGATGCAAAAAGGGATGCCACCCATCAGTGTCATCAGTGCCACTCATCAGCGTCCATCAGTGCCACCTATCAGTGCCCATCCGTGCCCACCCATGCCCACCTATCAGTGCCCATCCATGCCACCTATCAGTGCCACATATATGTGTGCATGAGTGCCCGTCAGTGCCGCCTATGAGTGCCCGTCAGTGCCGCCTATGAGTGCCCGTCAGTGCCGCCTATGAGTGCCCGTCAGTGCCGCCTGAGTGCCCATCAGTGCCACCTGAGTGCCCATCAGTGCCGCATACCAGTGCCACCTATCAATGCCCATCAGTGCCGCCTATCAGTGCCCATCATCAGTGCCACCTCATCGGTGCCCCTAATTGGTGCCACCTCATCGGTGCCCATCAGTGCCGCCTTATCAGTGCCCATTAGTGCCGCCTTATCAGTGCCCGTCATTGAAGAAGAAAACGCACTTATTTACAAAAAAAATTAACAGTGACAAAGAAAAACCTTGTTTTTTTGCAAAATTTTCGGTCTTTTTTTGTTTGTTGCGCAAAAAATAAAAATCGCAGAGGTGATCAAATACCACCAAAAGAAAGCTCTATTTGTTGGAACAAAATGATAAAAAATTTGTTTGGGTACAGAGTAGCATGACCGCGCAATTGTCATTCAAATTGCAACATTGCTGAAAGCTGAAAAATTGGCTTGGGCGGGAAGGTGTCTAAGTGTCTGGTATTGAAGTGGTTAATGGATTAAATGCATCAAGATAAAAAAAAACTTCTGCCTTTAAAACCACTTCAATACAATTATTCAGAAAATTTCAATTTAGGACTGCTATTGCATAGCTCCCAACTGTCCCTGATTTGGAGCAATGTCCCTCTGTCCCTCATTCCTCCTCATTTGTCCCTCATTTTTGTCTGATCTATATAGATGTATATAAAATACACTTTTTATCTATCAAAAAGTGTTTTCCAGCACTAAACCTTTTATCTGATTTCTAAATTGCTGCATTTGTAAATTCCAAAAGCCAATATAAAGGAATAGTACAGGTAAAAAAAAAGCATTTGTGGGTTTAACCAATCTTGTTTTTTCGTACAATTCTCCTTTAACCGCTTCAGCACCGGGCCATTTTTCACACTTCCTTACCAGAGCACTTTTTGCGATTCGGCACTGCGTCGCTTTAACTAACAATTGCGCGGTCGTGCGACGTTACACCCAAACAAAATTGACGTCCTTTTTTTCCCACAAATAGAGCTTTCTTTTGGTGGTATTGATCACCTCTGCGGTTTTTTTATTTTTTGCGCTATAAACAAAAGAATAGCGACAATTTTGAAAAAAAAACACAATATTTTTTTACTTTTTGCTATAATAAATATCCCATTTTTAAAAAAAAAAACTATTTTTTTCCTCAGTTTAGGCCGATACGTATTCTTCTACATATTTTTGGTAAAAAAAATCGCAATAAGCGTATATTGATCGGTTTGCGCAAAAGTTATAGCGTCTACAAAATAGGGGATAGATTTATTGAATTATTTTTTTTTACTAGTAATGGCGGCGATCTGCGATTTTTTTTTTTCGTGACTGCGACATTGCGGCAAACACTTCGGACACTTTTGACACATTTTTGGAACCATTCACATTTACACAGCGATCGTTGCTATAAAATTGCAATGATTACTGTGTAAATGTGACTGGCATGAAAGGGGTTAACACTAGGGGGCGCTGCAGGGGTTAATGTGTTCCCTATAGGAGTGATTCTAACTGTGGGGGAGGGGACTCAAGGGGAGGAGACCGATCATGTGTTCCTCCGTACTGGGATCACATGATCGTCTCCTCTCCGCTGACAGGATGTGGAGCTGTGTGTTTACACACACAGCTCCACGGTCCCGCACGGTCCCGTTTTTTTTAACGGGCAATCGCGGGTGCCCGGCGGACATCGCGGCCGCCGGGCACTCGCACCGGGTCCCGAGCGATGCCGCGGGCGCGCGCACGCCCCCCAGGCGGCCGGGAATGCGAGGACGTCATATGACGCCCACCCAGGATGGGAGATCCACCTTGTGGGCGTCATATGACTATACGGCGGTATTGAAGTGGTTCAGGGGGCGTTGCCAGGGGTGTGTCCTATGCCTGCATACTTCTGCGGATAGGTGTCCCTCATTCCCATCTCAAAAAGTTGGGAGGTGTGTTATTGGCTTTTTAGTTAGTTTACAAAACTAAAGCCTGCTTGATATTTAATGCAAATCCGCTTCTCTGCATGTTTTTTTTTTTGGGGGGGGGATTTTTGCACCTGCTCAATGATCATATTGCTGCCCTGTCTCTGTGCAGTTTAAACTGATTGCAGAATACAGTGATTATAGCAGTAGGTGTGCGCCTGTCATTAGAACTGCTGGCTTCTTGCAGGGAACTTTGTACTTTCTGTGCCATCCTGGTAATTAAGGCAGTAAAAGTACATTTATTAACTTACAAGAGCCAAGAGTTGCTGTTAATTACAGAAGTGAAAATATTTCCTGTAAGGAATGAGTGTTTAATTTGCATTGAGGGTTTAGCAAATTAGTCACATTTATGTAAGATATTAAAAGAGACTGCATGAGCTTCTTTTCCTGGCACCTCCAGAGACTAATTCCTGAGCTGACATGCTGATCCTTCGGCTACATTACTACTGTATATTAGGCCCCATTCACACCTGAGCGTAGCGTTTTCAGGCAGAAAATCTGGCAATTTTACAGCGATTTTGCGTCATTTTTTACCGCGATTTTGCAGCGTTTTACAGCGTTTTGCCGCGATTCTGTGCAGGGCAAAAGGTCACCAATGTAAAAAGAAGAAAAACGCCCAAATCTGCCCGATTCGAGTGACAAAAAAGGGTCCGGAACTTGTTTGAGCTTCATGGCGACACGGAGTGGAAATATGAACCATCTCCATGGAGAATAATAGATTTTTTCCCCTCTAGCGTTTTCGTAGCTTCAGGCTTCAAGCTACGAAACGCTCAGGTGCAGGAGCGGACTGACAACTCATGGGGCCCCCGGGCAATAGGAGATTATGGGGCCCCCAGGCAATCAGAGATTATGGGGCCACACAGTATACAATCACACAGTATACACATACATGTACACACAGTATACACACACACACAGTATACAATCACACAGTATACACATACATGTACACACAGTATACACAGACATGTTTCTATTGGCTGAGAAGGTACTGGAGAGGTGGGGCAGCTATAATCTCTTTTTTAGACCAAAAAGATGTCGGTAAGGGACATTTCAGAAACAGATGTAAAAAAAACACAGATTTTTACATACTGTCCCTGGTTTTACTGAGGCTGGCAACCCTGATGGGGCCCCCTAGTGGCCCGGGGCCCTCGGGAAGTGCCCGAGTGGCCGAATGGTCAGTCCGCCCCTGCTCAGGTGTGAATGCAGCCTTAGTGGTGAATAAGGGTACATTCATACCAAGCCACACTCTAAAGCTCTGTGGGCTGGTGTGCATTGTGTAGAGGTATTGATGCCTTGGTACAACGCAATGCACACCTCCCAACTTTTTGAGATGGGAATGAGGGACACCTATCGGCAAAAGCATGCAGGCATAGGACACACCCCTTGCCAAGCCCCCTTAAAGGAGAATTGTACAAAAAAAAACAAGATTGGTTAAACCCACAAGTGCTTTTTTTACCACTACTATTCCTTTATATTGGCTTTTGGAAATTACAAATGTAGCAATTTAAAAATCAGATGAAAGGTTTAGCACTGGAAAACACTTTTTGATAGCTAGAAAGTGCATTTTATATACAGCTATATAGATCAGACCAAAATGAGGGACAAATGAGGAGGGATGAGAGACAGAGGGACATTGCTCCAAATCAGGGACAGTTGGGAGCTATGCACAATGCACTGTTTACAGTTTTTAAAAACTTTATTGTGGTGTGACAAAATTACACTTTAGTCCAGTGTATTCACCGCAGCAAGCTGTTATGCACTGTCGTGACATGGTGTGCAGTGAGTTTCACTGTGAAATAATGTACACATTTTATGCAGAACACTGCATCTCACCGCAGCATTGTGGCATGAACAAGGCAGTGGATTGGCGGCTGGTATTTGTTTATGGGAGAGGGGCCGGCAAATGATTCACCCCCCCCCCCCCTGGTCGGGTCACGGACGGCACCAACCAGCCACCCCTCCCTCGATCGGTCAGTTTACGGGGGCCACAGGCAGCACAGTAGTCACGGCCCCCCCGCACTTATCCCATCTCACGGACATTGCTCCGGGCGTCGACTTTTCTCTCTGGGCTGTTCTCTCTGGCTGCTTCTTCGCTTCCCCCCTCCTCCTCCTGGTGACCAATCCGATTGGATCTCCTTTAAGCCAATCGGGGGAAAAGGTCATTCTATGCATCCAAAAATATAGAAAATTTACCAAATCAAATCATTATTCAAGCAAAAAAATTATGTCAAAGCAATAACTCCAAGGCCAATAATTAATAACACGCTATCTCCTCCGATTCCGCAACATGTCTGGTTGACGAACGGCCGTTCAGACACGAACTGAAAAGCACAAAATGAAAAGCGATAAATAAGGAACGTGAAAAGAAAAGTGTGAATCAACACTCACCAAACTTCTGCTAACACGAAATTAGCAGAAGGAGCACAAAGGGTGGCGATAAAGAGCTGAAAAAACTTGTAGTATGTCTACTACGTCACTACGTTTGTAATTGTTGGCCAACATTTGTGTAACCGTGTGTATGTAAGACAAGTTTGAGCCAACAACCTTCGGACAAAATTCCACGGTTTTGTTGTCGGCATAAGGCTTCTGAGACATCATACAGAAAGGGGCTCTGTGGTAGACATGTACACAACAAAAAAATTTGTTTATTTTCGTTTCGTTTTTTTCGTTTCCGTTGATTCGTAACGATCCGTAAATTCGTACGTCGTCGGTGTTCGTATTCGTAACGATTCGTAAATTCGTAAGTCGTCGGTGTTCGTATTCGTAACGATTCGTATTTTCGTTAGAGTTATTTTTTCGTTGATTCGTTTTTCCGTTTAATTTTCGTTTATTCAAAATTCTGACGCATTCGTATTTATTCGTACATTCGTAGATTCGTAATCGGAGCATAATTCATAATTTTATGTAATGTGTATGCTATTATTACATTTTAAGAGACACGGAAAATTACGAATCGAAAAAAAAAGTTACGAATGTACGAATTTTTTCGTTCAATCCATTTGAAGCACGTTAAGCAGCGCCATTGTAGGGGACACGGAAAATTACCAATTCAACAAAAAAAAAAAAAGTTACGAATGTACGAATTTTTTCGTTCATTTTGATTTTCGTTGTTCCTGTTTTCGTTTTTCGTATTTTCTTCTTTCGTAGATTCGTTGTTTCTAATTATTTTTTTTCGGATTTTCGTTGTTTTCGGATTCGTTCGATTCGTTATTCGTTAAAATTTTTTACCGAATCGTTCGTTTATTCGTACGATAACGAATGAACGAAAATAACGAAAAAAAACGAAAAACGAAAAAAAAAACGAAACGAATTGCACATGTCTACTCTGTGGTTAGTGATGGTGAACCTAAAAAAGGTTATCTTTAGAATATACCTCCAGAGAAGCCTGTTCATAAATTCATACATGAATTCTTGGCTCAGTTCTCCTATTCACTTCCCTGTGACAGTGATAAGGTTTCTTATGTATATTATAGCTCTCTGATAATGATTATAATGTGCACATCACAGGCCAGTAATTCCCCCTGATTATACGAGTCTGCATGAGACAAAGAACATTTGTACTGTTTTGAACGAGTGTAAAAGACATTCGGGCATATTATTACCACTACTCCCACACTGCGATAACCACAGTGACAAGTACAGGAATGAAATCGCTTTGGTTTTCGAGGAAACCTGTCATCCATCTCCCTGCAAAGTGGCTGGCATCAGACTCTTGGCCTTCTTTCGAAAAGATGATCAAGATGCCATCCTGCTGTTTTTTTATGGAGATCAAGAAGGTAGTTGGCTCATTTCCTAAGCAGAACTTCAGTTCTAAATTATACTAAATGCTAAAAGTACTAAAAGCTAGATGTTTTTACCTGAGGACCAGCTCACACCAGAACCCACTTTCCGTGTGCGTTTCTCGCACTGCGTTCAAAACTCACTGCAGTTGGGATCTGAAGTGGGAGTCAATATTCGATTATTGACACCTCAAACAAAGGTCGCAAACTCAGTGCATTTGCCCACACCAGAAGTACCATGCAATCCGGTGCCAGTGAGTTTCCAAAAGTAGTGCATACACTACTTTTGGTATGGTGCGATTTCGGCCCATTTAAAATGAATGGGTTAAAATCGCACCGCACAGACCTACATGTGAATTGCACAGGAACACACAACACGTTCCTGTGTGGTTACTGGTGTGAACCAGCCCTTAAAGTCTTCCATGAACAAAGGTAAAAAACCTTCTGTGTGCTGTTCCCTCCACAGCCCCCCCCCAATACTCACCTGAGCCCCCTCTCAATCCATTAATGTGCATGGGAGCCTCAGCTGTCCCGGATCTCTCTCTCTCTCCTCACTGCAGTGGGAGCCATTGGCTGCTGTCAATCACAGCCAGTGAGCCAATGAAGAGAGAGTTGGGGGGGGGGGCAAGCCACAGCTGTAGAGTGAGCACGCACTAGTGCCCCCATAGCAAGCGGCTTGCTATTGGGGGCACTGGTCAAGGGGGAGGAGCCAGGAGCACTGCCGGGGACCTGAGAAGAAGAGAATCGGGGCTGCTCTGTGCTAAACAATAGAGCAGGTAAGTATGACGCGGTTGTTGTTTTTTTTTTTTTTAAACCGAAGCTTAAATATCACTTAAAAGCTGAAGTTTGGTTATGAAAATGTTTGGTCCAATGGTTGGTTTGGTCCAGCTTGTAAGTAAGTACGTGTATGTACAGCCTAGGCCAAAAGTTTTGAGAATGACAATATCAACATCTACATATCAATATCAATATCAACAAATATCAGTGTTTTTAGATCTTTTTGTCAGATGTTACTATGGTATACTGAAGTATAATTACAAGCATTTCATAAGTCTCAAAGGCTTATTATAGACAATTACATTAAGTTTATGCAAAGAGTCAATATTTGCAGTGTTGACCCTTCTTTTTCAAGGCCCCTGCAATTCACCCTGGCTTGATGTCAATCAATTTCTGGGCCACATCCTGACTGATGGCAGCCCATTCTTGCATTATCAATGCTTGGAGTTGTGTCAGAATTATTTTTTTTTGTTTACCCGCCTCTTGAGTTCTCAATGGGATTAAGGTCTGGGGAGTTTTCCTGGCCATGGACCCAAAATGTCGATGTTTTGTTCCCCAAGCCACTTAGTGATCACTTTCACCTTATGGCAAGGTGCTCCATGATGCTGGAAAAGGCATTGTTAATCACCAAACTGTTCTTGGATGGTTGGGAGAAGTTTCTCTCAGAGGATGTTTTTGTACCATTCTTTATTCGTGATTGTGTTCTTTAGCAAAGTTGTGAGAGAGCCCACTCCCTTGGCTGAGAAGCAACCCCCACACATGAATGGTCTCAGGATGCTTTACTGTTGGCATGACACAGGGCTGATGGTAGCGCTCACCTTCTCTTCTCTGGACAAGGTTTTTTCCGGATGCCCCAAACAATCGGAAAGGGGATTCACCAAAGAAAAAAGAAAAAACTTTACCCCAGTCGTCAGCAGTCCAATCCCTGTACCTTTTGCAGAATGTCAGTCTGTCCCAAATGTTTTTCCTGGAGAGAAGTGGCTTCTTTACTGCCCTTCTTGATACCAGGCCATCCTCCAAAACTCTTCTTCTCACTGTATGTGCAGAAGTTTACATACCCCAGTTCTTAATACCATGCATTTCCCCCTTTAACATCAATGACAGTTTGAAATCTTTTGTGATACTTGTGGATGAGGCTCTTTATCTTATCAGATGGTAAAGCTGCCCATTCCTCTTGGCAAAAAGCCTCCAGTTCCTGGAAATTCTTGGGCTGTCTTGCATGAACTGCACGTTTGAGATCTCCCCAGAGTGGCTCAATAATATTTAGGTCAGGAGACTGAGATGGCCACTCCAGAACCTTCACTTTATTCTGCTGTAGCCAATGACAGGTCGACTTGGCCTTGTGATTTGGATCATTATCATGTTGGAATGTCCAAGTACATCCCATGCGCAGCTTCCTGGCTGATGAATGCAAATGTTCCTCTAGTATTTTTTGATAACATACTGCATTCATCAATTTTGACTAAATTTCCTGTGCCTTTGTAGCTCACACATCCCCAAAACATCAGCGATCCACCTTCATGTTTCACAGTTGGAATGGTGTACCTTTCATTATAGGCCTTGTTGACAAATGTAGCGTTTATGGTTGTGGCCAAAAAGCTCAATTTTGGTCTCATCACTCCAAATGACTTTGTGCCAGAAGGTTTGAGGTTTGTCTCTGTGCTGTTTGGCGTATTATAAGCTGGATAGTTTGTAGCAATTGTGTAGTATAGGCTTGACTATAGGATTCCTCAACTTTCGGTCCTATGAACTGATAATAAAACACAACGCTGCGTGACATGGGTTTTAAACGGCCACAACAGCCCTTTATTAAACAATTAATAAACAAAAACTATTTTAACCAGGAGGGGGTCTTTGGGTGTCCTTAAATCCCATTTATGATTATTATTACTACTGACCATGTCCTCAGCCGTGCCCCATCCGGCTCGAAGACGTTGCGATTTCCACATTTTGACTTTCTTTCTTTCCTGGGAGAACCACCAACAACCAACCATGTGGGAGCGACATACCCTAGCTGGGCCCCCAATTCTTCTCCAATCTGTTTAATCCTTGACCCGCCCCAAAGACCCCCTGACCCGCCAGCTGCTGTGACAAAAGAGTAAATAATATTTTAATATAACTTTTTTTTTATGATTTTTATTTTGTTTTTATTATTATTATTATTTTTTTTTTTATGTTTTATTTTCTATGTTTTGAACAGGAAACATCAGAATCGAACCCCCCAGCTTACCCCTTAAACCAAATATAGGGCGGGAGGGAGGGAACTCTTCAATCCACTGAGATTTTCCAGAATGATTACCCATAAGCCCTAGCACGGACTACACCCCTTGCGGCTCCACCCTGACCACAGCCCCCAAATACACCAATCAGGTAAGAGACGCCCCTACCCCCCCCCCCCCCCCCCCCCCCCCGAAACCTGTTCCTCCCCTAGTCATGCCGACCCTGCATCAATTTTCTTCTTCTCCGGGTCGCACTTTCTTCTGATGACTCGACCATGCAGCCCATCTATGTAAACTTTTGATCAGGGTCATTTGGGTAGTTTCCGTTGTGATTATGAAAAGTAAAAGTAAACACAGTTGATTGATAATAAATGGCTTCAGCCAAACACTAACCATGAGTGAAAGAAATGTCTTTGTGTTATCATTCATATTCTCTTAAAAGTGGCCAAGAAATCATAAATTCTGCCAGGGTATGTAAACTTATGAGCACAACTGTAGGTGCGACTGAACACTGGCATGCTGGTGTCCACACTGTACTCTGTGGTGTCCTCTGCCATCACTGCAGTACACAGGGCCTGGCTGAGGAAATCAGAGATCTCACTGGTGACTTCAGCCTCTGACATTCCCGGAAGTGTCAAATGAGGAAGTTGCTTGAGTAAGCTTCTTTGTTGTTCGTCATGGGCAGCAGGTTAGGTAAGGTTAGGACTTTGCAACCAGCACTGCTTTTCACATTTCAAAAGTTACCACAGAGTCACATTAATCACAACATATAAAGATTTTATTACATTATAATATTAATGAGTAATTCTATGAATAGAACATTGGGTTTTAGTCAACACAATTTACAGCCATTGATTCCGCACGGCATCTTCCTAATAAGTCGTTCTCTATACCTTACAAAGCCAAAATATATTATATGAAAAGAAGGTTGGAAGCTGTGATATTCCAAACCAGTTGAAATCAAGAGAGGACCCATTCATCACTCCAGCCGCCAGACAGGTGATTATTAACATATTGACTTTGTGAAGTGGATATTTCATGCAGCCAGAATACAAAACTTCTCAGCCCTGAAGGTCAGAAATTTTTACCACAACAATATCTATTAAATTTAGCTTAGCAGACCTAGTATAAATACTCCACGGTGCCCTGAAAAAGATATAATTTAGGATTTAAAGGGATGTGCTATATATTTTGTAGGTATTTTTATTTTTTATGTTCCTACTGAAATAAATATTCTGTTTTATTGTTAAGAAGAATTTAAAACTTGGCATATGAATATTGAATAGGCCACTTCATGACTTTAATGTGCTTCTTCTTGAGCCACTCCTCTGTTGCCTTGGCAGTATGTTTTGGGTTATAGCCATGCTGAAATCCCATCTTCGGTGTTTTGGCTGAGGGAAGAAGATTCTCATTCAAAATTTTACAATACACAGCTCCGTTCATTGGCCCCTCAATGCGGAAAAGTCGGCTTGCTCCTTTAGCAGAGAAACAGCCCAAAGCATAATGTTTCCACCTCAGTGATTCACTGTAGGGATGGTGTTCTTAGGGCCAGCCATAGTCAGCATTTTTCTTCTTCCAAACATGGCGAGTTGAGTTGATGCCAAAGAGCTCAATTTTGATCTCATCTGACCACAGCACTTTCTCCCAATCCTTCTCTGAATCATTTAGATGTTCATTGGCAAACTTCAGACAGGTCTGCACATGTGCCTTGTTGAAGAGGGGGACCTTGCGGGCGCTGCAGAATTTCAATCCATGTAGGCGTATTGTGTTACCAATGGTTTGTTTGGTGACAGTGGTTCCAACTACCTTGAGATAATTCACAAGCTCCTGCCGTGTAGTTCTGGGCTGATCCCTCACTTTTTTCATAATCCTCATTCCCCCATGAGGCGAAATCGCACATTGGAGCTCCAGACCGAGGGCGATTGATGGCTATTTTGTATTTCTTCCATTTGCAAATAATCGCTCCAACAGTTGTCTTCTTCGCACCAAGCTTCTCGCTGATGGTCTTGTTGCCCATTCCAGCCTTGTGCAAGTCTACAATCTTGTCCCTGATGTCATTTGACAGCTCTTTGGTCTCACCCATGATGGTGAGGCTTGAATGGAAGAAAGAGATTCTGTGGACAGGTGTCTTTTATACACACAATGAGTTGCCATTAGGAGAACCTTCTTAAATTGACAGGACTGGTTGGTTGGGGATCAAATAGTTATTTTACTCACTGTACTGCAACTCAATGTATAACATTTGTATCATGTGTTTTTTCTGGATTTTCTTAATTGATATTCTGTCTCTATCATTTAATATACACATATGATAAAAAAAAATATAGACCCTTTATTTCTTTTTTAAGTGGCCAAACTTACATAATCTGGAGGGGATCAAATAATTATTTTCCCCACTGTACAAAAGGGAGAAACATCTCCTCACACCGTGAAGCCAAAGTGGAAAACATAAACAAAGTCCAATTCCAGTCCAAGTTTTTTTTTTTTATAAATCTTTATTTTATCATAATTTTTCACATTTTATCATCATACATCTTTCATTTTCAACAGTACATTGTATATACATTTATGTTGTTACATCTATTAACATTTTATATTTTCTTTGCTTTTGCATCAATGTATATT
This sequence comes from Lithobates sylvaticus, assembly GCA_028564925.1. NCBI lineage: Eukaryota > Metazoa > Chordata > Amphibia > Anura > Ranidae > Lithobates > Lithobates sylvaticus. The sequence continues at coordinate 37,286,622 of CM053028.1, forward strand.
ATCTGTATACTCTTAATCCTACATACATTCCTTAACCTTTCCTATCCCATATTCATTAAAACTTCTCTATTAACCAACATAGCACAAGAAGAGAAGAAAAAAAAAAAACCCACAAAAACATAAACAACAGAGGAAAAAAAAAGCAAAAATTTTATATATCGCATTCCCCCTCCATCCCCCCTTCCTTCCCATATCCCCCGTCTCCAGTATGTAACTTTAATACTTTGTTCATATTGTCAAAAATAGAGAGGATGATATCCTATATTGTTCCCATTTTTGCCATGTTTCTCTTATTTGGCCTTTTAGGCCTTTTTCAGTTGTGATCCTCTCTTCCAGTGAACGCATGTCCTCCATTTCCGCTATCCATTCCTCTATTGAAGGTGATATGTTATTCTTCCACTTTCTTGCTATAACTGTTCTAGCTGCTGTTAAACAATGTTTTAATATCCCTTTTTTTTATCTTTTTAATCGATCCCGGTATCATTGATAATATAGAACCAGTCCAAGTTTTTGACATGAAGATAATCAGAGGTGAAAGATGAAATGGGCGCTTACCAACTCCACATGACCCCCCTTTCAGGATGGTCATAACCCGCTTTTTTTGGGCGTTAAGGGTGGATCCCAAATCTTCACTGTGGACACTCCTCAATAAAACAGGGATATCTATATATACATATGGCTGCAATGTTCTATATCCAGTTGCTCATGTAAATTAAAAAGATAGACGCCTTTATTTTAGGTAATACACTCACATGTAAGCAGAAACAACAATGCCCATATCCATAGATTTAAAGCCGGCATGTATCTTGTAATCCGCAAGGGCATCAGATCACAGCTCTGCCCGACTGGTTTCGTCATTTAAAGATGTCTTCCACGGGTAAACCAGCTTGGGTACAACCAGTCTGCCAGATTCACTTGCGATTATTGCTAGCGGATGCTATAGCCATTTTTTTTACTAGTAAAATTGCGTTAACAACTTAACCAAGTTTTTGCACACATGTTAAAATCTGCAATTTTTGTTGCTAGAAATTACTGTCAATGCCCCAAAACATATAGTGTCTGAAAGCAGAGACCCTGGAAAATAAAAGGGTGGTAGCTGGAAAATTTTTTATGTCATACGATATTTGTTCAGCTGTTTAACATATTTTCAGGAAAAAATACACTAAAATGAATCTTAGTGCATGCAATATTATATCAAATTGTTTGATATATTGTTTGATATTCATTTACAGATCAAAGGGATAAACTTTTTTGTGCAAGTGAAGTCAGTTTAAAGCAACCTTTAAAAAAGTAGAAAATATTTATTTATTAAATTGTTCCTCTGTTTAACCCCTTATTAACCCTTATGCCCCGTACACACGGTCGGAAATTCCGACGGAAAATGTCCGATCGGACCATGTTGTCGGAAAATCCGCCCGTGCGGTCATACTTACCTCCACTGTGCAGTTCGTTTTGCACAGATCGTCCTGTTCTGGGGTCCCTCGGCGGCTGTCTCGGCTCCTCCCCGCAATAGCTAACCCCCCTCTGGGAAGCTCTATCCCGAGGGGGATAGCTTGGGTGTGCACTCCCTGTCATACACGCTGTGTCTATAGACCGAGCATGTATAAATTGGCCCCCCCCCCGGCGGGCCGTATCATTGGATGTGATTGACAGCAGCGTGAGCCAATGGCTGCGCTGCTATCAATCTATCCTATCTAGCCAATCAACGGGCAGACTTCGTGGAGAAGAGGCCCCCGGGGGACGAGCACAGCAGGTGGACGGGCCTAGGTAAGTAAGCGGGGGGGCTGGGGGGTCCGTCATTGCCAGGTATTTTTTCACCTTATTGCATAGGATGCATTAAGGTGAAAAAACACGAGCCTTTACAACCCCTTTAATATCAGAGTTTGCCATATTTAACTGCCTAGCAGTGGCGGCCGGTAGAAAATATTTTTGGGAGGGGGAGGCGGCAAGCAGTATGCCACCCTCCCCCGTCAGTCGGTAGCACTTACCCCATCACCGGTGACTTCCCCTGCTCGGCGGCCTCCCATTCTCCTGCTCTCCACAGGGCATCACGGCAGCGGCGGCAGCTTTCATTTCCCTCCTCCTCCTTGGTGGCCAATCAGGAGTCTTCTCTTTTTGCCCAATCGGAAAACGGGTCTCACACTGGCTGGATTGAGGATCAGTGTTTCAACAGCGAATCAGCAAATATTCATTCACTGTTGTAACACACCTGGGTGGGATCGGAGCGCATCCTCTGCGACCCGAGCCCACCTGATTTTGAAGCCTATTAGAGCCTCTGGCTCTAATCAGGTGCTTAAAAAAAAAAAAAACCCGGCTGTAATCCATGCATGCGGTGCCCTGAAAGAGGCCGGATACATGAAAAGAGGGTGGCAGCGCCAGCCGTGCATAGATTCATGCTATGCTTTAGTCTATCCATTGCATAAAGGGGGGTGGTATGGAGAGAGGGGGCGGTGCCCAGGCGCCCCTAATGGACGGACCGCCACTGCTGCCTAGTTAAAGTTATTACTGTTTGTTTGCTGCAAAAGTCTTTCAGTAAAATACTTTTGCTATACTACAGCTTGGTGTCCTTTTACCACTGTGTTTGCTGTGAAATTTGCTAAACCAGATGTGCCAGAGGGACAGATAATGTTCTTGGGGATCAGGTGCAGAACAGAGAACTCAAAAATACAAGTGGCTCCTATGAGGGTAGCGCTACATATTAAAATGAACATTTTTGTGCCCGGAGTTCAGCTTTAAATCCTAATAAGGATGCTACATGCTGCAGACTGAAGTCCTTAACTGCCCCACGTACATTTACTGCAGCAGGGCCACCTCTCTGTGCCACGTGTCGACCAGCTCTAGCTGTGATTGGACACAGTGGGAGCCAATCAGCGGGTCAGGCGGACCCGATGTCCACTGGGACCGATGTCCGTTCCCAAGGCAGACACAACGGCGGTCTACCTATGTAAACAAGGCAGCTCACCGTTCTATGACAGGAGAAGACAGAGATCTTCTCTGCAGGAACACGGACCTTACAGTACAAGCACCTCCCCCACAGTTAGAAAGCACTCCCTAGGAGCACATTTAACCCTTTCATTGCCCCTGATGTTAACCCCTTCCCTCTAAGTGTCATTAGTACAGTTATAGTGCATATTGTTTAGCACTGATCACTGTATTAGTGTCACTGGTCCCTAAAAAAAGTGTAAAGAGTGTCCGATTAGTCTGCCGCAATGTCGCAGTCCAGCTATAAGTCGCTGATCGCCGCCATTACAGTGAAACCTTAGTTAACGAGCAACGCGGTTAACGAGCGTTTTGAAAGACGAGCAACTTTTTTTTTTAATTCTGACTCGGTTTGCGAGTGTTGTCTCGCAAAATGAGCAGAATTCAAGCTAATGGGGTGTGCAGTACAGCATTTGGCCAGAGGATTTGGCCAGAGGTGCGGGGGGGGGGGGGATGGGCGGCGACACTCGGAACTGTTCAGAGCCACTCGGAGCGGTTCGGGAATACTCGGAAATACTTGGAAACACTCGAAAATACTCTGTTCCCCAGCATTTTTTCGAGGCTTTTCAAGTTCAACCGAGCTGTCCCTGAGTATCTCCGAACCGAATACCTCTGGCCACATGCGGTATTGCATGCAATAGAAGTCAATGCGGAACGAATTATTTTAGTTTCCATTGACTTGTATGGGGAAACTCGCTTTGATAGGCAAGTGCTTTGGATTACAAGCATTCTCCTGGAACGGATTATGCTCGTAATCCAAGGTTCCCCTGTACTAGTAAAAAAGTAAAAATTCCATAAAAACATCCAATAGTTTGTAGACGCTATAATTTTTAATATACGCTTATTGTTTTTGTTTTTTTACCAATAATATGTAGCAGAATACATATTGGCCTATATTGAAGAAGAAATTCGATCTTTTACATCTTTTTATTGTATATGTATTATAGCAGAAAGTAGAAAATATTGTTTTTTTTTTTTTTCCAAAATTGTTGCTCTTTTTTTTTTGTTATACCTCAAAAAATAAAAACCGCAGAGGTGATCAATTACCACCAAAAGAAATCTCTATTTGGGGGGGGGGGGGGGGACATCAATTGTATTTGTGTACAGTGTCGCACGACCACGCAATTGTTAGTTAAAATAACGCAGTGCCGCATCGCAAAAAAATGGCCTGGTCCTGAAGGGGGGTTAACCCTCCTTGGCTGAAGTGGTTTATGTAAACCCTTACTGCAGATTTTTACTGGACTTGACTGGCTATGCTATTTTTACCATTTTGTTTCTAATTGGCACGACATGCAACTTGTAAATGTTGTAGCTCCTTTTTTGCTCTTTGGAAATTTATTGGATCAGAATGACTGTCTTTTCTAAGAAAACCTGACTTTTTTTTATTTATAGCCATTCTAGGGCTCAGGAACTGACCGTTGGCTGTCCTGCGATGTACATTTTTCACTTACTGGATAGGAGCCAGACTCCTCTCATGTGCACCCAAACCTTTGGCAAACATCCAGATTCCCGGAGAAGCTTTCAAGGTGTTATTCGTCATCTCCGCGCGGAGAAATAAAATCCTTTGTCGCTGCGAATGGCTTCTTAGTTGTAATTACCTGTGACAAGGTTCTTTGTACCCACCTCTGGTAAGATAAGTGAAAAACTGTAGGTGTCAGCTTGGACAGATCCAGAACAAAGAATAGAAACATACACAGCATATAAAACAGACACATATTCAGAACAGGAAAATTTCAATTACTTATTGTTTGCTTTTTGACTAAAACTTCTTTAACCACTTGCTTACTGGGCACTTAAAGAGGAGCTCCACCCGCACCAGAAATATTAAAAGTCAGCAGCTACAAATACTGCAGCTGCTGACTTTTAATAAATGGACACTCACCTGTTCCAGGTTCCAGCGGTGTCGGCAGAATGTGACGAGCGATCGCTCGTCTCTCGGCTGACCCGCCGCCATCCTCTGTCAGGGAATCAGGACGTGAAGACGCAACGTCTTCACTGCCCGGTTCCCTACTGCGCATGCGCGAGTCGCGCTGCACGTCCCTATTGGTCCTCGTTGTGTCCTGTGTTTCCCAAGACACAACGGGGCATCTCCGGATAGGGGCGGGACAGCCCGGATAATTCGTCACGGAAGTGGGTGCAGATACTTGTATTATACAGGTATCTGCACCCCCTCCCCCCTGAAAGGTGCCAATTGTGGCACTGGAGGGGGGGAGGAATCCGATAAGCGGAAGTTCCACTTTAGGGTGGAACTCCTCTTTAAACCCCCCTCCTGCCCAGACCAATTTTCAGCTTTTGGCGCTGACGCACTTTGAATGACAATTGCGCGGTCATACAACACTGTACCCAAATGACATTTTTATAATTTTTTCCCCACAAATAGAGCTTTCTTTTGGTGGTATTTAATCACAGCTGTTTTTTTTTTTTTGCTAAACAAGCAAAAAAAGATGGAAAATTTTGAGGAAAAAAAAAAAATCACGTTTAATAGTTTGTTATAAAATTTTGCAAACAGGTAATTTTCTGCTTCATTGATATGTGCTGATGAGGCGGCACTGGTGGGCACTGATAGGCTGCACTGGTGGGCACTGATAGGCTGCACTGGTGGGCACAGATAAGTCGGTACTGATGGGTACAGATAAGATGGCACTGATGGGCCCTGATGGGTGGCACGGATGGGCACCGATAGATGGCACTGATGGGCACTGATAGTTGGCACTGATGGGCACTGGTAGGTGACACTGATGGGCACTGGTAGGTGACACTGATGTGCAGCACTGTTCAGGCACTTATTGTGGGCACTGACAGGTGGCACTGACAGATGGCACTGTGGGCACTGACAGGTGGCATTGTGGGCACTGACAGGTGGAGCTGGTGGGCACTGGTAGGCGGCACTTGTAGGGGAACAACAAGTGGAGAAAGGCGCCTCTAGGTGTAGTAGTTTAGTAACAAGTATTTTTTTTATTACAGCAATATCAATGCACTCACATTTGTGAAGATAATAAAAGGCATGGTATATGTCTCTCAGTGTGGCGAATCCCCAGCGATGTATGGCTGCCAGATTTGTCCATGCAGTTCCATAGAAGCACTTCCTGTAGATGGTGAGGGCCGGCTCCGGAAGGCGGCCTCGAAAGCGAGGCTTGGAAGGCAAGGAAGCGACAGGCTCAGGGGGATATCGTCATCAAAGATGGACGCGTTTCGTGAGCACTCGGATGTAGTGACGAGTCGCACTCCTTTCTCAACATTGGGACAGACGAAGTCCAGGAGGACGTAACGTACGTACGGGGGAGGAGCTGATGAGTCACCCGCGTCTTATCACACACAGCTGTATACACCGCGGTCTACTTGCTCCATCTGTTTTATACAGCGTTGGCAGTGGCGGAACAACCGCCATAGCGACACATGCGTTCGCTATGGGGCCCGCAGCCTAGTAGGGCCCGCAGCCAGGTGCGGTCCTGTCCTAGTTGCCATTAAAATTCCTCTTTTTCGCTGCCGCCGCCACCGCCGCTAGAGGTCCGCGGCCGGCGGAGATATTGTCTCCGCCGGCCGCCATTTTCCAGAAGACCAGAGTCGAGAGGGGAGCCTGCCGAGTGGCTACAATAGAGCTGTAGCTCCGCCCACACCCGCCCCGGTCTGTCTGTCATCTGTAACCTGCTGTGGAAAGGGGTGGGCGGTGCTGCAGCTAAATTTCTATTGTAGCCGGCCGGCTCCGCCTCTATTTTGTTCCCCCCTTGGCCTTCAGTAATGGCAGCAGAGACACTGCTGTTTTTTATATATATATATATATATAGGAGGGCTCCAATTGGAAGGGGGGGGGGACCTGAGATGTAAGGAGGCACTCTGCTGACTGGGGACAGTGACACCTGAGAAGTAAGGAAGCACTCCGCTGGCTGGGGACAGTGACACCTGAGAAGTAAGGAAGCACTCCCCTGGCTCGGGACAGTGACACCTGAGAAGTAAGGAAGCACTCCGCTGGCTGGGGACAGTGACACCTGAGAAGTAAGGAAGCACTCCGCTGGCTGGGGACAGTGACACCTGAGATGTAAGGAGGCACTCCGCTGGCTGGGGACAGTGACACCTGAGAAGTAAGGAAGCACTCCGCTGGCTGGGGACAGTGACACCTGAGGAGTAAGGAGGCACTCCGCTGGCTGGGGACAGTGACACCTGAGAAGTAAGGAAGCACTCCGCTGGCTGGGGACAGTGACACCTGAGAAGTAAGGAAGCACTCCGCTGGCTGGGGACAGTGACACCTGAGAAGTAAGGAAGCACTCCGCTGGCTGGGGACAGTGACACCTGAGAAGTAAGGAGGCACTCCGCTGGCTGGGGACAGTGACACCTGAGAAGTAAGGAAGCACTCCGCTGGCTGGGGACAGTGACACCTGAGAAGTAAGGAGGCACTCCGCTGGCTGGGGACAGTGACACCTGAGAAGTAAGGAAGCACTCCGCTGGCTGGGGACAGTGACACCTGAGAAGTAAGGAAGCACTCCGCTGGCTGGGGTCAGTGACACCTGAGAAGTAAGGAAGCACTCCGCTGGCTGGGGACAGTGACACCTGAGAAGTAAGGAGGCACTCCGCTGGCTGGGGACAGTGACACCTGAGAAGTAAGGAAGCACTCCGCTGGCTGGGGACAGTGACACCTGAGAAGTAAGGAGGCACTCCGCTGGCTTGGGAAGTGACACCTGAGAAGTAAGGAGGCACTCCGCTGGCTGGGGACAGTGACACCTGAGAAGTAAGGAAGCACTCCGCTGGCTGGGGACAGTGACACCTGAGATGTAAGGAAGCACTCCGCTGGCTGGGGACAGTGACACCTGAGAAGTAAGGAGGCACTCCGCTGGCTGGGGACAGTGACACCTGAGAAGTAAGGAGGCACTCCGCTGGCTGGGGACAGTGACACCTGAGAAGTAAGGAGGCACTCCGCTGGCTGGGGAAGTGACACCTGAGAAGTAAGGAAGCACTCCGCTGGCTGGGGACAGTGACACCTGAGATGTAAGGAAGCACTCCGCTGGCTGGGGACAGTGACACCTGAGAAGTAAGGAGGCACTCCGCTGGCTGGGGACAGTGACACCTGAGATGTAAGGAAGCACTCCGCTGGCTGGGGACAGTGACACCTGAGAAGTAAGGAGGCACTCCGCTGGCTGGGGACAGTGACACCTGAGAAGTAAGGAAGCACTCCGCTGGCTGGGGACAGTGACACCTGAGAAGTAAGGAAGCACTCCGCTGGCTGGGGACAGTGACACCTGAGAAGTAAGGAAGCACTCCGCTGGCTGGGGACAGTGACACCTGAGAAGTAAGGAAGCACTCCGCTGGCTGGGGACAGTGACACCTGAGAAGTAAGGAAGCACTCCGCTGGCTGGGGACAGTGACACCTGAGAAGTAAGGAAGCACTCCGCTGGCTGGGGACAGTGACACCTGAGAAGTAAGGAGGCACTCCGCTGGCTGTGGATAGTGACACCTGAGATGTAAGGAAGCAGCACTCCGCTGGCTGGGGAAGTGACACCTGAGAAGTAAGGAAGCACTCCGCTGGCTGGGGACAGTGACACCTGAGAAGTAAGGAGGCACTCCGCTGGCTGTGGATAGTGACACCTGAGATGTAAGGAAGCACTCCGCTGGCTGGGGACAGTGACACCTGAGATGTAAGGAAGCAGCACTCCGCTGGCTGGGGATAGTGACACCTGAGAAGTAAGGAAGCAGCACTCCGCTGGCTGGGGACAGTGACACCTGAGATGTAAGGAGGCACTCCGCTGGCTGGGGAAGTGACACCTGAGATGTAAGGAAGCACTCCGCTGGCTGGGGACAGTGACACCTGAGATGTAAGGAAGCACTCCGCTGGGGACACCTGAGATGTAAGGAAGCACTCCGCTGGGGACACCTGATGGCATCTGGTGGCAGGCGACGTGGCAAGTGACGCACTCAGGGCTCCCACTGATTCTGATTCTGCATTATGGTGAGTTGAAGTATTTCATTTTACATTACAATGTAATAATAGAAATAATGCGCTTCAATCACCCTGACGCCATAACAACCATGGTGCCGGGATGATTGAAGCGCCAACACCAGGTGTTTGGAATATCTTTATCTGCTGATTGCTAAACTTTCTAGAATACACATATTTCTATTGTGGTGTAGGATCTGGGCCTGCTGTCCCTTCATTCCTCTTTTTTTCCTTCCTCTCTCTTTCTTTCTTTGTTTCTCCCTCCATCCCTTGTTCATCTCAGACTCTAACCACAGCCCTTTGAGTCACACCCCTTTAAGCCACACCCAATAGTACAATTAAACCAACCCCATACCTTGCCGTGGCGCGCTTTGCGCGCCACATTTTTCTTTCCCCACTAGGCCACACCTACAAACAAATGCCCACCCCCTAATTTTGATAAGACTCCGCCCACCGACAAAAAAATTGTCCAGGTGAGGATGAGGAATGTGAGTTTACTGTTAAGCCTCCCGGGCCCCTCGAGTCCGGCCGTGTCGCGACACATGCAGCTGCATACAGCAGGAGGCAGGAGCACAGAGCAGAGTGGGCGGGGCAGAACTCTCGAGCGCGCCTGTGAAGGGACATCGTTTTCGGCACAGGAGGAGGCTCTGAAGTCTAGACAAGAGGTAGGAAGGGAGTGGGAGACAGACTGTCATCTGTTTTGCACAGTTCATTTTTTTTTTTTGTGGGGGGGGACTGTTTACAGGGGGGGCCCCATACAACATTTTGCTATGGGGCCCTGTGATTTCTAGTTACGCCCCTGAGCGTTGGTTTTTATTTATCTATTCTTTGATATTTTATATGCGCATGTCCTCCAGCCAGAGAAGGTCCTATTGCGCTTTAGTGCATTTCTACACTTGCTGGACTTTTAAGGCTTGTATGCCTTGTAATGCACACATGGTGTGTTGCCTGCATATAAGCATTCTTTTGCTTTGTTTTTTATCATTTTTAAAATAAATAGAAGATTTCAGTCTACACTTAGATTGCATCTTTTTGGGGGGATTGTGCCTGGATCAACGTCACCCATGGTTGGTTTTATATCGCATGAAGCTATATCTTTGGGATAAAGATATCCTCAATTTCCTGGTCATCTCACAGCTCTAGATCGTATCCAGTTCGGATTGGAATTTTATGCTTATCCCTGTTTGGGTCCATGCGTATGTGCATAGCACACCTGGTAAGAGTACCTTATTCGTTTTTGGTGGAGGATTTATCACTTAAGATTTGTTTGAGTTATGATCTTCAGTCACCTGGGTGTCCATCCATATCACTTCATCCGTCGACACCATTCCGTATCTTCTGGATATGAACTTTTGTCACGTTATTTAATTTAATAATATTTTGTGTAATTTAATTCATTTTATGCGCTGCACTATTTTTTCTTTTTATATTGCATTGTGAAGGATTTGTGATTTGCCTTTTTTGTGTTCAGCTTGCATTTGTTAATTTTAATTTTTTGGTTTGCGCTGATTGTTTTACATATTATATATATATTGTATATATAATATTTGGGGATTCTAAGTAATTTTCTAGCAAAAAAAGCTGATTGTTACATGTAACCAAAAAGTGTCAGAAAAAGAACAGTCATGCAGTTAGTTAGCAGTCATGTATAGGGAGGGTAGTAAAGTGTCTAGTTGTGTGACACTCAGCTAGCTGGGATTTGCTTGAATTCCTCCGTGCACGAGTATGCAATCTAAAAAAAAAAAATATTTTCAGAACTTCATATGTACCGCTTAAAGAGTTCATCAAGTTTTCTATATGTCTGATATCTTCTATCCTGTGGTTGTGTCAAGACCTGGATCACCTGTTGGTGGCACTGTGGTTCCCCAGGTGGAAGGCTGTAAATCTAGTGTTCAACAGTTGATGTCTCCCAGAAGCCAGCCGAGCCTAGTAATAATTTTCCACCTGATGCTGGCTGCTGGGAGGGTATTTACCCCCCCCCCCCCCATTAGTGCCTCTTGCTTCAGTGTTTGCTTTCTGCCAGATAGCTGCTAGCTGTTATCCTGTTCCTGCTCCTGTCCTGTACACTGTATCTTGCTGCCTTATACCCACTCTCCCTTGTTTTGCTTGTTACTTGATGGAGATTCATTTTACAGTGCTGCAGATGTGTTTTTTGGGAGTGTGTGTACTTAAGTAAAGCCGATCACTTCCACCCCTTCCGCAATGTGCCCCCCGTCCGCTCAGCCATCCTCCTGTACGCAAATTGGGAAGTGACATGTATGACATCACTTCCTGGACTGGAGCTGTCATTCTCCAAGAACAGCGCTAGGGTAAGCAACTGATGGAACACGGTCTGTGTTCCATCAGCTGCAGTGGATTAGAGAGGAGACATCCAGGGTCTAAGGGACCCTGGGTCACTCTATAAAGAGAATCTGTCACCTATGTGCTATCACATAGGGAGCTATTGGTCCCCTATGTGATAGCAATAAAAGTTATGTAAAAGTAAATAAATTAATACAAATTAAACCAAAATGTTTTAGGCATATAAGGAGACATAAAAAATGTACAAAAAAAAACTGTAGGAAACCCCCCCCCCCCACACACACACACCTACAGACAAAATGCGTGCCTTGGGGCATCTACCTATGAAAACGGCGATTGTCCTACACATGTTAAATATTAGCGTGCACGCCAGAGTGAGAGCAATCATTTAAGCACCGGTGCCCCTGCGTAACTCTAAACTGATGACCTGTAGGGGCTTTTAAAGCATTGCGGGCGCACGCAATTTTAAGGTTTGATATGGGCATCTATTTACTCGGTACAACCTCATTTTTTATATTTTACCTGAAAAAATTAGGTAATACATTTTTAATTTATGTTCCCAGAAATGAACCCCTTCATGCCAACGTAAAACACATATATGTGGCTCACTACCCTGGGCTTTTTTACATGGGGCTGCCTATATGTGTCTCCCTTTGTGCTAGAAGCACGCCGCATGGCGCGCTCCCAGCACAGAGACAGTGGTCTCACTGAGAACTTCGGGCCCTGTACTAACAATCGATGGATCGAGGACCAATCCTGGGTCACCTGATCACTGTGGTAGCCTCTGATTGGCTACCACAGTAATCAGTCACTGTAAATTCTGCCCCTGTGTTTTATTTCTTTCTGTGAATGGAGAAGAAGAATACAATGTATCTTTCTCGTTGCTTGCAGAGAGAAAAGAAAAAAGTGTTTGTAAAATAAACTTAAATAAATAAATAATAAAAAAATAAAATAAAAAAATGAAGAAAAATACCTAGATCAAGATTTGGTAGTGATCTAGGTCAGTGCCATGGTTAGTGTTTGAGTCAAGTAAGGGTCAAAGGTCAAGGTCAGGGTCAGTATATTTTGGACACGCTTTTTAAAAAAAAATTATTTGCATCAGTGTCAGTGTGTTTTAGGTAGGACAAAAAAAACAAAACAAAATTGCGCACTGTTGCTTCTGGTTTGTACTACGGGTACAAACATCAAATAACATACACATACAGTGGTGTGAAAAAGTGTTTGCCCCCTTCCTCATTTCCTGTTCCTTTGCATGTTTGTCACACTTAAGTGTTTCGGAACATCAAACCAATTTAAACAATAGTCAAGGACAACACAAGTAAACACAAAATGCAATTTGTAAATGAAGGTGTTTATTATTAAAGGTGAAAAAAAATCCAAACCATCATGGCCCTGTGTGAAAAAGTGATTGCCCCCCTTGTTAAAACATACTATAACTGTGGTTGTCCACACCTGAGTTCAATTTCTCTAGCCACACCCAGGCCTGATTATTGCCACACCTGTTCACAATCAAGGCATCACTTAAATAGGAGCTGCTTGACACAGTAAGGTCCACCAGAAGATCCTTAAAAGCTACACATCATGCCGAGACCCAAAGAAATTCAGGAACAATTGAGAAAGAAAGTAATTGAGATCTATCAGTCTGGAAAGGGTTATAAAGCCATTTCCAAAGCTTTGGGAATCCAGCGAACCACAGTGAGAGCCATTATCCACAAATGGCGAAGACATGGAACAGTGGTGAACCTTCCCAGGAGTGGCCGGCCGCCCCAAATTACCCCAAGAGCGCAGCGACGACTCATCCAAGAGGTCACAAAAGACCCCACAACAACGTCCAAGGAACTGCAGGCCTCACTTGGCTCAGTTAAGGTCAGCGTTCATGCCTCCACCATCAGAGAAAGACTGGGCAAAAATGGCCTGCATGGCAGAGTTCCAAGGAGAAAACCACTGCTGAGCAAAAAGAACATCAAAGCTCGTCTCAATTTCTCCACAACACATCTTGATGATCCCCAAGACTTTTGGGACAACATTCTGTGGACCGATGAGACAAAAGTGGAACTCTTTGGAAGGTGTGTGTCCAAGTATATCTGGCGTAGAAGGAACACTGCATTTCAGAAAAAGAACATTATACCAACAGTAAAATATGGTGGTGGTAGTGTGATGGTCTGGGGCTGTTTTGCTGCTTCAGGACCTGGAAGACTTGCCGTGATAAAAGGAACTATGAATTCTGCTGTCTACCAAGAGATCCTGAAGGAGAATGTCCTACCATCTGTTCGTGTACTCAAGCTGAAACGAACTTGGGTTCTGCAGCAGGACAATGATCCTAAACACACCAGCAAGTCCACCACCGAATGGCTGAAGAAAAACAAAATGAAGACTTTGGAGTGGCCTAGCCAAAGTCCTGACCTGAATCCTATTGAGATGTTGTGGTATGACCTTAAAAAGGCCGTTCATGCTCGAAAACCCTCTAATGTAACTGAATTAGGACAATTCTGCAAAGATGAGTGGGCCAAAATTCCTCCAGGACGCTGTAAAAGCCTCATTGCACGTTATCGCAAACGCTTGGTTGCAGTTGTTGCTGCTAAGGGTGGCCCAACCAGTTATTAGGTTTAGGGGGCAATCACTTTTTCACACAGGGCCATGATGGTTTGGATTTTTTTTCACCTTTAATAATAAACACCTTCATTTACAAATTGCATTTTGTGTTTACTTGTGTTGTCCTTGACTATTGTTTAAATTGGTTTGATGTTCCCAAACACTTAAGTGTGACAAACATGCAAAGGAACAGGAAATGAGGAAGGGGGCAAACACTTTTTCACACCACTGTATGTGGTATCGTTGCGACCTTCAGGAGCAGGAGAATTTATTTTCAGTTGTTCTTTGGTCGTAGGTTATGGTATTAACAAGAAATATACAGCTAAATTTAAAAATAAATATATTTTTTTTATTATTTTGGGCCAGTTTTCCTTTGATAATAAAACATTCAGGAGATATCCACAACTATTTACCACCAAATGAAAGCCCAATTTGTCCTGGAAAAAACAAGGTATAATCCACCTGGATGCACAAAGTAGTTGTGATGATATGTACAGTTTTACTAACACATGTCAAAATTGCACACTTGTGCTTAGGCATTTAGATTTGTTTTACCCTTAGGTGTGAAGGGGTTAATTTTAATGTATTTTTTGCTGAATTATTGCCTTTCATACAACAGTTGGGCTAATGTTGTGTAACATAAAAAATTAGAACTACTAACATTTTATTCTCTAGGGTGTCTGCTTTCAAAAACAATAAAAATAATATTTCGGGGTGGTTCTTCAATCTTCAGGCCTAAAAATTTTTTTTAACCTCTTGCCGACCAGCCGCCGTAGTTTTGCTGCGGCAGAATGGCACAGCTGGGCGAAACACTGTTATGTTGCGTCGATTCGTCCTGTGGCCACTAGGGGCGCGCGTGCGCCCATTCCCACCCCCCAAAGCCGATGCGAGTGCCTGGTGGGTGCGATGACCGCCGGGCTTTTGCGATTGCTCGTGACAGAGCGAGAACCTCGATCTGTGTGTGTAAACACACAGATCCCAGTTCTCTGAGGGGAGAGGAGACGGATCGTGTGTTCATACAAGGTATGAACAGTGATCTGTCATCTCCCCCTCGACAGTCCCCTCCCCCCTTCAGTTAGAACACAGAGAGGTAACACATTTAACCCCTTGATCGCCCCCTAGTGTTAACCCCTTCCCATGCCAGTGACATTTTTACAATAATCAATGCATTTTTATAGCACTGATCGCTGTATGGTCCCAAAAATGTGTCAAAAGTGTCCGATGTGTCCGCCATAATGTCACAGTCCCGATAAAAATCACAGATCGCCGCCATTACTAGTAAAAAATTTAAATAATAATAAAAATGCTATAAGACTAGCCCCTATTTTGTAGACGCTATAACTTTTGCACAAACCAATCAATATACACTTATTGCGATTTTTATTACCAAATATATGTAGAATACATATTGGCCTAAACTGGGAAAAAATTAGCTTTTTTTAAAAAAAAAAAAAGGATTTTATTATAGCAAAAAGTACAAAATATTGTGTTTTTTTTCAAAATTGTCACTCTTTTTTTGTGTATAGCGCAAAAAATAAAAACCGCAGAGATGATCAAATACCACCAAAAAAAAGCTCTATTTGTGGGAAAAAAAGGACGTCAATTTTGTTAGGGTGCAGCGCCGCACGACCTCGCAATTGTCAGTTAAAGCGACGCAATGCGGAATACCAAAAAATGGCCTGGTCATTCAGCAGCCAAATCTTCTGGGACTGAAGCGGTTAAACATGTAGCACTGACTCCCGAAGGAGCTGCTGTTTTTTTTGTTGTGCTTACCGTTACCTCACCTGTTCACTGTTTCCGTCCTGGAGGTCCCATTGTAAAGCTGATTAAAGGATATTGGCTCCGACACTTATTCCCCCGTACACACTGTCGGACATTCCGACCACGTTGGATATTTTCAGACGGATTTTGTCCGAAACTTGTGTTGCATACAAAGTTGTCGGAATATCCGATCGTTCCGAACGAGGTGACGTATAAAACGTACGACGGGACTACGTAGAGGCTAGTAGCCAATAGCTTTCGTCTTCAAATTTCTTCTGAGCATGCGTGGCACTTTGTGGGTCGGAATTCTCTATACACGATCGGAAAAAGTCTGATCGGATATTGTTGTCGGAAAATTTTATATCCTGCTCTCTCGACGGAAAAAGCCCGCTAGAGCCCATACATGATCGGATTTTCAGACAACATAATCCGATTGGACTTTTTCCATCGGAAAATCCAACCGTGTGTACGGGGCATTATGCCCCGTACACACGGTTGGATATTCCGATGGAAAAAGTCTGATTGGATTATATTGTTGGAAAATCCGATCGTGTGTGGGCTCTATCGGACTTATTCTGAAGGAAACTCAGACGGAAAAAATTTGAGAGCAGGATCTAAAATTTTCCGACAAAAAAATCCGATCAGACTTTTTCTGATCGTTTGGAGAGAATTCGGATTTTGTGGTCGGAATGTCCGACCATCTGTACAAGGCATTAGTCCTTTTTCCAAAGATTTATTTGAAAGAACGTCAATTTTTGCAATAGAGGGATAGAGTATTAAGGGGAATTCAAGTACCAAAATGCACCTTTGCCTAATGCGGCGTACACACGGTCGGAATTTCCGATGGAAACAGTCCGATGGGAGCTTTTCATCGGATTTTCCGACCGTGTGTATGCCCATCAGTCTTTTTCTGTCGGAATTTCCGACGGACTTTGAATTGAGAACCCGTTCTCAATTTTTCAGACGGAAAACCTTTTTATCGGATATTCCGATCATGTGTATGCAATTCGGACACGCAAAATTCCGACGCATGCTCGGAAACAATTCGACGCATGCTCGGAAGCATTAAACTTCCCTTTTATAGTGCTGTTGAATGTGTTTTATGCCGCTGTGTTATTGACCGTCGGAATTTGGTGTGACCGTGTGTAGGCAACACAGCTTGAGCGGAATTCCGTCGGAAAAACCGTCATAGTTTTTACCGACGAGAATTCCGATCGTGTGTACGCGGCATAAGTAGACAAAAATCTTTGCACTGGCCCTGAGCGTAGCAAATCAGATCTGGTCATTCATGCTGAACTGTGAGAATGTTTCTTATTGAAGTGACACAAAATGAGCTGCGTGGCACATCACTGATGCATTATGGTGTGAGGGGGACACAATTGTTTTCTGTGTTCCCCAACGATGATCTGCTTTGTTCTTGTGCAAAAAATTGCTGGTCACCACATATAATGTCTACAAGCCCTAATTCCAGAAAGGGTGCACCGAGGCACATAGCAACTAACACCGCTCATGCAGTGTGGGAGACGGTGGGAACTGTAGAAAGCTCCATAAGCTCCATGAGCAGGGCCCTCCTGTCCCTTCTGTATTGAACTGTATTGTAATTGTGCTGTCGCAAACTGTTGGCGCTATATAATTTGTGTATAATAATTACAGCCTCAGGTCAATTAGATAGCAGTGTGTTTTTCCTTATATTCCGTATTTTGGGATATAGCATTGTCTTACGTACTTTAATTTTGTTCAATAAAAATGTATAAAACTAAACAAATTGCTGTAGATAGCAGTGCCCACAATGATGCCCAGGCTAAAGAACTGCTAAATCTAAAAAAAAAAAAGAAAAAGAAATCAGAACTACTTAGAACTCTTACCACTACATATGTACAATATCTATAGCTGTGCAGAGATGTAGCTAATTGGCATATATAAGCTGACAAAATATTGACAGTAGCTTGTGCGCAATAAAGACACCAAAATGACAGCTGGTATTTTTGCTTTGCGTTCTGCGAAATATCATCCCCCCTCCCCCCCCCCCCACTATGCTCACTCCCCATAAATGCAAGATGAATTTTCTGTGTCTTCTGTTGTGATATCCTCCTCAGACTATTACATAGTCACTCACAAATCTAAAAAAAAATCAGGATAACAAAATTCAAATAATGAAAATGATGCAATGTAGATTTTTTGACTGTTATGGGTTCTTTTAGAGTTTATATTTCTATAAGTGTTTGCATATCAAATGTATATACTGTATTACATAGACTACTAAAGGAGCAATTTATTTCTGGAAGTGGAAGAGGCAGCATAACATCTGTTTTGTAGTGTATACAATAGTTTCAAAATGTTACATACCGTGTTTCCCCCGAAAAGAAGACCTACCCCGAAAATAAGACCTAGAGTTATTTTCCAGCAGGGCTGGAATATAAGCCCTACCCCGAAAATAAGCCTTATGCCCCATACACAACGTCGGACATTCCGACGAAAAATGTCCGATCGGACCATGTTGTCGGAAAATCTGACCGTGTGTAGGTTCAATCTGACTTTTTCCGTCGGAAGTTCCGATGGAAAAAATTTGAGATCCTGCTCTCAAATTTTCCGACAACAAAATCCGATCGGACTTTTTCCGATCGTGTGTAGAGAATCAAATTAGGAGACCAAACCTATTGGCTAATAGTCTCTAGGTAGTTCCGTCGTACGCAACGAACGTCACCATGTTTAGAATGATCGGATTTTCCGACAACTTTGTCCGACCGTGTGTATACAAAACCAGTGTCGGACAAAATCCGTTGGAAAAAGTCAGACAGATTTTGTGGTCAGAATTTCCGACCGTGTGTATGGGGCATTAGTTTAAAATGCTTGTAAAATCCTATAATCCACTCTATTACAGTAGAATATAATGTACAATGCTCCGGCGGGTCACAGAAGTGCAGAGCGTTGCTATAATGAAGGTATTTGGCACAATTATATTACAGAAACACACACATTGCACATTATATACTACTGTAATAGAGTGTATTATAGGATTTTACAAGCGATTTAACTCCGTTCACACTGGGGATTTCTGTCAGGCAGGGAGAGAGAGGGGGAGAGAAGACAGCACATTACATGGTAAGACCTACCCTGAAAATAAGCCCTACTGTGTCTTTTACTGACAAAATTAATATAAGATCCGGGCTTATTTTCGGGGAAACACGATATCTCCACGCTTCCCCATCTTTCCTAACTTTAAAGTGTTAATCTAAGCTTCTGTGCTTATTATCAGTAATGTAAAGCTATAGAGGTCACTTATATTTGTGGTTCGGGGAGGGGGGGTGGTAAAGACATACTGTTGAGCTGGGTTTCTAGAGCCTCCCTCCAACTGCCCCCCCTCTTAAACTGCAATGGTAGCGGATGGGGGTGTTCACATGCTGTGGTGGTCGCGATGCTTTGATTCGCTCCCATGGAAAAATCATTGCTCCTGTCACATGTGGTGGGCAGTACCGCGGTAACCCAGGGGGCTGCGCTAGAAAACGCATTGATGTGGCATTTATAGGGTACACATTGCAGGAGAGCTTGGATTTTTAAAAAGCAGACTTGCTGGCTGGATCGCCAGATGAAAATCGAAGAAAGAAAGCTTAAAAAAGAAAACGACTACAGCCATCGCATTTAAGTTATGGTAAGCTGCAATATAATGATGTGAATGTACAATAGACAGTATATGTAAAGCACTGCATAAATTGACGACACTATATAAGTACCTGTAATAATAATAATAAATAAGAACAATAATTTTATTATTAATTCATTAATTATTTATTAATACTTACCTAAGCCCGTTCTCGATCCAGCGATGTGTACAGGAGCAGCAGCTCTCTCTTTTATCCTTATTGAACAAAGAGGCAGCAGTGGTAGCCTTATGCTCCTGCTGCTGTCAATCATAGCAAGTGAAGAGAGAGCAGGAAAGAGGGGGGGGGGGGGCAGGAGCCATGCTCTGTGTTTCAATGGGCACAGAGGGCCAGCTCACGAGCGAGCACACACAAGAGTGCCCAGAACAAGTGGCTGGCTATGGGGGCACTCGGCAGGGGGGAGGGGCCAGGATAGCTATTGCACGTAGCAGGTAAGTATAACACTTTTTTTTTGTTTTATTGCCTTTAATGTCCTTTTAAAGCAGAATTTAAAATGTAATTCCACTTTTGCAATCTCCTTTTTAGGTTGAGGCCTGTGGCTTTACCGTACCCTTCTTTCCTTTAATCCTTTGCTGTAGTTTAACATGGAACAGATATTGCTAGAAAATGGACCCTTATATCGACCACATAAAAAAAGCAGCAAAAGAATCCCTGCAAGAGAACAGGTCTTATATTCATCTCTCCGATGGCCGTGGTTACCGCACGTCATTTCTGCTTGCTGATTGGTTGCTAGAGGTTACCGCACATCATTACTGCTACCTGAATGGTTGCTGGAGGTTAAAGCAGATCATTACTGCTCACTGCTTACAGATCAGTTTTTATGTAATATGTCACATACTGTTTTTCAACACATTTTTAATGCTTTACAGCAAGGACACATCAGAATGATTAGAAGCCTTTGGCCAGCAGACGCACAGAATTATCCAGCCTATTGTGGTAACGTTTTATGGAGGGCAGCTGGCTGTTTCCTGTTTAATTACTTTAAACACATTTAAATAAACTCTAAAGCATCCAAACTGAAATCAACTCGCTTATATTAAAAAATATTTGAAATTATATTTACCTTATAAAATTGTTGGGAACCGTAAATTCTCAAAGCTGTTAGATCTTAGAAAAGTGACTTTGAAGTTGGCCAAGGTGTGCACGCAATTGAAATCCAGCCCGTGATACAGGATAGTTTTGATCAAATATAATTGGAACTTGATACATGGTTAGCATAGTGGCTTAGTGAAAGGTTATCTTTGAAAGTGGTGAACAGCATTTTCTTGAACACATTGGCAGGCCACCAAAGGGCATGAATTTGAAGAATGTTTTTCATTATATAGTCATCGTTGTGTCAAATGGACAACCTACTAGAACATGTGAATTGGATTCCCTATTATCTCTTTAAAAAAAAAGTATTGTAGCTTTTAAGAAGAAATTGGAATTTTCTGAATAATCAGCTTTCCAATGGTTGTTACATTGTTACAATGTTTTTTTAATTAGTACAGCCTAAAAGAAAGCATGAAGGATAATGTGCTAAGTGCAGTTACCCATATTTACTGATCAATAAGAGGAATAAAAATTGGTCAAGGATAGGTTGCCCTGGGTTATAGCATTTTGCAGTAGGGACATGGAACACAAAAAGCATTCAGTGCACTCATGATTTTTCCACTCTCTAGCCATTCGGCAAAAAAACTGCCTCCTGCTACAGCCAAATATTTTACACTTAAATTCATCACTCCACAGAACCTGCTGCCATTTTTCTGCACCTCAGTCTATATATTCTCGTACAAAGCTTAGACTTGTCTCCATGTTTGATGTATGGCTTTTTGGCCACAATACTTCCATGAAGACCACTTCTGGCCAGACTCCTCGGACAGTAGATGGGTGTACCTGGGTCCCACTGGTTTCCACTAGTTCTGTGCTGATGGCACTGCTGGACATCTTCTGATGTTGAATGGAAGTAACATGATGTGTCTTTTATTGTCTAGCCATTGATTTGAAGGTTTCCCAAATGTGTTACATTTAAGGCATGCTGTGATTCTGTGAATGATAACTGTCACAGTTGCTTGAGCTCTCAACCGAACTGGCAAGCCATCACATGGCTGGTGTCATAACTGATCACTTGTGCAGCCCCCTGGAAACTGCAGATCAAACAGAGGCAAAGATGGCAGCTTCCTTGGCTGTAAATGATGGGAGGGTTTAGTTCTGTTTTAAAGGGTAACTCCACTTTCGTGGGAAAAAAATTGCAAATAAAAATAAAATAAGGGGGGTGTGACCGGCGCACAGACAAGATGGCCGCAAAAGGGAGCAGCTCTTTACACCGGACCGATATAGTCAGCATCTGCCCGATTCCCGCTGAATTCTTCAGCTCACCCGAGCCTACTATCACCTCTGCTACTCCGGAAACGCAATGACGCAGAAACGAAAAGACAATCGTCTTCCCTGCAAGCTGACAGCTTACATGTTTCAGCCAGCTGCAAGGCGCAGCCAAGATGGCGCTGCGGCTGGCTCAATGAATGCAGCACCCGCGGCTCTTCCCTCTCTGCAGCCCACACAGTCTGCTCTACACCAAGAAGGCCAGGAGGACTCCACACACTCCAGGATGGACTCCCTGCTTTCTCCTCCAGGCACCCCTGTCTCCAGCAGCCTGGCCAAATCGAAAATGCATCTGGACCCCTCTGCAGTCAGCTATGAAGTGAACCATATCCCTCCATTATCCCCTACACTGACACAGCCAAGTTCCCAACCTGGCTCTATAGCTGCCTTTCCCACTATGGGACAGACTGTGATGGATAGTACACTGAAGGACATGAAGTTCTCTACAATCTGATATGCTCTCTCTCATGCATAGTTTTGGCCACAGCATAAATGTGCTAGAGGATAGAGTCTCTTACATTGAAGCTAACATTGGAGACATCCCTGCTACTATGAATGGTATTATTGACACTCAGGAAGATCATGCACAGGACACTAAGTGGATAAAAGACAAACTAGTGGACATAGAGGATAGATCACGTCACAACAACAGTAAAATCTGTGGAATACCGGAGTTGGCGCAACCTTCTGATCTATCCCCTTATGTTCGTGGCTGGTTTAAAGTTATACTACCTCACCTGAAAAATATTAAGCTGGTCATTGACTGCATTTATGTATGTGCCTGTTCTCAGGAAGCGTTTGCTAGGTGTTGACCTAGCGCAAGTTTTCTTTGTCCTGTCTTTTTGTCCTTTCATTGCATATTTTTGGCTACTCCTGGTTGCTATACATTACCACTCAAAGTTATGCACTCAAAGACTACCACTCTCACATGATTCTACACTCTTATCTTGCACCCCACTAACCTGGGGTATTTATTTTGTTCAAGAGGCATGAACAACAACGGACTTCAAGTCATATTCTTTATCCCATCTTCATTACTACCTCTAAATGACCATCAAGATCTTGTCAATTAACGCTAACGGTCTCAATCATCCAGCTAAGGGATTGTCCCTATGGAAGTTAGCTGCACAAGCCAATTGTGATATCATCTGTGTTCAAGAAACCCACTTTTGTGCTTCCAACCCTCCTCCCTGCACTGACAGAAACTTTTCTAACATCTTTACGGCTAATCCCCAGAACAAAAAGAAAGACACTGATAGCCAATAAAAATGTCATCTCTTTTAAGCTGCAATCCTGTGTAAAATATCCAGAAAGGCGATATATCATCTTAGTAGGCTCTCTCAACAACTCTCTGTACACTATTGTGTCAGTTTATGCTCCCAATGTCCACCAACTGCGATTCGTCCGCAAACTTCACAAGAAAGTTCTTACTGTACAGCAAGGCGCAGTCATGTGGTGTGGAAACTTCAGTGTCACTCCTGACCCCCACATCGACTCCACGTCTCTTCCAAAACTAGGTAAACCCGCTCTAAATCAACTTATCTCTATTCTGCGCCTATTCGATGTATTGAGATGTCAGCTTGCGGAGGAGCGTGACTATACGTTTTTCTCATCTTGTCACAACTCATACTTCTGCATTGACCTCTTTCTACTGGACCAGTGGTCCTTACATAAAGTTTCATCATCATCTATTCTCACTCCCCAATTTGTATCACCATCGAGGACGCTCCCAGAGTATCCCCCACCTTTCTCTGGAGAATGAAAACCCGGATTCTACAGTCCGAATCTTACTCATACTCTCTATGCTCTAAACTGGAGGACTTTTTTGTACGTAATATAGGATCAGTAGACAACCCTCATACTGTTTGGGCTGCACATAAAGCATTTGTTCGGGGCCTTTTTATACAAATGGGGCCCAGGATAAGAGGCAGAGGAGGCAGCGCACTGACAAGCTCTTAACCGATATTCAGGCTACAGACTCCCTTAACAAATAGCACCCTAATAGAGAGCTTAAATCAAAAATCCTCAGACTGTGGCTTGAATTACATTAGCTCCTACTAGAGAACTTTGGTAAGACCCAAAAACGCTATAAAATGCAGTTTTACGCTTGTGGCGATAAATCTGGGAAATTGCTAGCCCAGCAAATCAAAGGGTTCCAAACAAAAACTCACATTCCCTTCATCTATCACTCTACCTCTAAACAAAATCTATCTGACCCACTTGCTATTACAAATGCATTTAGTGCATTCTACAACAATCTATACAACTATACAACAATCTATGACCTTAACGCTCCTTTCACAAATCTGGAAATAGGAAAAGTTATTGATTCTCTACCAAAGAACAAAGCTCCTGGACCATACGGCTTTGTGGGAGAATATTACAAACAGTTCAAAGGCCTACTTGTTGACCACATCACTCCCATGTTCAATGCTGCTGCCTCCTCAACCTTGCTTACCCAGGAAATGTTAAAAGCCTTGATCATCACCTTGCCGAAGCCAGGTAAATAACCCACCTCTCCCCAAAACTTTTGCCCAATTTCCCTGCTTAACCACGATACGAAATTATATGCCAAGATGATAGTGAATAGATTGTTTGACTTACTTCCAAACCTTATCCACCCTGACCAATCAGGCTTTACAAAAGGGCATCAAACAGCCAGTGCCATCCGAAGAATGATAAGCATCATACACAATGCCAAGGCCTGTGGAGTGCGTTTTCTGCTTCTACCCCTAGATGCAGAGAAGGCATTCGATAGAGTCCACTGGAGATACCTAGAACAGACATTGCATACATTTGGTTTTCAGGGCCACATCCTTTTAGCAATCTTGTATTGTACGAATAGCACAAGACAAGGGTGAGGGGAGGATTCCATATTCTATCTAGGAATCAAATTAACCAAGTCAGTGTCCTCTCTAGTCCAGGCTAATTACATCCCCTTTCTAACCAGCCTCCCCAAGAACCTGGAAAATCTCTCCGAAATTCATCTTACATGGTCTGGGAGGCTTGCCACATTCAAGATGCTTAAATTGCCTCAACACCTCTACCTTTTTAGATGCCTACGTATTTCTGTGCCTACATACTTTTTCACATCTCTACAAAAAATGGTAAGTTCATATGGCAAAAATCCAAAGCTTGATGTTCCAGACCTAATTTAACAAAACATAGATCTGTGGGCGAAGCAGGGTACATACATTTTAGAAACGACTATTTTGCATCCATTCTGGCGCAACTTAAATCCTGGTTTACGAGCAGCCAGGCCATGATCTAAGGCTGGATACACACCTATGCATTTTTAGTGCTTTTTGCATTTTGCAGATTTGCACTACAGAACGTGTTCGATAGGAAACTGGACTGTAGTGCAAATCTGCAAAATGCAAAAAGCACTAAAACTGCATAGGTGTGAATCTAGACTAAGACCCCTTTCACACCAAGGGCGTTTTGCAGGCGCTATAGCGTTAGAAATAGCGCCTGCAATCTGCCCTAAAACAGCTGCACCATTGTCTCCAGTGTGAAAGCCGGAGCGCTGGCAGGACGTCAGGAAAAGTCCTGCTAGCAGTTTCTTTGGAGCGGTGAAGGAGCGATGTGTTTACTGCTCCTCCACTGCTCCTCCACCGCTGCTC
The DNA here is from genome assembly GCA_028564925.1 of Lithobates sylvaticus. Lineage (NCBI taxonomy): Eukaryota > Metazoa > Chordata > Amphibia > Anura > Ranidae > Lithobates > Lithobates sylvaticus. The sequence continues at coordinate 37,311,824 of CM053028.1, forward strand.
CCCATTGAAATCAATGGGGCAGCGCTGTAATACCGCCAGCAAAACGCCGCTATTGCAGCGTATTGCGGGCGGTTTTAACCCTTTCTCGGCCGCTAGCGGGGGGTAAAAGCGCCCTGCTAGCGGCTGAAATGCGCCCCAAATCCGACGGTAAAACACTGCTATATAGCTGCATTATACCACCGACGCTATAGGCGGCTCGGTGTGAAAAGGGTCTCAGTGTTTGGCTTATTAGTAATCTCCACCTAAAACGAAAAAAATCATCCATCTCCCCTACCATTTCTGCTTTAGTGACAGCCTTCACTTACCTTATCTCCAAGGCCTATAAAGGCGACACACCCTGCTAAATTCCTGTCCTATCTCTGTCATATCTCTACTAATCCTGGGTTTTTCAACACAAAACTGGCAAAGGCTAGGTATAACGCATCTCTCAGATTTATACTCTGGTAATTTTCTCAAATCCTTTGCAACGATTTGCGGGGATCTCCATTTCCATTGCATTGAATAACTTGTCCTATATACAGTTTATAACATATACACACATTGCGTGTACTCCTTCCATATACCCTATATCAGGGGTCTCAAACTGGCGGCCCTCCAGCTGTTGCAAAACTACAAGTCCCATCATGCCTCTGCATGTGGGAGTCATGCTTGTAACTGTCAGCCTTGCAATGCCTCATGGGACTTGTAGTTTCACAACAGCTGGAGGGCCGCCAGTTTGAGACCTCTGCCCTATATTGTAAAAGTATTGGGACACCTGCCTTTACACGCACATGAACTTTAATGGTATCCCAGTCTTAGTCCGTAGGGTTGAATATTAAGTTGGCCCACCCTTTGCTGCTATAACAGCTTCAACTCTTCAGGGAGGGTTGCCCACAAGGTTTAGGAGTGTGTCTATGGGAATGTTTGACCATTCTTCCAGAAGCACTTTTGTGAGGTCAGACACTGATGTTGCATGAGAAGACCTGGCTCGCAGTCTCCACTCTAATTCATCCCAAAGGTTTTCTATCAGGTTGAGGTCAGGACTCTCTGCAGCCCAGTCAAGTTCCTCCACCCCAAGCTCGCTCATCCATGTCTTTATGGACGGTGCTTTTTGCACTGGTGCACAGTCATGTTGAAACAGGAAGGGGCCATCCCCAAACTGTTTCTACAAAGTTGGAAGCATGAAATTGTCCAAAAAGGTGGGTGTCTCAATACTTTTGGCAATATAGTGTACATATACAGGTTGTGCTTACTTAGTAGTGCTGCATAATGACTAATCTTTCCTATTCTTTCTATCAGTGTATCTCTCTGTTCAAACAGCCACAAAATAATCAACTGCCTCTGTGGTCTATATTGTAATCTCAGCATTTTCCACCGTCTGGGAGGTATTATGGGCTGCCTGGCACTGCTCTGAATGCTGGACGCAGGATACCTGAGCAGAGATTAATTAGAGATGAATTATTTTCCAGTAGCCACTTAGGATACGGCATGAATACACAGACAATTCCAGGAGGGTTTCATATCTCTATTCATATGAACAAACAATTCTTTCTTATGTTTTCTTTTGTTGGATTACTAATATAATTAGTTTTGAATTATAGTTACACTTCACTTTAACCCCTTCTATGCAAGAGACTTTTTTTTTTCTTTACATTTTTGCACACATGATACAAAACCTCCAAAATATAATGAACATTTCTGAAAGCAGAGACCCTGGAGAAAAAGATGGTGGCAGTTGCATTTTTTCATATCATGTTAAATTAACCAAACTGTAAATTTATAAACAAGGCTTTAAAGTGATTCTGAATGTAAATTTTTTTTCTTTAACCACTTCAACTCCGGAAGGTTTACCCCCCCCCCCTTCATGACCAGGTAATTTTTTACGATACGGCACTGCGTTAACTTAACTGTGAATTGCAAGGCCATTTGATGCTGTACCCAGATAAAATGTATGTCCTTTTTTTTCCCACAAATAAAGCTTTCTTTTGGTAGTATTTGGTCACCTCTGCATTTTTTTTTTTGTATTATAATCAAAAAATAGCAACGAATTAAAAAAAAAAATAAAAAAACATAATTTTTTACTTTATGCTATAACACATATCCAATAAAAAATGTAAAAAATCGAATTTCTTCATCATTTTAGCTCAATAGGTATTCTGCCACATATTTTTGGTAAATAAGCGTATATTGATTGGTTTGCGCAAAAGTTATAGTGTCTACAAACTATGGGATATATTTATGGGACTTTTATTTATTTATTTATTTTTACTAGTAATGGCATTGATCAGCGGGGCTTGCGACATTGTGGCGGACAAATTGAACAAAAGGTGACACTTTTGACACCTTTTGGGGGACCAGTGACACTAATACCGTGATCAGTGCGAAAAATATGTACGGTCACTGTACTAATGACACTGGCAGGAAAGGGGTAACATCTGGGGCGATCAAAGAGTTAGAGGTGTACCTAAAATGTGCTTATTTACTGTGTGGGAGGTGCTTGTACTATGGGAAGGCAGAGATCCATGTTCCTGCTTTGCAGAAACACAGGATCACTACCTTCCCTACCGACAGAACGGCAATCTGCCTTGTTTACATAACCGCAGTTCTGATTTAGTCCCGAATGATCGACGGGTTCCGGTGGGCATCGAGTCTGCCGGACACACTGATTGGCTCCCGCTGTGTCCAACAGGGAGGCGTGCGATGAGGTCAGTGGCTGGTGAGGCACTGGCTAGTATCAGAGCCAGATACACACAGGTTACATACGTCGCGAACGTTATAGCGAGAGCAATAATTCTAGCACTAGATCTCCTCTGTAACTCCAAACATGTAACCTGTAAAAAAAATTTAAAGCGTCACCTATGGAGATTTTTAATTACTGAAGTTTGGCGCCATTCCACAAGTGTGCGCAATTTTAAAACGTGACATGTTATCTATTTACTTGGCATAACATCATCTTTCACACTACCTTTAGTGTTTTATTTTTTTATTTTTATATATTCATGATTGAAAAATTGCTGCCCAAATAATGTATAACATAAAAAGTTACAACGACCACCATTTTATTCCCTAGGGTGTCTGCTAAAACAATATATATAATGTTTGGGGGTTCTGAGTAATTTTCTAGCAGAAAAATTATGATTATTACATGTAGGAGAGAAGTGTCAGAATTGGCCTGGGTGGCAAGGGGTTAATTACATAAGTAAGTAATATACAAATAATTATTATATATGATTTTTAAGGTAATTTACTATATTTTCAAAAGCTGTTAAGCAGGTGGCTTAACAGACAAATTACAGAAGTTTGAAGTAGGGCTGTGAAAATTTAAAGATTAATTCCTTGATTAATCAAAATATTTTTTGATCGATCAAAATTCTTTTGATCAGTACTCACCTCTCCACCGGCTTCCGGGTCTTCAGGGAGTTCCGTCGGAGATCCGGTGATGTCACAGACATCGACGTCACCGGACTCCTCCCCCCTTCCCCAAGTGCCTCCGCCTGCTAACAAAGGGAAGGGGGAGGAGTCTGCCCTATGGAACTAACACGATTGTCCGCTTTACATGCTGTGTTTTTTATCATCTTTATGTGAGTAGTTTGTGTTTGAACACAAAAATTTAATCTTATACTTAAGCGGTGAGCACTTAGATCTTTTCTTTCTACCCATGACCTGGCATCCTTGCTGAGATCTAAGGAGACTTGAGAGAAGTTTATGGTCCGTGTTAACCCTTTTGATACCCACTTGCATGACCACCTGTTTGCACAGGAGTCCATGCCATAAGGTGAAAGTGATTAGTTAGACCGGAGGTGGATGGATTGTCACGCTACTGTGGGAAAAAAAAAAGACTTACGTCAGTGCTACAGTTTAAATTTAAAACGTATTTGTGTGAACTGTGAAGTTAAGTCATGGATTGTGGAAACTAACTAGTGTCGGGTGATTGTATATAGTGTATACAACATTTACCACTGACTAATGCAGAGTTTCAATGCAAGGAGATCAGCTAAAAGTAGTTGGATCTGTATCTGCGTTATAATTAATCGAAATTAGTCGATTAATCGATTAAAAAAAATTGATTAATCGAACACGAAAATTTTAATCAGTAACAGCCGTAGTTTGAAGTTATAACTTCAAACCAGTAATTTCATAGTAAATAGATAAATAATAAATTATTATGTTATACCATATTGTCATCATCACTTAGTGCCCCTGTTCCTCATTCCAGCACCCGGGTGTTGGCTGTTGCTTTTCCCCTGTCTGTGTTCACCTGCAAGATGATTGATCTGATCAGTCACCTGATATAAGCAAACCGAACACTCTATCCCTTGTTTGTGATAGAGAGACAGTTACCTGCATTGTTCCTGTTTCAAGCCACCAGTTTGTCTGCCTTGCTTTGCTGTTGGATTTCCCGGATCGGATATTGGACTATTCCCAGAACTCAGTCTGCCTTATTACCTGGACTGTCTTAGAACCACGTTATCTGTCTGCTAAACTGCAAGTAGTCTTTTGTTTGCTCTGCTCGCGTCTGCCCTAGTGTGGTGGCCAGGCACTATAACATTGTGTATAAGTCCTGGGGGCAACCAAGTACCGTTAGGCCTGCTTGTCTTAAAGAGGGACTGTACCTGGAAAAAAATGTCATCATTCTTCTGTCTAAAAGTACTGCATGAGTCATGACGGTCCTGCCCGACACTGACAGCATCCGTGACATCACTCCCTGACCGAGGGAGCCCTACAAATCACTGCTAGCAGCCACCCCACACACATAGCCCTGACAATACAAATGATGCTGCCACCTACTGTCCCCCTGTCATCATCTTTATCCTCCTCATCATCTCCCTGTTTCCCCACTAACCTACCTCCTGTCAAATACTTCTTATCATCCCACTGTCAGCTTTCTACCACACACCCCTGTCATCTTCACCCCCTTGTAGTTTATAAAACCACAAAAATTGTGGCTGGATTGGGGGGGGGGGGGGGGGATGGGGGTTCATATCTGAAATACACTATATTACCAAAAGTATTGGGGCGCCTGCTTTTACACGCACATGAACTTTAATGGCATCCCAGTCTTAGTCCGTAGGGTTCAATATTGAGTTGGCCCACCCTTTGCAGCTATAACAGCTTCAACTCTTCTGTGAAGGCTGTCCACAAGGTTTAGGAGTGTGTCTATGGGAGTGTTTGACCATTCTTCCAGAAGCGCATTTGTGAGGTCAGGCACTGATGTTGGACGAGAAAATCTGGTTTGCAGTCTCCGCTCTAATTCATCCCAAAGGTGTTCTTTTGGGTTAAGGTCAGACTGTGGAGGCCAGTCAAGTTCCTCTAGCTCAGTGGTTCTTAACCTTTCTAGTGCCGTGACCCCTTGATAAAATTTCCCAAGTTGTGGGGACCCCTAACAGTAAAATTATTTTTGTAGCGTGGGTTGTCAGCACCCAAGTCAAGACAAGTAATTTGCGCCCCTAACCCACAGACATTTAGCGCTCCCTGAGTCCTTCACTCGTACAGTATTAAAACCCCTTATGGTACATTTTAGGATGTACCACTCTTTCTTTGTTCTCCTTTCTTTCCCCTTTATCTCTCTCTATCCTAATTTCTTGTTTTTTCCCCCCATCCCTCTCTCTAGCCGTCCTTCTTGTTCTTTCTCTTATTCTTTCTCTCCCTTTTTCTTTGTTCCTCACGCTCCTTTCCTCTCCCTTCCATGTATTCTCTATTTTTATTCCTTCTCTTACTCCTTGGTGGGGGGGGGGGGGGGGATGGGATGAGTGGCAGTGCTGCTGGGAGTTCTGATCAACCAACTTAGGTGCTCTTGATCAAGGTCATCTGCTGATCTGAGAACTGTAGTGGGGACTATTAATGGCAGTGTTACTCGCTGTGTCTCCGGCTTCACTGTGTCTCCAGCTCTGTGGTGTCTCGCAGCAGTGACGTCTATGCTGAAATCAGGAGATGGGGTTTCCTCCAGCCTCTCCCAGGTCACATTCCTCACCAGTCAGCTGACCTCTAGTCTCTGCCCCCCAGCCACGAATGAGTGGCTGCAAAGAGGCTGAGTGGGCGACCGCAGGCTCCAGGAACAGCCCAGCTGGGCGGCCACAAAAAGGTTGGGAGAGTGGTGCAGGCTTCAGGAACAGCCCAGGATTCGGTGACCCCTGGCAAATCGTCATTCGACCCCGGAGGGGGTCCCAACCCCCAGGTTGAGAACCACTGCTTTAGCCCAAACTTGCTCATCCATGTCTTCGTGGACCTCCCAGAAGAGTTGAAGCTGTTATTGCTGCAAAAGGAGGGCCATCTCAATATTAAAGCGGTTGTATACCCATTCTGATGACTTTTCTTTATGTTGACAATTGCAGGTTTTGTAATCACTTGCTTTAAGAGAATGTCTCCTTACCTGCCTTCCTTGCGAGATATCTGTATAATTGTGGCTAATGACGTAGCCCACGCATGCGCCATTTGTCCAAACTTTCCGCCAAGCAGAGACCCTGCCGGGAAAATGCAGTGTCTATGCCGGGGCTGTGTCATTTCCTATTGTCGATGTCAGCCCCGACATCCCGCGATGGCAGCAACAGGATAGTCTCTGATTCGCTCGACGTTTGTTTTTATAGTAACTGGAAACTAAGAAGAGGCTTGGATACTACAATTAGTGCGCATGCGCGGGATTACGGAGGGGAGAATCTAATGTGGGCGGAAGTAAATCAGAATACAGACATGGAAGACCACAGTTGAAATGGCGACGGCTATGACAGAGCAGCAGTATTTCAAATATACAGTATTTTTACAGTAAGAATGATTTTTTGGGCTTACTCTTAGTGCCCATTTTATTCCGAATACATATGTAGATTGTAATATTGATTAAATCGTTTTTATTTTGACGAGTTTACTACCGCTTTAAACCCTACGGACTAAGACTAGGATGCCGTTAAGGTTCATGTGCGTGTAATGGCAGGCGTCCCAATACATTTGGTCTGCAGTCTGATAGTCTGACCACATTGGAGTGTATTTCTTCCCTTCCATCAAACACCTCAAACTATAATGATAGTAATCGGCATCAGCACTTTCAGAAAGTATTAGTTAACAAATCTTATCTTACATCCATTTCCAATGCAATTTAAACATGTTTCTCCTGCTTCTAGATGTCAAGAAGATTGATAGTATCTCTTTCTATGGGCTCCTTTTCCTACGGAAAGTACATTTATCTTGTTACTTGCTGGTTTAGAACAATTTAATGGAGTGCTGAAGTTCGCTAATGATTTCAAAAGAAACGGCTTGCATTAATCAAAGCGTCATTACCCGTTACTTCCCGAAGTGTGATGCCGGCTGACTTTGATACCAATTACACTAATCCAAGAGGAACAGCAGATACAATGGCCATTGGACATTTCCTTTGTGTAACGGGCAACATGTCTTTCAGGTATTCATTAGCTGCCACCCTGTGATTTCCATTTCATAATACTGTGTCAGACGTTCCCTATTTCATGTGTAGGAGGAATGATGATAGACTTCACCTTGGCAAGACAGTCAGTACTCTTACATGATGAGCAGTCATAGAGACAAGATGGTAGATGTTTGTTCTCCAGCCATCATTAAATATCAAACCTTGCTACATTTCGGGGGTTTTCAGTCCTACTGACTTTTAATTACTTCAGGGACTGGCGTCTGTGTATAGAAGAAGTGAGATGGAGTCAGTAGACATTGTGGTTGAGAAGAGAGAAGAGGAATGAATTGTTTTCTTTTTTTTTTAATTGCATAGCTAACGCCCCAGAGAATCAGAGAGTGAATTTTTCTTGCCAAATGGTGGTAGCGGTTCACACCGGTGTAATTAATAACAGACATACACTGAATTATTTATAAAGTTAAACTCCAAAGTTAAGAAATAAAACCACTAAACAATATCCTTAGTGTCCAAAATTAATCCATACACATCCGCTACCTAAAAAAAGAACTAAACTTTCCCAGTCAACACAAACTTATACTAACCACTTACCCACTGGGCACTTAAACCCCCTTCCTAACCAGACCAATTTTCAGCTTTCGGGGCTCTCACACTTTGAATGACAATTACTCATGCAACACTGTACCCAAATAAATTTTTTGTCCTTTTTTTCACACAAATAGAGCTTTCTTTTGGTGGGATTTAATCACCGCTGGGTTTTTTATTTTTTGCGCTATAAATAAAAAAGACTGAAAATTTGGTAAAAAAATTCTTTGTTTCTATTAAAATTTATTGGCGAGTATTGCAGTGTTGCACAGTATTGGCAGAATATTGCAGTGTTGCACAGTATTGGCAGAGTATTGCAGTGTTGTACACTGCCGGCACTCAGCAGCGCTGTGGGCACCACACATCCAGCCCACAGCGCTGTGGCCATCTCTCCCCCTCTCCGCTTCTCCCCTCTCACTGTACCGATCGGTACAGAGAGGGGAGGGAGGAACCGGCGTCATGACGTGACGCCTGATTGCTTACATGTGATCGATCCGTCATTTGACGGAGCGACCACGTGGTAAACAGCCGCTATCAGCGCCCGTTTACCGTGATCCGTGATGTGCCGGGTCCTCCGGATCTGGGGGTCACGGATGTTCCCTGAGTGCACGCCCCAGGGGGCGCGTGGGAGCAAGGTTCTGGGAGGATGTCCCACGGACGTCCACCCAGAATAAGCCGACTTTAGCCGTCTTTCGGCTATGGCTGTAGCCGTCTTTCGGCTATGGCCCGGTCGGCAAGTGGTTAATCTTTATACTGCTGGCATTAGTAAATAGATAGGAAGGTGTATTATATTTTTTTTAAACATATTTTATGTTACTTCAGTTTCTTCTTGGTTTTTGGCCTAGGCCAAAATGATGGTCTGATCTATATAGCTGTATATAAAATGCATTTTTTAATCTATCAAAGTGTTTTCCAGCACTAAATCTTTCATCTGATTTCTAAATTGCTGCATTTGTAAATTTCAAAAGCCAATATAAAGGAATAGTAGTGGTAAAAAAAAAGCACTTGTGGGTTTAACCAATCTTGTTTTTTTGTACAATTCTCCTTTAACCACTTCAATACCAGGCACTTAGACACCTTCCTGCCCAGACCAATTTTCAGCTTTCAGCACTGTCGCACTTTGAATGACAATTGCGCGGTCATACAACACTGTACCCAAACAAATTTTTTATCATTTTGTTCCCACAAATAGAGCTTTCTTTTGGTGGTATTTGATCACCTCTGCGATTTTTATTTTGTGCGCAACAAATAAAAAAAGACCAACAATTTTGAAAAAAAAAAACAAGTTTTTCTTTGTTTCTGTTAAATTTTTTGTAAATAAGTAAGTTTTCTTCTTCAATGATGGGCACTGATATGGCTGCACTGACGGGCACTGATAAGGCGGCACTGATGGGCACCGATGAGGTGGCACCAATGAGGTGGTACTGATGAGGTGGCACTGACGGCCACCGATGATGGGCACTGATAGGCGGCACTGATGGGCACTGATAGGTGGCACTGATGGGCACTGATAGGTGGCACTGGTATGTGGCACTAATGGGCACTCATATGTGGCACTGATGGGCACTCATAGGCGGCACTGATGGGCACTCATAGGCGGCACTGATGGGCACTTATGGGTGGCACTGATGGGTACTTATGGGTGGCACAGATAGGTGGCATGGATGGGCACTGATGGGCACTGATAGGTGGGCACTGATGGGCACGGATGGACGCTGATAGGTGGCACTGCTGGACACTGATGGGTGGCACTGATTACACTGATGGGTGGCACTGATAACACTGGGTGGCATTGCTGGGTGATAGGTGGCACTGATTGCTACTTGATGGTGCCAGCCAGTGCCCATTTGTGGGCACTGACTGGCACAGATTGGGCATCATTTGCACATGTGGATGGCCAGGGGGTACATACCTGGCCATCCACATGTTGCCCACTTCCCTGGTGATCCTAGTGGAGTCCCTGGTGGTCCAGTGTGGGCATCTGAGGGGGGCTGCGCTGATAAACAATCAGCGCAGACCCCCCCTGTCAGGAGAGCCGCCGATCGGCTCTCCTCTACTCGCGTCTGTCAGACGCGAGTGAGGAAAAGCCGATCACCGGCTTTTCCTGTTGACATCGTGATCAGCCGTGATTGGACACGGCTGATCACGTGGTAAAGAGCCTCCGCCGGAGGCTCTTTACCGAGATCAGTGTAGCGGTGTGTCAGACTGACACACCGCTCCACCGATCGCCGCGATGCGCGCCCCCACGGGCGCGCGGCGGCTGTTATCCTGAAGGACGTCATATGACGCCCAGTCAGGATAACGGAACCACTTCCCGGACGTCAATATGCTATTGACCGGGCGGGAAGTGGTTAAAGGGGCTGTAAAGGTAAACGTTTTTTCCCCTTAATGCATTCTATGCATTAAGGTGAAAAAACATCTGACAATGCCGCCCCCCCAGCCCCCCCGTTTTACTTACCTGACCCCTCGAAAGTCCTGCGCGCGATCCCGACATCCTCTTCGCCGCTCAGTCTGGCCGCTGATTGCTTACACTGGATGGATTGAAAGCAGCGCAGCCATTGGCTCGCGCTGCTGTCAATCACATCCAATGACGTGGCTCGCCGGGGGGCGGGGCGAGTGATACAGCGAGCTGCTATAGCCGCCGGCTGTATCACGGGAGCGTGCCCGCAAGTACTCCACACATTGTTAGGGAACTCACATGAAGGTGAGAAGTACTTGCAGGGGGGAGCCGAGACAGCCGCCGAGGGACCCCAGAAGACCAGGTTCGGGGCCACTCTGTGCAACACGAGCTGCACAGTGGAGGTAAGTATAACATGTTTGTTATTTAAAAAAAAAAAAATCCTTTACAACCCTTTTATCCCCCTTGGCGGTAATCCTGAGTCTGGCTCGGAGTGGAACTTCAGTACCATAAGCGGTAACCCCAAGCCAGACTCGGGCTCGCATTGCAGGATACAGGGAGACTTACTTACCTTACCTCTATTTTTTTCATTTGTTGGCCCGGTGGGTCCAAAATCTTCCTCACCACCCGGTCCCCAAAATTTGGTGCCCTTCTATAAATTAACTTCGGTTGATTTGGTAAAACCTCCCCCAAATGTCTATCACTACATAAAATATGCCAATATTTTTTGAAAATGTTCTCAATTTCCTTATATTGGCAATGGAAACTTGATATAAACCCCCACTGATGTTGGTCATTTGGTATTAGATCTTCTTTTTTTCTTAAGCATTGGAATGTTAGCTACCTCCTGAACTATTCCCTCTAGAGTATTTTCTTTATACCCCTTTTGTAAAAATGTCTCTAAGTATATTTGCCTGTAAAAAATAATCTTCCTGTTGTGTACAGTTCCGACGGATCCTAAGCATTTGTCCCTTTGAAATATTTCTAATCCAAGCCAGATGATGTCCACTCTTAATGGACAAATAACTGTTCCGATCCGTCGGTTTGAAATACACTTTGGTGCTTAAGACATTCCTGCATTATTCAATTGTCACATCTAAAAAGTTAACACATTTCTCACTGATTTGGTAGTCCAGTTTAATGTTATTTGTATTATTGTTCAGATCCTCCAAAAATTCCACCACAGATTCTTCAGACCCCTCCCAAATAAACAGGAGGTTGTCTATGAACCTGTGGTAGAACCATAATTGGGGTATCTGTTTACTAAACACTTGTCTGTCCTCCCATTCAGCCATATACAGGTTGGTTAGGCTGGGAGCATATTTCACTCCCACAGCCACGCCAACCTGCTGTGAAAAGAAGTGGCCACTAAACCAAAAATAATTATGTGACTTGCAGAAATCCAATGTCTGTCCCAGGAAACACTTCTGTATGTGTGGGATATCATCCCTTCTACTCAACGCCCAATTCAATGCCAATGCAGCATCTTCATGCTGGATGATTGTGTATAAGGAAGCTACATCGGCGGTCACCAAAGGCCTCAAAGGAGGGATTTAACTTCACTCCTTCTAGTAGTTGTAATAGATCAGATGTATCCCTCAAATATGCCTTGGTGACATTCACACTAGGTCAAAGGAACTTGTCTAAAAACTCTCCCAATCTCGCTGTTACTGACCCTATACCATTAACAATTGGGCGTGCTGGTGGAAGTAGTGCATCCTTATTGATTTTCGGCAACGTGTAAATTACCGGAATTCTGCACGCACTATGGACCAGATATATCATCTCCTTAAGGTTTAGGGCATTAGTGGCAATTATTTTTTACAGGCAAATATACTTAAAGAGAAATTTGTACAAAAGGAGTACAAAGAAAATACTCTGGAGGGAATAACTCAGGAGGTAGCTAACATTCCAATGCTTAAGAAAAAAAGAAGATCTAATACCAAATGACCAACATCAGTGGGGGTTTATATCAAGTTTCCATTGCTAATATAAGGAAATTGAGAACATTTTCAAAAAATATTGGCATATTTTATGCAAAGATAGACATTTGGGGGAGGTTTTAGCAAATCAACCAAAGTTCATTTTTAGAAGGGCACCAAATTTTGGGGACCGGGTGGTGAGGAAGATTTTGGACCTACCGGGCCAACAAATGATAAAAATTGATTTGAAAGGATTTTACTCGTGTAGGAAATTCATATATTGCAGAACGGTAAAGGTTAGCAACAGAGGCATGACCAAAATCAGTAATATTGATCAATATTTTCAAACATTATGAGAATCCTGTGACTGGAAGGAATTCGCCATCACCATGTTATTTCCACTAAATAATAAAGATTTGCTTTCAAATCTATATTTGTATGACAATTTAAAACAGTTTATTGATTTGAATTATTTATTGTTACTCTGTATGGGCGCAGCGCTTGTGCAGTACGAAAGACTACGGAGCTTACAAAAATTGCCGAACCTAAACAGCTGAGTGAAATCTACACCGCTCAGGCGCAGTTAACATGTAATTGTACGAGGCAATGCCGCACGCTTCCGATGCTCATGCTACTCTGCAAGGGGCGTCTATCGTGTAACTAAGGGGCGGGTCTAGTATTACTGTAACCAAGGGGCGCATTTATTATTATTATTGTTATATATCGAGCTCTGCCCATTAATTTAACATTCGCCCTCTTCTGTAGCCATCTGCCCCTTACACGATATAATAATAATAGTCCCACCCCTTGCTAACACGCTATAACAGATCTGCCCCTTGGTTAGAGTAATAATAGAGCAGCCCCTTGGTTACACGATATATAACAATAATAATAAATGCGCCCCTTGCTTACAGTAATACTAGACCCCCCCTTAGTTACACGATAGATGCCCCTTGCACAGTAGCAGATGTTATAGAATGTAATTGCATTATAGAATATTTAAAAAAAAGTCAGTTACTTTGCTGCGTAACTAATTACTTTTCCAATGTAGTAACTGAGTTACTAACGCAATTACTTTTTGGGAGAAGTAATTTGTAACTTAACAAATTACTTTTTTAAAGTAAGATGACCAACACTGCTTCAAAGTTCCTTATTTAAAATGTATTTTTTTTTTCTCCCTCAAACGCCCCTCTTAAAATGTGCATGTTATATGCCGATAAATACGGTAATTTACCCTTGGCATAACTTGCCTTTTTTTTCGATTGTGGACTCTTAACAATGCCCTGAAAGACTGCTTTACTTCTTGATAAGTCTGTTTAATTGAGGAATTTTAAACAATTAATTGCAAGCTGCATAGACTTCATTGTTTGTGTCGCCTGTTTACTGTGGACTGTAAAAACATTTTCCGACATCTCTCGTAAACTCATTAGCCGCTTCTTCAGATGTTGTGATTTTCTTTTATTAGATGCATAGCGGGAGCAATAAAACACCTTTCCTCACCTAGCCGGCTTTCTTCCATTTATCTACATGAATAATGCCTCCAGCACAATGTCATGCACAGCACATAATAGTAAGATACTAGAAAACACCATGAATAATCTCGATACATTATCTCACACCTTTCCCTTTCACTCCAGCATCAGATGAAGGATATTTATGCGCTTTAAAAGATGTTAAAATAAATTAGAATTTTTTTTTGTTTTGGGAAATGTATTTGGCTTCCTTTGTAAGCCATGATTTTTGTTGGCAGGGGGATGATTCACAACTATAGGAATCAGTCTAGACAAGATTGGATTATACACAGTGACAAAAAGGGGAGGTTTACCAGTTCTGTAGAAATATGAATATACAGGGGTGGCACAGTGGCTAAGTGGTTAGCACTTCTGCCTGGCAGCACTAGGATCATTGGTTCAAATCTTAAACACAACGCTGGAGTTTGCATGTTCTCCAGGGGTGACCCATCCATTAAGGGCTGCCCCCGCCTCCCCTCCCCTATCCATGCGTCTAGCCCCCTTCAGGACCCCGGCGCATGGATTCCAATGCGGAGGGGATGTTTAAAGCTCTGATTAGAGCCAGAGGTTCTAATAGGCATCAATATAGGGTGGGCTCAGGGGCGCAGAGAGTGCGCTCCGAGCCCACCCAGGTGTGTTACAACAGCGAATCAATATTCGGGTTTTGACATCGGTTACCCGATTGGCTGAAAGGACAGGTGATCCTATTGGATGCCTAGGAGGAGGGGAGGAGCTGGAAGCCACCATGGATGAGAGGACACTCGGGATCTGAGCCTCTGCACCACGTTGCCTGCCACCCACCATGATAGGGTAAGTTTTGGACCGACTGGCAAACAGTGTGGGGGGGGGGGGGGCGGCACAGTAGGGTTTGTTTGCAGCCCCCCAAAAAAACAAAACACTGCCTGCCACTAATGTTCTCCCCGTGTCTGTGTGGGATTCCTCTTGGTACTCCGGTTTCCTCCCAAACTCCAAAGACATGCTGGTAGGTTAATTGATTCCTGTCTAAATTGGCCCCAGTATGTGTATGTATGAATGTGAGTAGGGACCTTAGATTGTAAGCTCCTTCAGGGCAGGGACTGATGTAAATGTACAATATACTCTCACCGGCCACTTTATTAGGTACACCTTGCTAGTACCGGGTTTGACCCCCTTTTTTTTTCAAAACTCTTTATTCCAAATTTTTCATTACATAATAATTTACATTATACATTTTTATATACTTTTCCATTTCTTTATATAATACAAATTATAATTACATTTACTCTTCCTTTCATTCCTTCCTCTCTCACCCTCTGTGGTCACTTAATACTATGTTTTCAGATATTCCTCTATCCACTGTTAACCATGTTCTATTCCATTTTGCCCATATTTTTTCATACCTTCGCCCATTTCCCCTTTGTTCATACATTATTTTTTCATAGGGTAGGACCTGGTTTACTGCTCTCACCCATTGGGTTACTGTCGGGGGATATGGCTGAATCCATTTTTCTATTATTTGTTTTCTTGCCAAGAACAGTACCTCCCTTAAGAAGGTATTATTATCTCTATTATCTCTCTCTTCCCTCAATATCCCCAACAAACATATTTCCATCGTAGCTATGAAAGGTTTATTCAGGACTTTTCCTATTTTCCTAGCTACTTGTTGCCAATATTTTCCTATTTTACCACAATACCACATTACATGAAGGAAGTCTGCTCCCCCCTGCCCACATCTAGTACATCTTGGTTCAGTCATCCTCCCCATTTTGTACAATCTATTTGGAGCCAAGTATGTCTGATGTATTATATTCATCTGTATTATCCTGTTATTCATTGCAGGGGATACCTTCCAATGGGAGTTGCAGGCTTCATCCCATTCATGATCGCTCATGTCTGGGATAGCCTCCTGCCACTTATCCCTTATTTTCAGTGGTTCGCCTTCTATTTTCTTCTGTAACAGGTGTGTGTAAATCTTTGCTATCAATCCCTTAGGTCCCTGTGATTTCAGGATACCTATAAGGGGGTATTTAGATATCTTTAATTCCTCTCTTCTAAACTGTGTTTGTAGCACCTGCCTCAGTTGAAGGTATCTGTAGAACTGTTTACTCAATAAATTATATTGTTTACATAGGTTTTCATAGGTTAGTATCACATTCTTGTCATATAGCTGACCAAAAGTTGTTATCTTATTCTGCTTCCAAAATTTACTGTCCTCAAAAGCTTCCAGTTGTTCAAATTTTGGGTTGTTCCACAGCGCAGTTTCTGTTGGGATTCCAACAAATCCCGTCAGTTTCTTAGCCTCTCTCCATACTGTCCTTGCCACTTTCAAAAGGGGAATTTTTACTCCCACTCTCCTCAAGACTTTTAATTCTAGTCATTAAGTCCTCTATTTGCATTTTACTAAGGAGATATTCCTCTATCCTTGTTATTTTTTCCTGTCCTACCCATGATCTTAGGTGTTTCAATTGCCCTGCCAAATAATATAAATATAAGTCCGGGAGGGCCAGTCCAGCTTCTGTCTTTGGTCTTTGTAATTTATTAAATTTTAATTTACATCTTCCATATGCCCAAATGAACCGAGTCATCTGCGAGTTTAATTTTTTAAATATCTGTTTTGGTATTTTTACTGGGGAGTGTGCAAATACATATAGACACTTGGGTAGTATAATAGATTTTATCAGGTGAATTATGCCTGCCATTGATATTGGTAGCTTTATCCATATTTCCAATTTTTTCTTCACATGTTCTATTAGTGGGAGTATATTAGCTTCCATCTCATCTTCGTGTTTCAACGTAATATTTACTCCTAAATATTTAAATACTTCAACTATTTTTAGTGGGGTCTGAGCTCTTCTTGTATTACCTGTTCCCAGGGGCATCAGTGCGGATTTTTGCCAGTTTATTTTTAACCCTGAGAACCTCCCGTATATTTCTATTATTCTCATTGCTTCCGTCAGCGATGCTTGCGCATCTCCCATATATAATATAATATCATCCGCATATAAGCCTATGTGTTCAGTTTTTTCTCCTACTCTAATCCCTTTATATTTATCTGATTGTCTGAATCTGTTTGCCAATGCCTCGATTGCCAGGGCAAACAACTGCGGTGACATTGGGCAGCCCTATCTTGTTCCTCTGTATAGTTTTATTGTAGGAGATAATATACCGTTTATTAGCAAATTGGAGCATGGAGGGTTTGACCCCCTTTTGCCTTCAGAACTGCCTTCATTCGTCATAGCATGGATTCAATAAGGTATAGGAAACATTCCTCAGATTTTGGTCCATAGTGACTAAAATCACTATCATCATTTGCTATCATTGGCTGCACATCCATGATGCCAATCCCCCCTTCCACCACATCCCAAAGGTGCTCTATTGGATTGAGATCTGGTGAGTGTGGAGGCCATTGGAGTGCAGTGACCTCATTGTCCAGTGGTGAGATGATTGGAGCTTTGTGACATGGTGCATTATCCTGCTGGAAGGAGCCATCAGAAGATGGGGACACTGTAGTCATAAAGGGATGGACATGGTCAGCAACAATACTTAGGTAGGCCGAGGGGTTTAAACTATGCTAAATTGGTACTAAGGGGCCCAAAGTGTGCCAAGAAAATATCTCCCAAATCATTACACCGCCACCAGCCTGAACCGTTGATACAAGGGATGATGGATCCATGCTTTCATGTTTAAGCCAAATTCTGACCCGACCATCTGAATGTCACAGCTGAAATCGAGACTCATCAGACCAGGCAAGTTTTCCGATCTTCTATTGTCCAATTTTGGTGATCCTGTGCGAATTGTTATTTGGGTTACTGTTGCCTTTCTATCATCTGGAATCAGTCTGCCTATTCTCCTCTGACATCTGACATCAACAAGGCATTTTTTCCTCCACACAACTGCCGCTGGATATTTTCTCTTTTTCTGACCATTCTCTGTAAACCCGAGAGATGGTTGTGCGTGAAAATCCAAGTAGATCAGCAGTTTTTTTGAATACTCAGACGAGCCCATCTGACACCAACAACCATGCCACGGTGTAATAAATAATATATATATCTATAGAATGGGAAAATGGGCATAACTTTTTTTTTTGAATGAATGCATATAAAGTATACGCTCTACAGATATATTATAAAAGTAGTAGGTACTACAGTGTATGTGTGTGTGTGTGTGTATATATATATATATATATATATATATATATATATATATATATATATATATATATATATATATATATATATATATATATATATATATATATATATATATATAAAATCTCTATCTAAGTATATATACTGTATGTGAAAAATTTATGAAAATATAATAATGACCATGCTGGAAATCAGTGAGTTGTATAGTGGGTTGTATTAAACCTTAAAGGGGTTGTAAAGGAAACATTTTTTTTTTTTTTTTTGCTTTCAATCCATCCACTCTAGACAATCAACGACCAGGGTGAGCGGCGAAGAGGACGTCGGGGGCGAGTGCGGGATTTTCGAGGGGTCAGGTAAGTAAAACGGGGGCCCGTATAGTCAGATGTTTTTTTCACCTTAATGCATAGAATGCATTAAGGTGAAAACATTTTTACCTTTAAATGAGCCTAACACCATCAAAATTGGAGTAATGAATATGTTGTGAACCTTGATTCTACCTAATGGATTTATATAAGACCTTTAAACGTAATTAAATAAAGTGACAGTGCAACCACATAAACCACATAAACCAATGACTCTCAATTATAATGTGAACCTGCCACGGAACAAAATTAAATCTTCTTGAAATCAATATGTGTATAAGGATTCCCAAAAGTATATAAATCTGCTGAATTACCCGTCCTATATGGACCTTCAAAGTGAATAAAGTGGCAGTGCAGAAAACATATACAGTGCATTGAAAAAATATTCATACTCCTTGAAATTTTCCACATTTTGTTATGTTACAAACTAAAAAACTTAAATATATTTTATTGGGATTTTATGTGATAGACCAACACAAAGTGGCACATAATTGTGAAGTGGAAGGAAAATGATAAATGTTTTTTACATTTTTTTTACAAATAAATATCTGAAAAGTGTGGCGTGCATTTGTATTCAGCCCCCTTTACTCTGATACCCCCAACTAAAATCTAGTGGACCCATTGCCTTCAGAAGTCACCTAAATAGAGCCCACCTGTGTGTAATTTAAACTCAGTAGAAATACAGCTGTTCTGTGAAGCCCTCAGAGGTTTGTTAGAGAACCTTAGTGAACTAACAGCGTCATGAAGGCCAAGGAACACACCAGCTCTGAGGAAACTAGCGTTGATTGGCTAGTGAAACGCGTCAGAGTGACGTCAGCACAGGGGATCGTCAGCCTTCTGCACATGTGAAGCACTGAGATAGTGGAGGAATGGCGGCTTTTTTAATCAAATGTTTGGAATCAACAGTCTGCATGCACGGCACTTTATTTACAGCAGGAGAACCTCCAGGTGTCAGGATACCGGCTCATCTTGAGCGCGGCTCAAACCGGATCGACGAGTAGAGGTACAGGGAATAGATCGACACATACGGCATGGTGAGAGTGTCCTCAAAGCGGAGGTCCGCTTAAAAAAAAAATTTAAATTAAAAGTCAGCAGCTACAAATACTGCAGCTGCTGACTTTTAATAATCGGACACCTACCTGTCCCAGGGCCCAGCGATGCGGGGGATCGAAGCCCTGCTCGTCTCCCCCTCCACTCGGCGGCGCCGGCATTGTAACTGTGGGCGCCCAGCTGTGGCTTCACAGCTGGGCACCCACTGCGCATGCGCGAGCCGCGCCGCGCACCGTGACTGCCCACACAATCATCTGGGACCTGTCACGTGTCCCAGATTGCCTAGAGGGAGGGGGGAGAGGTGATCTCCCTTCCTGCATCGAGGGAAGTGACGTAAGGAGCCAATGTGAGTAAAGAGGCAGATTACGAGGGACCCCCTAGCAACAGGCATTAATAGGTGAGTAAAAAAAAAAATGTCTCCACGTTTTTTTTTATTTATTTTATGCACATTAGTGAATTTTTTTTTTTTAAGGTGGAACTCCACTTTAACTAAGCTTATCAATATAGCTATGATGTTCCTGTCCCTGGTTTGCCTCCCCATCTGACAGCCTTTTGGAGATGCATTCGTCTTATTAATCACTATGTGTAAGCCGGTTCCGCTGTTTATTAAAGTATCAGCAAAATCACCCTCTTGCTTCACTAGGTGGAATCTGTTTTGCTATCAATCTTCATTTAAAGGGACTTATAATCACTCAATTGTGTATAGCCATATGATATCACTTGGTCTTTGATACCATAAACAGCAACAAACTTACCAACCTGCTCAATATCACCCATATTTCTATGGGTCATTAGACTCACTGATTTATACCAGCAACTCGAGCTGTACTGTCACTGTATCATCATCTATCTCTTGGCTTCTGAGAACTGAGCTTTATATGTAAATCTGATACTGCAGCAGCTATTTTGACCAAAGTGATTGATTATATGTGGGTATTGAGTGTGTGTATGTGTGGTATGCGCAGCTGCACCCCCCTTTTTAACAGCTTCCGGACCAGCCGCTGCAGTTATACTGCGGCAGGTTGGCTCCCCTGTGCGAAACCACGTAGCTGTACGTTGGCTCGCGGGGTCCGGATAGCATGCCCAGCGGGGGGTGCCAATGCTTGCGGCCGACGGTCACAATGACCGCCAGCCACGAGCGATCGCGACCAGGAGACACAGAACAGGGACGAGTGTGTGTAAACACACACTTCCCTATTCTGTTCTGACAGGAGTGACAGATCGTGTGTCCCTATTGCCTAGGAACCATGATCTGTCAAGTCCTGTAGTTAGTCCCTCCCCCTTCAGTTAGAATCACGTAGCAGGGAACGCAGGTAACCCCTTCACTGCCCCCTAGTGTTAACCCCTTCACCCTCCGCCAGTGACATTTTTACAGTAATCAATGCATTTTTAATCGCACTGATCGCTGTATTAATGCCAATGGTTCCAAAAATGTGTAAAAATTGTCCGATGTGTCCGCCATAATGTTGCAGTCATGATAAAAATCCCAGATCGCCGCCATTACTAGTAAAAAAAATAATAATAATAAAAATGCTATAAATCTATCCCCTATTTCGTAGACGCTATAACTTTTGCGCAAGCCAATCAGTATACACTTATTGCAATTTTTTTTTTTTTTTACCAAAAATATGTAGAAGAATACATATCGGCCTAAACTGAGACAAAATTAGCTTTTTAAAAAAATGGGGATATTTATTATAGCAAAAAGAACAAAATATTGGATTTTCCGACGGGAAATGTTCGATGGGAGCTTGTTGTCGGAAATTCCGACCGTGTGTAAGGCTCCATCGGACATTTTCCATCGGAATTTCCGACACACAAAATTTGAGATCTAGATCTACAAATTTTACAACAACAAAATCCGTTCTCGTAAATTCCAATCGTGTGTACACAATTCCGACGCACAAAGCTCCACGCATGCTCGGAGTCAAGCAGAAGAGCCCACTGGCTATTGAACTTCATTCTTCTCTGCGCGTCATACGTGTTGTACGTCACCGCGTTCTTGACGTTCGGAATTTCCGACAAGATTTGTGTGACCGCGTGTATGCAAGACAAGTTTGAGCCGACATCCGTCGGAAAAAAAACATGGATTTTGTTGTCGGAAAATCCTATCGTGTGTACGGGGCATTAGTAGTGCACTCCACAAATCTGACCTTTATGCATAGGTACGAACGCATAGGTGTGAACCCAGCCTAATAGTGTTCAACTGAAAGATCTACACATCTATTGTGCTACTGTCAATGGTGTCATCTCTGTAAACATTCTGTAGCATTCTGTGGATGTCGGAAAGCCTGCACCCCCTCCTTCATTAAGAACTCAATGAGGGCATATTGCTTTTGCTTGGAGTCCATTTGAGTTATTTACCTGCAATGAAGAAGAAGAAGACGAGCTACCGTAGAGAATAGATAATTAAGGGTTTTGATGACCCCAAGAGTCTTGTATAACACTGGCCATAGAATGGAGAAAGCTTGTTAAAAAACAAAATCTATTTTGGAGTGTTTGTTGGACTTTCTAAGAGATAACGCCCTATCAAACATTCAAATTGACAATCGTTTTTGACCATAGTGACAAATGAAATGGGGCAGCAGGTCGGAAATGTTTCTCAAACTAATGAAATGCTAACAGTGTATGTGATATTCCATTCATTGCTAAACTGAATGTTAAAAGCAAGTGAAATTTTGGAGTACCAGCTTAAGAAGCCAACTTAGGCGTCTCTGTAAATCTGGAGAAGAAACTTTCCAGTGCAGTGTAGATAAGAATAGAAGATGCCTCAAGCCAGTTCCTTTGTGATCCAGTTCTGAAGAGTATGATGTTACTTGAGGGTTTTTTTGTGATTCAGTAATTGGAATCGAACACCAGAGGCTCCTCCGATCTCCCATGTTTTGGGTGTTTAACACATCCAGGCGAAGAAGAGTGGTTGAAGATGGGGAAAGTGTGCTGTAGCTGAGCGTTGGACCAAAGCCTCCGGAGATGTAAAGATACCAGGCTGTAGCTAAGTTGTTGGAGTGTAGCAGCCATGATAACAAATACTCTTGTACCAGCCTGTCATGAATAATATCATATGCCATAGAGCAATGTGTCTCAGAGTAGAAAACAGCACAATGTGGAAGCTGAAGGTTACGTTTTGATGAAGAAGCATCTATTCATGGCTCTATGAAACTCTTGTTTTAAAAAGGGCCACTTTGCACATCCAAAGGACCACTGTACAAGGTCCTTGGTCACAAGGGGCCAGGCTTGATGAGCATTGACAAAGCACAACTGCTAAAGGAGTAAATGTAAATTAAATGTAAAATAGTAAAGATGAGGCCTGCACAGGGATGAGCCCTAGGATAAAATAAGCTACATTTCAAAACTTTGACACATACATCTTGATTTCAGCCATGTGTCTATAATTTTTAAATCTCATTGTACTGAAAATACTGTTACCTTATATTGGTGTGTCAGCTTTATGAGTTTAGTCTAACACATGTACATAGATAAAGCTCTTTGCTTGATTACTTCATGTTAAAATGGGTGCACAGATTTGTGATTTGGGTCACTAGAACCACTAATGATTGGGTCAGCTTAGATGACATTCATCCTATGCTCTAGCTGCATATTTTGGACATATAGGCAAAAAATTACAGTAAAACATGTCATGCATACAGTGGGGAAAATAATTATTTGATCACCTGCAGATTTTGTAAGTTTGCCCACTTACAAAGAAATGAAGGGTCTATGATTTTTATCACAGGTGTATTTTAAATGATAGAGACAGAATACCAACCAAAAATCAAGAAAAAACACATGGTACAAATGTTATAAATTTAGTTTAATTCCAGTGAGTAAAATAAGTACCGTATTTATCGGCGTATAACACGCACCGGCGTAAGACATGCACCCCAAGTTTAGGAGGGAAGTTTAAGGAAAAAAAACAAAAAACTTACATTTAAATGCCCATTAATGCAGCCTGGCACTGTGTCCCCCTGAAGCCTGGCACTGTGTCCCCCTGAAGCCTGGCACTGTGTCCCCCTGAAGCCTTTCTAAAAAGCATGGTTGATTTTTAAACTTACCGCCGCCGCCATTTTCGGCTCCTCCCGCCGCCGCCGCCAACATAGACCGAGCCGGCTCCACTCGTAGTAACGCCCCCGTCCCGCCCCTTGGCCCGGCTCCTATGATGGACACAACGCCGGGCCAATGGCGGGACGTAAAGGCTAGGGAGGCGGGACTGGGCGTGACTGCGAGCGGAGCCGAGTACACAGAAGACTCGGCTCTGCTCGTAGATGTCGGCGGAGCTCCGGATCGGCGGGGGATCGGCATATAACACGCACCCACGATTTTCCCCTGATTTTAAGGGGAAAAAGGTGCGTGTTATACGCCGATAAATACGGTATTTGATCCCCTAACAAAACATGACTTAGTAGTTGGTGGAGAAACCCTTGTTGGCAAATACAGAGGTAAGAAGTTTCTTGTAGTTGGTGACCAGGTTTGCACACATCTGAGGAGGGATTTTGGTCCACTCTTTACAGATCTTCTCTAAATCTTTAAAGTGGATGTAAACCCAATTTTTTTTAAAAAAAATTTGATGTCATAATGTAGAGAATACGATTTCCTTTCATTTGAGCCCAGTCTTGCCACACAGATTTACTTGAGGCCTGAGCAATCCTCTTTTATTGTTCAGTTACAGAAATCTTGACAAAGTCTTGAAAACTTTGTCAAAAACGCCCCCTTGCTGTGAGTGACAGGTGATTTACATATCTCATGCACTAGCCTGAGACAGGCACATCCTGTGTAAAAAGTTCACAATTCACATCCCCCTCCCCTCCCCCTCTCCCAGCTTTACTGTGTTTTGACTGGATGTTGTAATAGCGTGTTATAATAGCGTGTTTAAAATGTAAAATTATTTTGCAAGTGTGTTCTCATAGGATGAATTACGCACGCCTGTTTGCAAACACTTTTTTTTTTCTGCTAAGTAAATAAGACACATTGATGAAACTGAAGGGATGGCTGGGGTTTGAAGGTGAATAAAATCAGACCCGTGCTTTTCATTGCACTATTAATTATTTTGCATAATATATGTTGTTTTCTTCCTATGGGGCATTATCTGTTTGCTTTGAAGTCATTAGAATTGCAGCACCCTGGCATACAAATAACCCTTACTGAAGAAAAAAAATATTTTCATATTTTTTCAAGTTTCGTATAAAAACATGTAATTAAACGTACGCCTGCACTGTGGCTTAATTAGCTACGAATTTCAGCCTGCCAGATTTATTAATAGAAATTATAGCCCCGAGTATGCCTTCGTTAACATGTTGGTACTTATTACATTTTCTTTTAAGATCATTATGGTGAAGAAGTGGAATGACTTTATCCACTATTGGCACCGCACCAGATTTTTAATTTATTTTTAAAAGGGATTAACCAATTTAAAGTAGACATGTGCAGTTCATTTCATTCCGAATTGAAATTCGGACCAATTTTTTGTTTTCAGTACATCCGAATTTCTGAATTACAATAGTAATTATTTTTAACCGAATCTGAAAAACGGGAAAAAAAATTTGGTCGAAATTCAAATAGTTTTCAAATCAATTTAGAATAGTTTTCCAATTAGAATTCGATTCGTTTTCAAATTATAAAAGTTTTTGAATTAAAATAGTTTTCAATTTGTTTTCCAATTTCCAAAGAGAATGAAATAGAAAATAAAGGAATAGAATAGAAAAGAATATAACAGAAAATAAAAAAAATAGTATAATAGAGTAAAACAGAACAAAATAGAATAGAAAATAAAAGAGCAGAATAGAATATAAATGAATAGAATAAAAAAATAATAGAATAAAATAAAAAGAATATAACCATCTTCTGAAATTCGAATTTCAAATAGAAAAAATTTGAATACATAAGAAAAGAATAGAATAGAAAAAATCAATAGAATAGAAAAGAATAGTTTAGAATAGAATAAAAAAATAACAATAGTATATAAAAAAAAGACAATGGAATAGAATAAAGAATATAATCATCTTACGAAATTCAAATTTTGAATAGAATAAATTTGAATAGAATAAATTCTGAATAGAATAGAAAAGGATATAATAGGAAATGAAAAGAATAGAATATAAAAAACTATAGAATAGAATGGAATAGAAAGAATATAACCAAAATTCGAATTTCAAATGCAATTCGAATGGAATTCAAATCGATTGGAATTCAGAAAATTTGAATAGATTGGAATTCGGAAAATCATTTTGAATACGTATAAACTAAACAAATTATTAAACTAATTTAACTAAACAAATTTATGTAAATAACAAATTGAAACGAAACAAAACAATTTTTTTTCGTCCTGCACATGTCTAACCCACTTAAGGACCAGGCCTATTTATCAGGCTCTGTGTTTACAAGTTAAAATATTTTTATTTATTTTTTGCTAGAAAATTACTTATAACCCCAAACATTATATATTTTTTCTAACACCCTAGAGAATAAAATGGTGGTCATTGCAATACTTTCTGTAACACCGTATTTGCGCAGCGGTCTTACAAGCGCACTTTTTTGGGAATTTTTTATTTTAAAAAATAAGACACCAGTAAAGTTAGCCCACATTTCTTTTTATATTATGAAAGATGTTACGCCGAGTAAATTGATACCCAACATGTCACGCCTCAAAATTGCGCCCGTTTGTGGAATGGCGACAAACTTTTACCCTTAATATCCACGTTTAAAAATTTCTACAGGTTACAAGTTTTGAGTTAGAGGAGTTCTAGTGCTAGAATTATTGCTCTCACTCTAACGATCATGGCGATACCTCACCTGTGTGGTTTGAATACCGTTTTCATTTGCGGGCGCTACTCACGTATGTGTTCACTTCTGTACGGGAGCTCGTCGGGACTGGGGGCTTTACATTTTTTTTTTTATTACTTATTTTACTTTTTTTTTTTTTTTTTGACACTGTCCTTTTAAAAAATAAATTTGGGTCACTTTTATTTATATTACAAGGAATTTAAACACCCCTTGTAATAGAAAAAAAACATGACAAGACCTCTTAAATATGAGATCTGGGGTCAAAAAAAGACCTCACATCTCATATTTACACTAAAATGCAATAAAACTAATAAAAAAAAAATTAAAAAAAATAATTCTTCTTATAAGAACGTTGGGCAGAAGTGACGTTTGACGTTGCTTTCACCAGTCAATGCTATGGACCCGAGTGGGGACTTCACTCAGCAGCCAGCCAAACAGGGCAGAGGACGCTACCGTCGGCTCAGGTAAGCAACGGAGACCACTAGAGCGTGGCGGGGGACCACCCTCTCCCGCCCCTGGTAAAAGTGTTTTTGCGGCAAATCCACTGTGGAGACCACTTTTTTCTGAAAGTGGACCGCCCGCTGAAGAAGAGGATACTGTGTTATGGCAGTTATCCTCTTTAAACAGCCGATGTATAACGACGGCGGGCGGTCTGTAAGTGGTTAAAGAGCCGCTCGGATTATATTTACAGGCAGCTGAGCTCCAGGCACACAGGGGGAGAACTTGATGTTGTTCCTCCCACTGTGTGATGTCAGAGACCACAATGCGACGAGGATTTCGTCACTTCCGGTTTCGGTTCTTTGTTTACCTAGCCGTTACCGGCCAAGGAAGCAGCTGATCAGACCGATCTGTATCGGATCGGCTGCATTGGAGGCCAGAGTAGAGGTCTGGGGTCTAATAGATCCAGATCTTTACATAAAGAGGACCTGTTGTTCATCCCTTGTGATAGCAATAAAGTTGCTAAAAAGTGTTTTGGGGTGTAATTCTAAGTATGCCCATGCTATGTGTGAGAAATATCTTATTAAATTGACAACTTTGTAAAAAAACTTTACATTTCAATAAAAAAAAAGTCTTTAAAAGAATCCCCATGCCTCTTAAAAAAACCTTAGGGTGTTTACTTTCCAAAATGGGGTCATTTTATGGGTGTTTCTTCTGCCCTGGTGCTCCAGGGCCTCAAAATAAGTAATAGGTAGTCAGGAAATTAGAAGCGTAATTTATGCCCCTAGAAGGCCTGAAGGTGCTCTCTGCATTTTGGGCCCCTCTGTGTGCCTAGGCTGTGAAAAAGTCTCACACATGGTATCACCACACTTGGGCGAAGTAGCAGAAAGTGTTTTGGGGTGTATTTCTAAGTATGTCCATGCTGTTTGTTAGAAATATCTTATTAATTGACAAATTTGTGAAAAAAAAAAAAAAAAATTGATTTGTATTTTCTTTCCTACATTTTTCATAAAGTTGTGGCAAAAAATTTACATTTTCAAAAGACTCATTATGTCTTTCAGAAAATAACTTGGAGTGTTTGCTTTCCGAAAATCGGGTCATTTTGTGGGTATTTCCACTGTCCTGCTGCTCCATGGTCTCCAAAAATGTGATAGGTAGTCAGGAAATTAGATGCGTAATTTATGCCCTGGGAATGCCTGAAGGTGCTTCCAAATATTGGACCAGAGCCATGGTGCAATCGGCGAGCCGGGGAACAAAATGGTCACTGCCGGAAGTTGACCATAGAGATGACTGGGGACCAGATGGTCCCCAGTCATTTCTATGACTCTTGGAGGCCCGGGCGCGACGTAATGACCGCGCATCCAGGCTGGTAGATTTAAACAATGTCGGGGACTCAACTGGAAAGGCGTAGACAGTTTATTTATTTTTTTGGATCTCTGTCTTTCCAGCCTGAAGGAGAGATGTGGGGGTCTTAGAGAGAGACCCCACATCTCTTCATAAATAGGACATGTCACGCACTATTCCTATTACAAGGGATGTTTACATTCCTTCGAATAGAAATAAAAGAGATAAAAAAAAAAAACATTTTTAAAACAAAGTGTAAAAAGAAAAAAGAAAAGTAAAATAAAGAATAGAAAAAAATGTAAAGCGCCCCCGTCCCCGCATGTTTGCGCACGAAAGCAAATGCGTACATAAGTCGCACCCACATATGCAACCGGCGTTTAAATCACACATGTGAGGTATCATCGCGTGCATTAGAGCAAGAGCAACAATTATAGCCCAAGACCACCTCTGTAGTTCTAGAATTGTAACCTGTAAATATTTTTAAAGCGTCGCCTATGGAGATTTTTAAATACCAAGTTTGGCGACATTCCACGAGTTTTAAAATGTGACATGGGTATCTATTTACTTGGCGTAACATCGTCTTTCACATTATACAAAAAAATTTGGCCAACTTTACTGTTTTATTTATGATTTTTTTTTTTTCCAAAAAAAAACACGTTTGAAAAATCGCTGCACAAATACCGTGTGACCTAAAGTCGCAATGACCGCCATTTTATTCCCTAGGGTCTCTGCTAAAAAACACACAACAGAGCTGCAGAAATAAGGTAGTTCCATGATGTATATGATTTTTGAGAATGAATTGTGGCAATAAACACTTCTCTAATTAGTTTCATTTAAATTAGCAACATTGCATGTTGTATGAAAGTGTGGAAAGTTTCAGTTTTTTTTAGATGTTCACCTAGAGAAGAAAATATTGATTATTTTTTATTGATTATTAATTACATTTGTTGCAAAAAAATATTATCCCTGATGCCTTTAAAGTGTTACTAAACCCACAACAGTAAAATCAGTCTGTATATGCAGCATAGCATGCTTGTTATACCCACTGTGGAACTTAAGGGGTTAATCCTCTGCATTGTGTAAAAAGGCTGTTTAATCCTATATGCATAGATCCTTCCCTCCTGCATTGTCTATCTGGGGAAGGCCAGCTAA
Source organism: Lithobates sylvaticus (assembly GCA_028564925.1). Taxonomy (NCBI): domain Eukaryota; kingdom Metazoa; phylum Chordata; class Amphibia; order Anura; family Ranidae; genus Lithobates; species Lithobates sylvaticus. The sequence continues at coordinate 37,340,841 of CM053028.1, forward strand.
CACAGGCATAGTAGCCAACCTGCACATGCCCAGTTGTGTCTTTTATGCTTGGGAGAATATTTCCTTGTTGAACTAGCCAGGTCACATGATATTGACATCACACATGTGGACATGTATACAGGCCAGGGGCGGACTGACCATTCGGCCACTCGTGCACTTCCAGAGGGCCCCGGGCCATTAGGGGGGCCCCATCAGGCTTGCCAGCCTCAGTAAAACCAAGGACAGTATGTAAAAATCTGTTTTTTTTTTTTTTACATCTGTTTCTGAAATGTCCCTTACCGACATCCTTTTGGTTTAAAAATCCAGAGATTATAGCTGCCCCACCTCTCCAGTACCTTCTCAGCCAATAGAAACATGTCTGTGTATACTGTGTGTACATGTCTGTGTATACTGTGTGATTGTATACTGTGTGTGTGTGTATGTGTATACTGTGTGATTGTATACTGTGTGTGTGTGTATGTGTATACTGTGTGATTGTATACTGTGTGTGTGTGTGTATACTGTGTGATTGTATACTGTGTGTGTGTGTGTGTGTGTATACTGTGTGATTGTATACTGTGTGTGTGTGTGTGTATACTGTGTGGCCCTATAATCTCTGATTGCCTGGGGGCCCCATAATCTCCGATTGCCAGGGGGCCCCATGAGTTGTCAGTCCGCCCCTGATACAGGCTGTAGTGAAAATCTCCTCCTTCCTGACCTCTCGGCACTGAAGAAACTGGAGTTTATCACTGACCGTGGTATACAGATCAGCCAAAAAGGTATATAGTGGCAATATTTTAATGTAAAAAGATTTATAAGATGTGGGCACTATGGGGGGGCAGATGAACTATTTTCATATTACTGGATTTAGTAACACTTTAATTAACTATGTTAATAATCACAAAGTGATTTTATTATATAAGTCCATGCATTTTCTATGTAGTAAGTTATGAAAAATGGAATAAATTAAATTGCATGGCACGCATTACTTGCTGGTATATATTCATAGAATAGGCGGTAATCTTGCGATAGTAACCAATTCTACAACCAGCAGAGTTCAGACTTGTAGAAGTCAGGTTGATGGTATATGATTAACAAGTTTAATTGGGATACACACCTTTCATCTTTTTTTTCTGCTCCTGACACCAAAAGGAAGCGTGTTGTGACAATAATAGACTGAAAGTCCTTGTTTGCTTCTGCAGAAGAATTTTCCTACTTAGAATATTTAGGAGTCTCTCACCATGATCAAACAGGAAATTGGGACTATGGTGTGACCATGGGCGTCCGCAGGTAGGGGCAAGGGGGGGCAAGTGCCCCCCCCCCCAGAATCAGGGATCGGGGGTTCCCCACTCCATCCTTATCCTAGCACCGGCGGCCGGCCCTGCTCGCACCTGTACACAGTTTAGCAGGGCCGGTGACAGCTGGTGCAAGGAGTAAGACAGCGAAGGCCTCAAGGGGTGGGCAGGATGACATCACCCGGTCTATATAGTGCGAGCGAGCGGCCCAGGAGACGGAGACCGTGGGAAAGTAGATCAGCAAGACACCAGGAACAGCGGGAACAGCATCCCCGGTGCCTCCCAGAGCCCGGAACCCCTGGACTCCGTAAACCTCCTTGCCACTCCCAGGCCTGGAGGACAGACTGACCTGGGTTTCAGAGAACAAGGATGGGCAGGAAATGCAAGCGGCCACGGAATGCTCCATGTCAGATCATAGAGCTGATGGAAGGAACAGAGCACCTCCTGTCCTCACCCAGAATGAAAACGGGTCTTGCTAGCTGCTGGCCATCATGGACATCCTACTGGCATGCAAGGTACTGTACTGAGCATTACACACACCACTGGGACATAGGGGCAGTGTAGGGACTGCAGAAAGGGCTAGGGGTCTCTCTCGCTGACCCCCCTCTCTCTCTTTCTCTCTGTCACCCCTCTGTCTTTCTCTCCCCCTCTGTCTCTCTCTGTCACCCCCTCTCTCACTGTCACCCACATCTGTCTCTCTCTGTCACCCCCCACTTTGTCTCTCTCTGTCACCCCCCACATGTATGCAGTCTCTTATAATCTCTTGTGCCATGTCTATGATCGTTTCCTGTATCATGTTTGCAGTCTCTGACCATCTACTGTACTATGTCTGCAGTCTCTGACCGTTATAGTGTGATAATGACATTGTCGAAAAGGGTCAGAGCATGGGTGACCTTAAAATGTTGCCCCCCCCCCCCAAAAAAAGTTCTGTGGACACCCATGTGGTGGGACATAAGGAAATGCTATATTTTGTTTGTCTTTCTCCTCTTTTTAGGTTGAGTGTCATGCAAGCTGTTGCTTATATACACTATTGTCAAAAGTAATGGGACACCTGCCTTTACACGCACATGAACTTTAATGGCATCCCAGTCTTAGTCCGTAGGGTTCAATATTGAGTTGGCCCACCCTTTGCAGCTATAAAAGCCTCAACTCTTCTGGGAAGGCTGTCCACAAGGTTTAGGAGTGTGTCTCTGGGAATGTTTGACTATTCTTCCAGAAGCGCATTTGTTCAGGCACTGATGTTGGACGAGAAGGCCTGGCTCGCAGTCTCCGCTCTAATTCATCCCAAAGGAGTTCTATCGGGTTGAGGTCAGGACTCTGTGCAGACCAGTCAAGTTCCTCCACCCCAAACTTGCTCATCCATGTCTTTATGGACTCTCACACAGACTAAATAATATACACTGATTTAGGTTATTATTACGAAAGAAATGTAGCAGAATAAGTTTTGGCCTAAATTTATGGAGAAAGATTATTTATTTTAAAGTTTTATCCCAGAAACTAAGAACTTTATTTTTCATAATGTTTGGTCTTCTTTCCTTTTTATATAGCAAAAAAAAAAAACCCAGTGGTGATTACATTTTTGTATTAAGTTCTGTTTTTATTGACCTGCCTTGAGCTCAGCTTTAAGTGCAAAATGTGGTAACTCAATTGTACCTCCATTAACCAAATGATCCAATTGTAATAACAGGGAATATTTTATTCTCTATTATGGATTATAGGGACAAGGGGCACAGAAGACTAGGAGCAGAATATATATGAAGACACTTCACAATATACATGCAATTAATATTTTTGCTGCCTTGGACTTTTTAAAATAAAAAAAATCAGCATTTACTTCAATGCTCACATTAGTTCCTTATGCCCATTGGATGGGAGCAGTGCAGGTGGATGACGCATCTGTGTCTGCTCTGTTTCTGCAGAGAGGACATGGCCAGAGCCGGCTCTGCCCTATGGGTGGCCGGGAGTAAACGGACTCTAGTCCATTTACATTTAACTACCCTTTAATCCATCTGAATGGAAGAGGATGGATCCCTTTCCACATTTTGTCATGTTACAACCAAAAACGTGAATGTATTTTATTGGGATTTTATGTGATAGACCAACACAAAGTGGCACATAATTGTGAAGTGGAAGGAAAATGATAAATGGTTTTCAATTTTTTTTACAAATAAATATCTGAAAAGTGTGGGGTGCATTTGTATTCAGCCCCCCCCCCCCCCCCCCCCCCCCTGAGTCAATACTTTGTAGAACCACCTTTCAATGCAATTACAGCTGAAAGTCTTTTTGGGGATGTCTCTATTAGCTTTTCTCATCTAGAGAGTGACATTTGGATAGAGAGCATCTGTGAACAGCAATTTTCAAGTCTTCCCACAGATTCTCAATTGGATTTAGGTCTGGACTTTGACTGGGCCACTTTAACACATGAATATGCTTTGATCTAAACCATTCCATTGTAGCTCAGGCTGTATGTTTAGGATCGTTGTCCTGCTAGAAGGTGAACCTCCGCCCCAGTCTCAAGTCTTTTGCAGACTCTAACAAGTTTTCTTCTAAGATTGCCTTGTATTTGGCATTGGCAAGTGGTATTGCCACTTCGTGTTGGTCTATCACATAAAATCCCAATAAAATAAATTACCGTTTTTTAGTTGTAACATGACAAAATGTGAAAAATTTCAAGTGGTATGAATACTTTTTCAAGGCACTGTAATTAGAGATCTTGCATTAATGGCAATGGTGGGTGCTGCATTCCTGGCAATGTGGGTGCTGCCCTGATGGCAATGTGGGTGCTGCATTCATGGCAATGGTGGGTGCTGCATTTCTGGCTATGGTGGGTGCTGCATTCCTGGCAATGGTGGGTGCTGCATTTCTGGCTATGGTGGGTGCTGCATTTCTGGCTATGGTGGGTGCTGCATTCCTGGCAATGGTGGGTGCTGCATTGATGGCAATGGGGGTGCTGCATTGATGGCAATGGGAGTGCTGCATTCATGGCAATGGGGGTGCTGCATTCATGGCAATGGTGGGTGCTGCATTGATGGCAATGGGGGTGCTGCATTGATGGCAATGGGGGTGCTGCATTCATGGCAATGGGGGTGCTGCATTCATGGCAATGGGGGTGCTGCATCATGGCAATGGTAGGTGCTGCATTCCTGGCAATGGTGGGTGCTGCATTCCTGGCAATGGTGGGTGCTGCATTCCTGGCAATGGTGGGTGCTGCATTCCTGGCAATGGTGGGTGCTGCATTGATGGCAATGGGGGTGCTGCATTCATGGCAATGGGGGTGATGAATTCATGACAATGGGGGTGCTGAATTCATGGCAATAAGGGTGCTGCATCATGGCAATGGTGGGTGCTGCATTCCTGGCAATGGTGGGTGCTGCATTCCTGGCAACGGTGGGTGCTGCATTCCTGGCAATGGGGGTGCTGCATTCCTGGCAATGGGGGTGCTGCATTCCTGGCAATGGGGGTGCTGCATTCCTGGCAATGGGGGTGCTGCATTCATGGCACTTGTGAGACTGCAGATGGGCACTGACCCTTATTTTGCTTTACAGTTCTTTATTTAAAATTTATGTTTTTTTCCCTGAAACTTTCCTCCTAAAGTGAAGGTGCGTTATACGCCAATAAATACGGTATATCCAAATAACACGCCCGAGCTCATCACTTCACCACACACAGCTACAAAGGCAAGATAATTTTATTGGGCAGTGTATTAGTGCTCGAACGAACACACTTAGACAAAATTTTAATGGTTCAAGGAATGTCAGGCAAAATGGTCGGCCCCACGCATGTTCACTTCATCAAATCTGGCCCTCTTTGAAAAAAGTTTGGACACCCCTGGCATAAACATACACTTAACATATGGTCTATGTTTTGAAGAGTTCTAAAAGATTTAGTACGGAACTCTGCTATATAGATTGTGAAAAGCCAATAATCAGGTTTGGTTTCTTCTAGATTCATTAAAAGTCAGGATGACATGCCACAGCTGAAGTGACCTTCCTGTAGCAGCAGCCTGTTAGTATACTCCATGGAACTCATATAAGCTTTTATCTGCTGGTTAAACAGAGCTGACCCTAATCCATCTTCATAATTAGATTTTCTTCTAATTGTACATTTGAGATTGAATTAGCTTCCATTTTTTTTACCAACGGCCTGTGAAAGCCCTTCAGATGAGCTAGTCAAATTCAAACAAATACAGCAGATTGCAAAAGAATATTTTGTACACAAGGAATAAACTGCAGCTACTTGAGGGAAGCATCAGACCCTCTAGGCCAGGGTTGCTCGACCTTTTGAAGAGCGAGGGCCACTAAGGCTCCATGAACACTAGCATAGCTCCCAACTGTCCCTGATTTCAAGGGACTGTCCCTGATTTGGAGCAATGTCCCTCTGTCCAGCATTCCTCCTCATTTGTCCCTCATTTTGGTCTGATCTATATATTGTATATAAAATGCACTTTTTATCTATCAAAAATTAATTAATTGCTGCATTTGTAAATTCCAAAAGCCAATATAAAGGAAGAGTAGTGGTAAAAAAAGCACTTGTGGGTTCAACCAATCTTGTTTTTTTGTACAGTTCTCCTTTAAGGGGGCGTGGCAAGGGGTGTGTCCTATGCCTGAATACTTTTGCTGATAGGTGTCCCTCATTCCCATCTCAGAAAGCTGGGAGGTATGCACTAGCGTTTTTTTAAGCTCATAGAAGCTGTTATTAGCAATTTTTTTTGTTCTGCTCCTAGAAGCTAAATAGTGTTATCCTATGTGTCCATGCACATAACTTTAGGCTATTAGCATTTTTTGAGCTTCAGCGTCTAGGAGCAGAAAAAATATGTTTTTGTAGATTTTCTTGGAGGGGTTATTCCAGCAAAAAAACATTGAATGCTTCTAACTGCTACTAAAAGCTACTAAACTGCTACTAACAGCTTTTTTTTTTCTTCATGTACTACAAAAACGCTAATAAAATGCTAATGCTCCTAACTAACTGCTCCTGAGGCTGGGTTCACACTTCAAGCGTTTTAGCGCTAGAAATAGCCTCTAAATAATGCCTGAAAACCACCTCCCATTAATTTCGGTATCACTTTTCTCACTGGGGCGGTGGGCTTGCGGGACGTTCTGCAGCATCTTTGCAAACAGCATCTTTGGGGCAGTTTGGGAGTGCTGTATATAGCCCTGCCCATTGAAATGAATGGGAAGCGCTTCCAAAGGGCCTGAAAAGCACTTCGGAAGCGCTGCAACACGGGCACTTTTAACCCCTTCTTCAGCCGCTAGCGGGGGTTAAAAGTACCATGCTAGCGGCCGAAAAACGCCACAAAAGCGCTACTTAAACGAGCGGCGCTTCAGTGCTAATGCTCGGCGGCCCCAACATGAAAGTAGCCTAAAAGCTACAAAATGCTTCTGAAAGCTACTAGAAACTAGCTTGTTTTTGAGCTTATGAAAAACACTAATGTGCATGGAGCCTTAACCACTTTCAGACCGGACCATTTTGCTGGCCAAAGACCAGACCACTTTTTGCGATTCGGCACTGCGTCGCTTTAACTGACAATTGCGCAGTTGTGCAACGTGGCTCCCAAACAAAATAGCTTTCTTTTGGTGGTATTTGATCACCCAATGCGGTTTTTATTTTTTTTGCGCTATAAACAAAAAGAGCGACAATTTTGGAAAAAAAAAACACATTATTTTTTTACTTTTTGCTATAATAAATATCCCCCAAAAATGTATAAACATTTTTTTTTCCTCAGTTTAGGCGGATATGTATTCTTCTACATATTTTTGGGAAAAAAATCACAATAAGCGATTATTGATTGGTTTGCGCAAAAGTTATAGCGTTTACAATATAGGGGATAGTTTTATTGCATTTTTATTAATAATTTTTTTTTTTTTTACTAGTAATGGCGGCGATCAGCGATTTTTATTGTGACTGCGACATTATGGCGGACACATCGGACATTTTTGACACCTTTTTGGGACCATTGTCATTTATACAGCAATCAGTGCTATACAAATGCACTGATTCCTGTGTAAATGGCAGTGAAGGGGTTAACCACTAGGTGGCAGTGTAGGGGTTAAGTGTGTCCTAGGGGCTCATCTCTGGTCCCTTTGCTGGCACTCCTGGCTCCTCCTATCTGTCCAGTGCCCCCATGGGAAGCCACTTCCCATTGGGCCACATTTGCAAAATCGCTTCTGAGCCCTGCTGCTGCGTCCATTGACACTGACTGCGGGACTCGCCCCCGCCCCCCACTTCCTTGCCACTGGCTTTGATTGACAGCACTGGGAGCCAATGGCGGAGTTGGATGCTGACACCTAAACATTTTTTACCTTAACCACTTCAGCCCGGAAGATTTGGCTGCTCAATGACCAGACCATTTATTACGATTCGGCACTGCGTTGCTTTAACTGACAATTTTGCGGTCGTGAAACGTTGTACCCAAACGTCCTTTTTTTTCCCACCACAAATAGAGATTGCTTTTGGTGGTATTTGATCCCCTCTGCAGTTTTTATTTTTTGCGCTATAAACAAAAGAGTGACAATTTAAAAAAAAAACTCAAGCGGGTTGATTTACTTAAGGGAAATCCACTTTGCAATGCAAGTGCACTTTGAAGTGCAGTCGCTGTAGATCTGAGGGGTAGATCTGAAATGAGGGGAAGCTCTGCTGATTTTATCATCCATCTGCTACATTTGCAGAGCACTTGTAGTGCAAAGTGGATTTGCCTTTAGTAAATAACCCCCAATATATTTTTTACTTTTTGCTATAATAAATATCCCAGGTTTTAAAAAAATAAATAAAATGTTTTCCTCGGTTTAGGCCGATATGTATTTTCCTACATATTTTTGGTAAAAAGAATCGCAATAAGTGTATATTGATTGGTTTGCGCCAAAGTTAATGCAATCAGTGATCACCCTTCTTACTAAATACACAGGCATTGTTTTTTTTTGTTTAACTTTAATCTAGCATAATCTAGCATAGATCATTTGGCATTTTGAAGTGTGCAGGAAATGATAGATGATATAAAAGTCTATGCGGAACAGAGCTGTAGTATTGAAAACAGGAGGAGTGTGTCCTGTTCACCATACACCATACAATCTGATTCACCTTTAAATCTACTATAAACTATGTATGGCAAGGGCCTGCCTGATTGGATAACGATTGATTGGATAGATAGGTGTTTCCTCCTTTTATGTAAATTTGGTAAATCTAATTAAGTATTTAAAGTGGTTGTAAACCCTTACAAACCACTTTGACCTACAGGTAAGCCTAGATTAAGGCTTACCTGTAGGTCCAAGAAATATCTCCTAAACCTACACGGTTTAGGTGATATTTACCAAAAGACAGGCACCGCTGTCTACGGCGCATGCGCCTTAGACAGCGGCGCGCAGGCGCACTGTGTGCGCCGCTCTCAACGGCGGTATGCCGCGAGTGGCGGCTCCCATGCGCAGGAGTGACGTCATTGCGGCGCAGTCGAATGACAGCGCCAGGGCCGCGAGACCCACCAAGAAGATGGAGGCTCCGTACACAAGGGGACAGCGGTGACTTCGCTGGCTCCTGTGTCAGGTAAGTGACATATAACGGACTACTATGCGATGCCTAGTAGTCCATTTTGCTTTACCTTTGCAGGGAAAAAAAGAAGAAGTAAACCCATTAGGGTTTACTTCCTTTTTAATCTTATCTTACATTGGATGTCATACTTGCTTGGATTTTGTATATACTCAACTCACCAGGGCTCAAGTCCTGAGGGAACGCATGGGAACGGAGTTCCTGTACTTTTTCCACAACAGGAACTCAGTTCCCTTTAGCAGCCGTGTCCTGCAAGACTTTGAAGTATGCGAGCTGTGTGGCAGGTGCTACACCAGCAGCCGCCGACACAGCTCACAATAGTAAGTGACGCACACCAGGGGTGGACTGACCATTCAGGCATTGCCAGTAGGGGCCCCATGACAGCTTCCGCTTCGATCTACCTGTCAATCAAGCTAGCTGACAGGTAGATCAGGTCCCTGCTGCTAAGAGATTGTATTTATTCAGACCTCTCGTGATCCGCTCCTCCCCGCCGGCCCCTCCTGATTTTCTGTCTCCTCATCCCCCCCCAGTCTCCTGCATACTTGCTCTGTGTGTCCCGCTAAATCCCCCCCCCCTCCTCTATCTTCAGTGCCATATGATGAGAGAACCCAGAGGAGGAGCACAGCTATTCTGCTCACAGGACATGCATGGAGAGAGGTGAGCTGAGGGAGGAACATCAGTTTGGGGTGGTAAGCTGAGCACAATACCTGGCAAAGTTTAGTGCCAGGAGGGAAGTTTATGTGGAAATATGTGAAGGGTTGGAATAGCAGCGAGTTTGTGTTGGAGCCCTGCAGAGTTTGCAGCCCCCCAAGCTAACATACATCTCCTAAGCAGGAACACATCACTATCTCCCCAAGCATTCTGTCCAGATAATGTGCAGTTCATTTATGACCTTTCAGTTTAACCCTGTGTTATCCAAACTCTGTTCAATGAAAAGTGTAAACTCACCACATAAACACTCTATATACAAAATAAAATTCCCCAATAAAGATCAGAACATGATGCTCACATTATGATTATTCAGAGAATTACCGTATTTATGTTTATTGAGGATTGTTTTTTTTTATGTACTAACAGTTAAGCTTCATACACACAATACGAAAATTGGATGAAAAATACCACTTTTGAAGCGTTCGTGCATATGAGAGTATCATTTTTTTTTTTTTTTTTGATGGGTGAGTGGATCTTGGGTGGGAGTTCCCACACTTTTTTCCCCAGGACTTGACCCCTGCAACTCACCATCTGTTTCTATATGAGAACAACTATTCTGCCGATGTGGATCTCGTCTTCTGTTTGGACTGACCTATCTGGGACTTGTTCTTTCATTTATTCACTAATGGGACTCAGAATGTTGTAGATTTGAGTTGTCAGTGTTTTATCATCACTGTTTTAAATTTTTTAGAGCTACATTTCACAGTCCTTTAATTTTAGCAATACAAATTATGATTTTGGAATAATCGTCTGTAACACACACTGTCACCACCGACAGGTATATTCAGAGATTTACTGTTCAGTAACACTCTTCAAGAGACCATGGGGATTATTTACGAAAAGGCAAATCCACTTTGCACTACAAGTGCACTTGCAGTGCATTTGTAGTGCAAAGTGGATTTGCCTTTAGTAAATAACCCCCAGAGATTTGTTTAGTATGCATAGCGCAGTTAAAGACAAGGTTAATACATTTCAAAATAAGGTTTTAATCATTAAAAGGTCAAAATGGGTGCAAAAAATTTTTTACAGAAAAAAAGGGTGTTTCAAAGAAATAAAGACATAATACAGCAACAGAGAAAAAAAAGACGAGTTGAGAAGGGAGGATACTTGCAGTTGTCTTGGGTGTTCAGTCAATGAGCCAGGTATTATCGGTTCTCAAACTTGACAGATGTTCCTGATTTGATGGTACATGAGAACTGTCAAACTGTCTTGGCATGCCCCTTTTCTCTGGGCTCAAAGGGGTGTTGCCACAGAGGCCATCTGACCAATAAAACCTCTGAGAAGTGGCCATCATGTTTATGACAGTATCAAGGCCCTCCCTTACACACAGTTTTATACCACTATCGATATCTTCCAATATGTACTGGTTACATTCTTGAAACTGATCGATTATTGTTTAGCATTGAATTTCGTGTCCAGGGATTACTAAACACAGGGTATCTCAGATAAACCTGCCACCCAGGAGATATCTGATTTGCCATCTTCCCTTCTCTAGGTGCTAGCTTTAGTCATGTATGACCTTGGATTTGTTCCATATGATGTTTTCCATTTAAAAATATATACTTATTATTAATTATTAGAGAGAGATATCATTGTGCCCCTGTTCAAATCATTAGTAAGACCTCATCTGGAATACGCAGTTCAGTTTTGGGCACCAGTTCTCAAAAAAGATATCGGGGAACTGGAGAAAGTGCAGAGAGGGGCAACCAAACTGATAAGAGGCATGGAGGAGCTCAGCTATGAGGAAACTGAATTTATTCACTCTTGAGAAGAGGAGAATAAGGGGGGATATGATCAACATGTACAAATATATAAGGGGTCCATATAGTGAACTTGGTGTATGGTGAACAACACAGAGGACAAGGGGGCACTCTTTACGTCTAGAGGAAAAGAGATTTCATCTCCAAATACGGAAAGGTTTCTTCACAGTAAGAGCTGTGAAAATGTGGAATAGGCTCCCTGCTGAGGTGGTTCTGGCCAGCTCAGTAGATTGCTTTAAGAAAGGCCTGGATACTTTCCTAAATGTACATAATATAACTGGGTACTAACATTTATAGGTAAAGTTGATCCGGGGAAAATCTGATTGCCTCTCGGGGGATCAGGAAGGAATTTTTTCCCCTGCTTTAGCAAATTGGAGCATGCTCTGTTGGGGTTTTTCGCCTTCCTCTGGATCAACTGTGAGTATAGAATGGGGTATATGGGATTGTATGATATTGTTTTTTTTTTTTTATTTATTTTTTTTGTGGTTGAACTGGATGGACTTGTGTCTTTTTTCAACCTGACTAACTATGTAACTATGTAATGTGTCATGTTCCTGTCTGATGTTATGAATCATGTGTAGATTTGTTAAGTTTTGAATTGGGCAGAGGTTTCTGAAGGGTCATCTTTCGGCCCTGAATGCCTTTTACGATCCCTATTAGTTATGGGTATCCTTTTATGGCATGCTGTGTATTCTTAATGGATTTGGTCATAGTTTTTTACGATGGGCCTGGACAGAGGAAACAGACAATGCCAGAACTCGATTACTGTAGTGTGTTAAAGTTAAGCCTATGAATTCCATAAAGGAGGGGGGGTTAGATCACTGCTATTAGGACAACGTAATAAACAAAAACTTAATACTTGCGCCAAAGAATAATATAAAAACACATAACACCATACAATGGTTTATAAACAAGGACTGCTGCTGCTACCTAGAAAAGGTTAAAGAACCTTAAATATGATGTACTGAGAGATAAGGCTGCGCTAGCAGATGTTAATCACCACTAGGGGTGTAAGTGAAGCAAACAAAACAATAAAAGTTGCAAAAAAATTTCTAATACACGTGTCTCACCACTGGAGGTGGTGCAAATATAACAACTGTGATTACTATTATACCACTGTGAGTGTGAGTGAGAAAAAACTTTGCTTTCAAAACAACAAAATAATAGATTATAAGTCAGTATTGCAAAAAATGCTAGTACACATATCTCACCACTAGAGGTGGTGCATATATTGCGACTGTGATTACTATTATACCGCTATAAATATAAGTGAGAGAAACTTTGCTTAATAAAACAAACAGTATCAGCAACAATAATAGTAGATTAAAAGTCAATATTGCAGGTTGGGATAAATTGCAGGTGATCCTGAAGGGATGGTCCCCTTAAGAACCCTACTCACCAGAACAATGTGACCCACGGCTTTGCAGTCCTAGGGTCTAAGTAAGCTATAATGGAGTGGTGAGATGGCTAATGACAGGAATCCGGAAAAAACTTCAAGTGATCCAATGGAAACTCCAGTTGAATATGGGTGCCGTAAAAAGGAAAGAAAAAACAAGCATGTGTGGTATCGCCGTGCTAAACCTCTAAGTGCAAAACAATAGTAACTCACTACTGAGCAGACTTGGATCAGCGTGTTCCGGGTGCGTTGTTGGCGTGCGCTCCAAACGGAACAGGAAGCAGGCGTCACTGGCTTACTGGCCGGAAATTGCGTCTACGCGTTTCGCCCCTCCTCCAGGGCGTCATCAAGGACATGTCCTTGATGACGCCCTGGAGGAGGGGCGAAACGCGTAGACGCAATTTCCGGCCAGTAAGCCAGTGACGCCTGCTACCTGTTCCGTTTGGAGCGCACGCCAACAACGCACCCGGAACACGCTGATCCAAGTCTGCTCAGTAGTGAGTTACTATTGTTTTGCACTTAGAGGTTTAGCACGGCGATACCACACATGCTTGTTTTTTCTTTCCTTTTTACGGCACCCATATTCAACTGGAGTTTCCATTGGATCACTTGAAGTTTTTTCCGGATTCCTGTCATTACCCATCTCACCACTCCATTATAGCTTACTTAGACCCTAGGACTGCAAAGCCGTGGGTCACATTGTTCTGGTGAGTAGGGTTCTTAAGGGGACCATCCCTTCAGGATCACCTGCAATTTATCCCAACCTGCAATATTGACTTTTAATCTACTATTATTGTTGCTGATACTGTTTGTTTTATTAAGCAAAGTTTCTCTCACTTATATTTATAGCGGTATAATAGTAATCACAGTCGCAATATATGCACCACCTCTAGTGGTGAGATATGTGTACTAGCATTTTTTGCAATACTGACTTATAATCTATTATTTTGTTGTTTTGAAAGCAAAGTTTTTTCTCACTCACACTCACAGTGGTATAATAGTAATCACAGTTGTTATATTTGCACCACCTCCAGTGGTGAGACACGTGTATTAGAAATTTTTTTGCAACTTTTATTGTTTTGTTTGCTTCACTTACACCCCTAGTGGTGATTCACATCTGCTAGCGCAGCCTTATCTATTAGGACAACGTGGCTGAGTTACATGGAACAAAAAATTCTGTGTTACCCTGTGCTCATTGCTATACACCTTTCCATACTTCTATCAAACATTACATAAAAACAGGGATGCCTGGTTCAGGTATATTGCAATACATGTGTTATGAGTCACTCATAAGCTAGTGATAGGATCACAGATACCAGGGTGCCTTGACGGGCTCTGTGTCTTACGCATGTATTTGCAAATGTGTGCAGACTAAACCCCTGTTTTAACGCATACTGTTAGATAGGTTGATTCGGTTGTCGGTGAGTAAGCTTGGATTTATCCTTGGTCTTGTTTACATCATATGTTGCCTTCCAAAGCTGCTTGCTGCAATGGCCAGTTATAGGTGGGGGCAGTGGACAGCTTTTTGTATTACTGTTATATTGGTCAGGCAACTCACTGACACGTTTGAAGCCATTGTGCGATTTGCTGTATGTTCAGTGTTCCCCTGTACCTTTTAAGAAGAGGTGGGCTCCCTTCAGTCCACCTGCCCTCCGTCTATCCATCAGAATGCATGTGCTTCCATTGTGGAGTCACTCATAAGCTAGTGATAGGACCACAGATACCAGGGTTCCTTGATGGGTCTCTGTGGCTTACGCATGTACAGGGGGTCCCCGACTTACAAACATCCGACTTACTAAACCCCTGTTTTAACGCATACTGTTAGATAGGTTGATTCAGTTGTCAGCAGGCTTGTCGGTGAGTAAGCTTGGATTTTTCCTTGAATTTATCCTTGGTCTTCTTTATAACATTGCCAATAGCTGGCCACTGACCAGCTGGGTCGAAGTGATCCCTCTCTGGACAGCAAAAATGCCAAATACTTGCTCATAGTATACCCTAAGGCAATGTTTCTCAACTCCAGTCCTCAAGTACCCCCAACAGGTCATGTTTTCAGGCTCTCCATTATTTTGCACAGGTGATTTGATCAGTTTCACTGCCTTAGTAATTACCACAGCCGTTTCATCTGAGGGAAATCCTGAAAACATGACCTGTTGGGGATACTTGAGGACTGGAGTTGAGAAACATTGCCTAATGCTGCGTACACACGGCCGGAATTTCTGATGGAAACAGTCCGATTGGAGCTTTTCATCGAATTTTCCGACTGTGTGTATGCCCATCGATCTTTTTACGTCGGCATTTCCGACGGACTTTAGATTGAGAGCCTGTTCTTAATTTTTCAGACGGAAAAACTTTCTATCGGAAATTCCGATCGTGTGTATGCAATTCCGACACTGTAAAATTCTGATGCATGCTCAAACAATTCGACGCATGCTCGGAAGCATTAAACTTCCCTTTTTATAGTGCCGTCGAACGCGTTGTATGTCGCGGTGTTATTGACCGTCGGGATTTGGTGTGAGCGTGTGTAGGCAAGACATTTTGAGCGGAATTCCGTCAGAATTTCCGACGGGAAAAACTATCAGAGCTTTCTCCGACGAGAATTCCGATCGTGTGTACGTGGCATTACAGACACACACTGCCAATATGGGGTAAACGGACACGAAAAGCTACAGAAGCAAGTCTGGTCACTGATCTATACTACCCTGTTTCCCCGAAAATAAGACCTAGCGTGATTGTCGGTGATGGCTGCAATATAAGCCCTACCCCCCAAATAAGCCCTACCCGGTTTCCCCTAAAATAAGCCCTACCCTGAAAATAAGACCTACAAGGACTTTAATAAGGGCTTATTTGGGGGGTAGGGCTTATATTGCAGCCATCACTGTCAATCACGCTAGGTCTTATTTTCGGGGAAACAGGGTATGCAATAGACCTGAAAAACTGTATGTGCTCAAAATCAAATAGCTTACATGTATTGTATATAAAACATACGAGGTGCTAGAGGGGTTTGACCTTTTGACTTGAAGACTCAAAATTCTCAATTAACTCTCTACACACTGCAATATACTCGTAAAACCCCTTGAAAAAGCATCTTCTTAGTTGCTCTGATGCACATAAAAGACATAGCTTTGTATTTCCCTTGCTGCTTGGTAATATGCACAAGTAGAATTGTATTCATATTCTCTAAGTAGCTTTATTTCCTCTTATTTTCCTGTGTAAATGAGATGGGCCATGTCTTTTGACACCCATATTTCTTACAGTATATTTCCATGTAGTTACACTGATAGTATCCTTGTTCTTGGAAGATAAAATGAAGCGGCGCTTGAACGGTAGTGAACAGTGCCCTCGGTGGCCCAGTTATTACGGAGAGTGGCAGGGTGCGTGGATTTACTGCACAATTACTCTGAATCGAAGCAGCTCTGAGATGCACAATGTCTTTTCTTTATCCAGATAGATGTAACCCAACATATCACATCTACACTTTCAGTAGGGTGTTATTTTTCATTTTAGGCTAATCTTTAAATAGAGCTCCAAATCTTTTTTTTTTATAGTTTTGGAGTGGGGGCTTACTTTGATCTTTTTGATAAGCGCTCACTGCTAGTGCTAGATAATTTAGTTATTTGCCCTGTATTTTATTTTCAACCCCTGAGCACTAAATGTAAGAATCAGAAAGGAGTGGGAGCAGAGCCATGGTCAAAGACAACAGTAAAGGTTGGCTGAGGTTTTTTTTAAAGCCCAACACAAGGATATTAGTAGACATGTGCAATTCGTTTCATTTTTGTTTGTTTTTTTGTTTTTTTTCGTTATGTTCGTTCGTTTTCGTACCAATGAACGGTCGATTCGCAAAAAATTTTAACGAATCGTTCGAAACGAACGAATCCGAAAATAACGAAGATCCGAAAAAAAACAAATGAGAAACAACGAATGTACGAATGAAGAAAATCCGAAAAACGAAAACAGGAACAATGAAAATGAAAATGAACGAAAAAATTCGTACATTCGTAACTTTTTTTTGTTGAATTGGTAATTTTCCGTGTCCCTTACAATGGTGCTGCTTAACGTGCTTCGAATAGATTGAACGAAAAAATTCGTACATTCGTAACTTTTTTTTTTTGTTGAATTGGTAATTTTCCGTGTCCCTTACAATGGTGCTGCTTAACGTGCTTCGAATAGATTGAACGAAAAAATTTGTACATTCGTAACTTTTTTTTTTTTTTTTCGAATCGTAATTTTCCGCGTCTCTTACAATGGCGTTGCTTAACGTGCTTCGAATGGATTGAACGAAAAAATTTGTACATTTGTAACTTTTTTTTCGATTCGTAATTTTCCGTGCCTCTTAAAATGTAATAATAGCATACACATTACATAAAATTATGAATTATGCTCCGATTACGAATCTATGAATGTTACAAATGTTACGAATTTACGAATAAATACGAATGCGTACGAATTTCGAATAAACTAATAAACGAAAATTAAACTAACGGAAAAACGAATCAACGAAAAAAAAAAACTCTTACGAATGTACGAATCGTTACGAATACGAACACCGACGACTTACGAATGTCTAGATATTAGCATATAAGCACACACACCCCTCCTTTCCACCCCCTCTAACTTCTTGCTAATATGAAACAAAACCTATGTAAATGATTACTTTACTTTCTTAGCCATGGTCACGTGACAAGCTTTCTCTCTTCTGTTTCCTTCTGAGGGTCCTTCATCGGTAGTCCGTATTACTGCCTGTGTGAGGTGGAAAACTTTTATTGGTGGAGGTGACACTTCCAGTGACCTGGTCCTCTCTCATAGGCTCCAGAGGCTGGAGAACTCACAGGGGCAGTCAGGGGACCAGTACCCAAGAAGATAACAAGCAAGGAAAAATGCTTGGTCTTTGAGGAAGGAAATTAGCTTGGCTTATAGAGGAAACTTTGATTTTGACCCATTATATGGCAGGATGGCTTAGGAAGATTGCTTGCAATCAAAACTGGTATGGGGTAAAAGGACCTGGTGAACCCCATGTTGTCACACACTTTATTTATTGAAAATTGTCTGCATATTTTATCGGATTCCTCCCCCCCTCCGGTGCCACAATTGGCACCTTTCAGGGGGGAGGGGGGTGCAGATACCTGTATAATACAGGTATCTGCACCCACTTCCGGAACGCATTATCCGAGCCGCCCCGCCTCTATCCGAGAATGCCCCGTTGTGTCTTGGGAAACACAGTTCCCAGGACACAGCGGGGACCAATAGAGGCGCGCAGCGCAACTCGCGCATGCGCATGCGCAGTAGGGAACCGGGCAGTGAAGACGTTGCGTCTTCACTTCCTGATTCCCTGACAGAGGATGGCGGCGGGGCAGCGAGAGACGAGCGATCGCTCGTCATCTTCTGCCGACACTGCTGGAACCTGGAACAGGTAAGTGTCCATTTATTAAAAGTCAGCAGCTGCAGTATTTGTAGCTGCTGACTTTAAAAAAAATTTTTTCAGGTGGCGCTCCACTTTAAAGTTAAAGCAGAGTTCCCAACGGAGTCAGCAGCTACAAATACTGCACACATACCACTAAAAAAATTATGTTCAATGTGACTGGACCCTTTCAATGTACCTGGGATTGTTCTACTTCTATATTTCCAGGTATATTTACTTGACAAACTTCTCCATTGTTTTGGGATATTGGATTTCAGCAGTCTTTCCTTGTTTCGACAAACAATCCTTCCAAGGTATTTCTATCATTAATTAGAGGACATTTCACGTGATCCTACTCTTTCTGACAATCCTCCATATTTTAAACGTGGACCCCTTTCACACTGAGACGCTTTTCAAGCGCTAAAAATAGCACCTGTAAAGTGCCTGAAAAGCGCCTTTTTTTGACTCGCTACTGTGAAAGTGCTTTCACACAAGGGTGGTGCGTTTGCGGGACGGGGAAAAAAAGTCCTGCAAGCAGCATCTTCGGGGTGTATATACCGCTCCCAAAACACCATGCCCATTGAAATGAATGGGCAGAGCTGCAACACGAGCACTATTAACCCTTTCTTCGGCTGCTAGCGGGGGTTAAAATCGCCCGGTAGCGCCCAAAATATGCAGCTAAAACGACGGTAGAGCGCCGCTAAAACTAGCGGCCCCTTTACCGCCAACGGACCCCGCCCTAGTGTGAAAGTACCCTTAGAAAAATGATAAAATATATCAACTGTGTATATATTTTTTTTTCATAAAAACTCTGACAGGTCAAATATATACAATACTCCCAAGTGTCCCTCAACTAACGAATGACTAATGCTCATCAATTATTTACAATATCTCCAATTGTCTGTCAAAGTGTATGTAATAGACATGTGCACTGCCAAAAAATGTGTTCATTTTCGTTTCATTCGGTTTTTTTTCTTTTTCTTTTTTTCGGGTCATTCGTTATGATCGCACTTCGTAAATTCGTACAGTCATACATTCATAAAATCGTACATTCGTACATTCATAAATTCGTACATTTGTAAATTCGTACATTCGTAAATTTGTACATTCGTAAATTAGAAAACTCATATTCGTAAATTTGTACATTTGTAAATTAGAAAATTCGTAAATTTGGAAATTAGAAAATCCGAAAATCTGAAAAAGTAACTAACTATTAAGTTAGGTATAGGTATTGTAATTTCCTTTAAAATTTGGCTGTTAGTGAACGTAACAAATACAAATTTATCCAAAGTTACGACTTATCCGAAAATACGAATGCCACATCTAAACAAATGGAAGGGAACAAATTAATAACAAATAATAATAATAAAACGTTTTTTTTATTATTATTATTGTTATTTATTATTATTAATTCATTACGTTCCATTCGTTTAGATACGGCATTCGTTATATTATATATATATATATATATATATATTATATTATATATATATAAATTTGGATTTGTTACGTTCACTAACAGACAAATTTGAAAGGTAATTACAATACCTATAATTTAATAGTTAAGTTATTATTAGGTAATTATTATTTCAGATTTCCGAATTTCTGAATTAACAAATTTCCGAATGTACAAATGTACGAATTTACAAATGTACGAATTTACGAATGTGCTAATGTACGAATTTACACATTTTTGAATATTCTAATTTACGATTATTCTGAAAAATTTATTAAACGGGTTTTCGTTAATTCGGATATATCCGAATTAACAAATTTTTCGAAATTCGTTAAACAAATTCGGAACAAAATGAATTGCACATGTCTAGTATGTAAATCCCACACTTTTTTGTATAGTTTTGTATAAAATAGGATATGTTTAAGACCCCTTACAGTCTCCTAGTGCATAATACACCACTCCCCCCCCCCCCCCCCCCGCAGACCCTTCAATTATACACAGTGTCTCTTAACTGTATACAGAAATCCAAATGCCCCACCATTTATAAGTATATAATATTTATAAATTTATGTTTATGTAATTAAATGATAAAATCATAGTTTCCCTTTAAAAAGAAAAAAAATCACAGATCATCACAATGGGTCTACAGTATAATGACAGATTCTGATTACAATAGTTG
Organism: Lithobates sylvaticus; assembly: GCA_028564925.1. NCBI lineage: Eukaryota > Metazoa > Chordata > Amphibia > Anura > Ranidae > Lithobates > Lithobates sylvaticus. The sequence continues at coordinate 37,361,048 of CM053028.1, forward strand.
CTTTGAAAAATACGTTTAAAGATTTTTACTAATGAATTCATAACTGCATCTGCATTAATTAGAGTTTTTTTTTTTTTTTGTTTTTTGTTTTTTTGTTTAGATCTGAATTCAGCTTTGAAATATGTGCTTCACTATGTGTTTGGTAATGAAGATACAATTTTAAGAGAAAATGTGAGTCCAGTTCTTCAGCATGCAGTCATATTTAGGATGTATTATCGTCTATTACTTTGCAAATGTAAATTACAAATCAGACAGCAATGTCTGCACATTAGCTTTCTTTAAAATGTTTTACTTCATGGGAAATGTTTGACTTCTGGATGACAGTGCACAAGAATAATTTATACTGTGCAATATAATTTTATTTGGCAAGAATTGGCAGTCTAGGCTAACCTTGAGCATGGGACATGCTCAAGGTGTTTAAAAAAAGTTGTACCATGAGAGAAATACCAAGGCTAACACCAATGGTGGGCCTCTTTCATAATGATTGCCTGGCTCTGTCTGGCTTTAGTACATTTTTGAGTTACTGACCCATGAGCATGCAAAAAAGTGAACGTACATTTCTGACCTATATTATGTCCTGGGTTAGTAAATCGGAAAGTGAAGGGAATTTGCCATTGCTTTTAGCGAAAGAGGTGGAGCTCTGCCAACTTCCATCATCCAATCATGTACAAGCAAAAATGCATTTTTTTGCCTTGAACGTGGTTAGGTATTCTTTACAAAGTGAAACTTTGCCTCATTAACTAAGCTCTGGACCAATTTCACTTGCAAAGTACAACTTCCCTTGCAAATTGAACGGTCTATTTGCCTTTAGTAAATGAACTCCCAAGTCTTTACGGAGCTGGCTTCATGGGCTGGGGCAGAGTCATGATGGAACAAAAAAAAAAGGGCCTTCTCCAAAATGTTGCTCAAAACTTGATAACACATAGTTGACTAAATGCCTTTTATGCTGTGACCTCAACAGTAACCATCACCGAAAACAGCTAAACTCAATATCTGGATGCTGCAGCATTAACAGTATCCAGTGATGTAAGTAACTGAGTTAAAATAAACTGAGTTACCTAACGCAGTTTCTTTAGAGGGTAACTAGTAATCTAACTGATTACTTTTCCCCTCATGGTAACTCAGTTCCCATTACTTTGGCTTAGTTACCCCAATTACATCTACCGCCACTAGATGGCAGTAGTGTAATTCCGGTGTCCTGCCGAAAAAGTGCCCCCGCCGGATAAGGACCCCCTGTACTGCGCAGGCGCAGGGCTTGCGCAGTACGAAGGACTACGGAGCTTCCAAAAATTGCCGAACCTAAACAGCTCTGAGTGAACTCTACACCGCGCAGGCGCAGTTAACATGTAATTGTACGAGGCGATGGCGCACACTCCCGATGCTCGTGCTACTTCGCAAGGGGCATCTATCGTGTAAGTAAGGGGTGGGTCTAGTATTACTGTAACCAAGGGGCGCATTTATTATTATTGTTATATATCGAGCTCTGCCCATTAATTTAACATTCGTCCTCTTCTGTAGCCATCCGCCCCTTACACGATATAATAATAATAGACCCGCCCCTTGCTTACACGCTATAACAGATCTACCCCTTGGTTAGAGTAATAATAGAGCAGCCCCTTGGTTACATGATATATAACAATAATAATAAATGCGCCCCTTGGTTACAGTAATACTAGACCCGCCCCTTAGTTACACGTATAGAATATTTGAAAAAAAAGTCAGTTACTTTGCTGCGTAACTAATTACTTTTCCAATGTAGTAACTGAGTTACTAACGCAATTACTTTTTGGGAGAAGTAATTTGTAACTTAACTAATTACTTTTTTAAAGTAAGATGACCAACACTGACAGTATCTATCATCTTGTTTTATAAAGGTTTTTATTAGCAAATAGCATAGATATACAAAAACCAACTGACAAGCATTAGAAACAGATACATGTAACATAACTTGAGGTTTAATTCCAAAATACAATAGAGTGGAATTACGGTAAGTAAATTATTACAATGGGTAAACTGAACCACTGTATTAACATAGTGTTCTAGCGTTTAGTACATATCATCTTAAACACCTAAACCCAATATCTGGAGGGGTTTCCACATACTTTTGGCCAGACTGGTACATATGATTGATAGTCAAGTCTCCCTTCTGAAAGTTTGCTGTCCCAGTTATGTGGCCTTTCCTAAAAAACAGGACTGCAAGCTATATTTGAATGTCATTAACTGGGTAAATTCCTATGTATTCTCTAATCAAGTATCACTAACAGTATGGACTAATGCCCAACTCCGTGCTTGGATAAACCCCTGCTTTTTATCCTCTTCCCCATTGGACCACACAGTAAACCATTAGAGGAAAACATTTTATGCATAGTTTTTTACAGGTGTTTTCAGTCTGGTCTGGTGATATAATTATTAGGTTCTCTTGGCCCTCTTCTTCCTCTGATGGTGGACGAATGCTAAATGCTGCAGAAAGTTGTGCTAAGTAATGATGTTATTCCATTCTCTCAAGCATTCTCCTTCAAGGCTATGACTCCCTGGGTTCACAAGAATTGGATTGAATGTAGCTGAGCTTGAAGACAAGCAGCGATGGATCGGTGAATGGGTGAATCTTCAGGGAACGGCACTGGGAATAGGGTTAGTATAACAATTGGAGTTGCTTTTTAAGTTTGAAGAGCTGCTGGCAGAGCTTCTTTTTGGTTTTATTCCCAGAATAGAATTGGGCTTTAAAACTGTTTTACAATTAACTGAATTCCATTTTTACCTTTTAGTTCACTGCCCTAGGTTAAAAGTTATATAACATTACTCTCATTTTTCCATTTGTACTGTAAAGGCCAATATTAATAAAATGTTTTCCCACTTTTTATAAAATGTTATTTGGTGTTTCACCTCCTGTCTTCTGTGGATTCACCTTTGAACATCAGACTTATAGCAATTCCCATCTGCAGTACTTTGTTCCGATCATGCATTACAGTCAACCCGATGATTTATATCCTTATCTTTAAAATAAAATCTAACCTCATATCAATGTGTACCGCATACCAAACTAAAGCTTTCAGCAAAATGCAGAAGAAAAATCCATTTGTAACATCAAGGCATTAAAGCAGATTAGAAATGGCAGTTCTATGCCTTCTAATCACATTTTTTTTTCAATATACACTACAACAATGTACAAAGACAGGACATTGGATTAATGGGGATAATCAACTCTCTTTACAGATGCATATCAATTACCAAGCTGAAATCCAAGTAGATCGCATGATGGGACCTAAGTATTATGGCACTGGATAAATATTCTATAGGCTTGTGTAACATGATTTATTTTGTTGGTCTACAATGTTAAAAAAACAAAGCACCCTTTCTAGATAATGTAAAGTGTTTGCATATATTAATTCAATTGTTTAAAATTCTAAATTACAATGAAAAATAATTTTGTAATTAGGTAAACATAACATTTTGCATATGACTATTTCATGATTACATTCATTACAATTTTCAGCCAGCAAGAGGAACTTGGCTATTTACTGGGATATTAACTGAACTGCTTTTACCTATTCACTGGGATAATCATAACTGAACTGCTAAAAAAGCCTGTTTAGTGAAGTAAATAGGTGAAACTCAGATCGCTCAAACAGCTGAATTGGTGCAGCAAGTAGGGGATCCCACCCCCCTCCCCTCAATTCCTCAAAAAGATTTGTACTGCATAGTATTTTTGTTCCATGCTTACGTTAAAAAGTTCTTTAGGTGCTGGCAAACATCATAGGCATTGTACCCACTGGTATTTCAGCACCCCTCATCTGTGCAACTGTCTTGATATTACAAAGATACTTGTTAAAATGAATGTACTTGTTAAAACAAATAAAAATGTATTTGTTGCCTACGACGGGACTAGTAGAGGCTAGTAGCCAAATGTTAATTAGTTATTATGTGTAGACAACAGAAGTGTGTATACAAATTGTTGATTTCTCCATCTCAACACAGTAACAGTACCAGTACATTTTTAGTTGCTGGTTGAAGGCAATTTCACATGCCAAAGTTGGTCTGGTCATCGAAGACTCAGCTGCCTATTATTTAGCCATGAGTCCGAATGTCCCATCAATCTTCAGACTAAATTAACTATAAATTCACAGTTCCATTGGTTGACCTGTGGGGCAACCCTGGGTGCCTTATTAACATAGAGAGTCCAAACAATTAAAGCAGATACATACAGTTTGCTTGTTCTTGGACACCCGCAAAATCATTCTGGGAAAAGCTGCATCTGTATTGCAGCAAAGTCCTCGTTGACCTAGATGACCTCAAGTCATCCCTTGACCTAATTGACTTCAGCAAGTCATCCCTTGCCCTAGATGACTTCAACAAGTCATCCCCTGACCTAAGTAACTTTAACAAGTCACCCCTCGCCCCAGATGACTTCAACAAGTGATCCCTTGACCTAAGTGACTCCAGCAAGTCATCCCTTGCCCTAGATGACTTCATCAAGTCATCCCTTGACCTAAGTGACTTCAGAAAGTCATCACTTGCCCTAGATGACTTCAACAAGTCGTCCCTTGAACTTAGCGACTTTAGCAAGTCTTCGACTGATTGGGCAACCTTCTGGGTGTGGGCTGCCATTTATGTGCAGGTTTTTCCTGCCATGCCCAGTAATTAAAAAATACTTTCAGATGAAGAACCTCTTTAAAGCAAAATACTGAAAATGAAACGTTAGTCTGTAAAAGTACACCCTTTCAGGTGTGTGTCAGATACTACCAGGGCTGGGCTCAGCCCCTCCTTCTCTGAGCTGGCCGCTCAGCTGTCGGCTAATTGCCAGCTCTTATCTCTCCACAGTTACTCAGCTGTTGATGATATCCTGCTTCTCAGTCCTGCCTACTTCAGCCGCCCAGGCCAGAGGATCTCTGCCTTCACCTTGGTCAACATCAGAGACTAGCTCCTGCATTCCTGTTTAACCTCCCTGGCGGTATTCCCGAGTCTGGCTCAGGGTGGAATTTCAGTACCATAAGCGGTAACCCCGAGCCAGACTCGGATTCGCATTGCAGGATACAGGGGAAGTTATAATTACCTTGTCCCCTGTATCCTGTGATGTCTCCCCGCTGTGTGTGCGAGCTCCTCAGCTCGATTAACACAGTGCCCGAGTGCCGCTGAGCTCCGTTCCCTGCGACGTTACGACGCACGGGAGCGGAGATCGGCGCCAAATTCAAAAAAGTAAAAACACACAATACACATACAATACTGTAATCTTACAGATTACAGTACTGTATAAAAAAATTACACATCCCCTTTGTCCCCAGTGGTCTGTCCAGTGCCCTGCATGTAGTTTTATATTATAAATACATTTTTTTTCTGCCTGGAATTTGGAGATTGTCCATAGCAACCAAAAAGTGTCCCTTTATGTCAAAAGTGGTTTTAGACCAGCCAGAAAACAGCGATAATAAATTAGAATCACAATTCATCATCAAACACTAAATCTAATGACAGCGACTATTCTGCAACTGAGCAAATTTCAGTGTTTTTGATTTGATTACATTATTGAATCATTTTTATAGTTATTTATTATAATTTATGATTTTGTGTTTCAAACTTTATCATACCCGGGATGTCTACTAGACTCTGGTTTGGACAGATTTAAGTGAGTTATTTTTAAGAATTGCAGGCCTACAATATAAAACGCCAAATTTTCATGCAAAATAATTGTACCGCTTTTGGTACAAAATTCCTGACATAATCATACCGCCAGGGAGTTTAAAGACTTGCTTGGCTAAAATCCCTTCTGGCTCCAGATCCTGCTTGCTGTTTCACTACACTGATCCCTGACCTTCTGGCTTGGCTGACTATCCATTCCGGTTACCATACTATTGGCAATGTTTTGACTACGTTTTTTTTACTTTTATGATTAAACAAGTGTGATTTAACTGTACTTCTGTCTCTGTCTGATTTCATGGTTTCTGTCAGATACCTGCATCACCCAATGTGCACAAAGGTTCCACCCACCTGCCGCTTTTCCCCCTGTGTGGCACTTCTAAGCTACGATGCTAGTGAGGTAGTGGCTGGTGGATAGAACCCTAACATGCAGCGGCTAAAACACTGGAAACTTGAGATCTGGTATCACCCACACTCCCGTTTGCCTTCCTCCTCTCATTGCCAAGCAGTAGCCACAGAAACTCATGGAAAACAAGTTTCAGTTTAACCTCTTGACGCGGAGTGCATGCAAATATGTGGCCTCACAGGAGCCGGGCCTTGGTGCTGAGCGGCCGCATACTTGCATGCATTAGCGCAGAGAGTGCTGTGGCACAGTGCCGTACAGTGGCCAGCGGCTCACAAAGTTTTGCTTATGTCCTATATTTTCCAATAATGTGACAATCAGGGCAGTCACTTAGCCATAAGCTCCGCCCGCCTCACGGCATAGCAAGCCCCTTAAAAGGCCCGTCGCCAAGGGGTTAATATAGTCAGATAATTAAAAAATTAATTGTTTCCAGTTACATTACATTCTATACATTAATTACATTTCTGTGCATTATTAGTTCAAACATGCAGATAGTTACACACTCTCATTCCTTCTGTTGGAAGCCTTTAAACTTTCTGTATAATTTTAAACATGTTTAGTTTGCAGTTAGTTTTAACTGACAGCCTCTAACGGCTGGCTTTAAACCCATCTCCCCATATTTCATTAAAATGGAGAAGGTTTATAGCTGTCTTATTTTTATTGTAATCATGGGCGTCCGCAGGTAGGGGCAAGGGGGGGCGAGTGCCCCCCCCTGGCTAGGGTGCCCACGTGTCCCGGATTGCCCGGCAACTGAGAGGGAGAGGAGACAGGGCCGTCTTAACGCACCGGCAAGGGCCTGAGGTGCATGGGGAGCTCCTGAACTTTCGTCCCCCGCAGACTGTGAACATGGGGGAGCTGCCTGTCAGTAATAATGACAGCTCCCCTGGGCGCTGGCAAATACAAACTGCACGTGCACAGTTTAACAGTCAGCCGTTCTTCATCAGCTGAGCTTGGTATGGGGCATGCTTAGAGTGCTGCCTGATGACACTCCGGGGCGGAGCCTGTGTTTAAACATCTCGGGAGCCTGGCTGGCATTTTCCCGCTGCCCCATGCAGCTCAAAGTGCAGTGCACTCAGAGAGGGGTCCACTCCCCACACTGCCTGCAAAGAACGGCCAGGCTGAGCGGATATCTCTCCCCTTCACTGAGAAGCATGAGAGCAGTGAGATCACCTGGAGCTGCACACAGGAGTCATGGATGGCTTTGATCTTCAGATGGTCACGGTAAGCCTGACACTTTACTCCTGGATACTATGCCCTTTCCAGGTCACAGAGCTCTGTAACACCTCCTGTACTGTGCCCCCTGTACTGTGCCCACCTGTACTGTCCCCCCCAGTACTGCCCCCCCCCCCCCCCCAGTACTGTACCCCCCCTGTACTGTACCCCCCCTGTACTGTACCTCCCCTGTACTATGCCCTCCGGTACCCATGTTCCATGTATTGTTCCCCCCTGCCTCATGTACTGTGCCCCCTACAATGTTCCCTCCCGCATGCCCCATACTGTGTAAAAAAATACCTAAATAAAGGCCACTGATAGGCTGTGAGAGATATTTATGACAGGGGAGCAGTGTGTACACGGAGGGGGGTGGCATAAAAAAAGTGTGGGAGCAGGTCTCCATTATCAGTACACCATCCATCCCCATTCTACTGCACCAAGTATAGTGTCAACACTGACTGTGGCTATGTACAAGGATAGCAGGAGCCTTCCTCACTCTACCCATATGAATGCCTATATAGCACCAACATCTTCTACAGCGCAGTACAAGGACATTTGTCCTTCCAGCAACACTATCAATGCAGAGACATTTTTTTTTTTTAGTGACACCACATATGCAGTTGAAGTTCTACCTAAGACCCTGTCCACCCATACTGTAGTCGCCTGTGTTTTAAAGATGTAATTTTTATGGGGGGGGGGGGGGCGGCAAGTAGCTGGTCTTGCCTAGGGTGCAAGTTAGTCTAGCACCAGCCCTGGCCCAGCGTTGAAAGTGGAGGAGGATTTCACTTCCTCCTCCTGCGCATAGTGCTGCTGGGAGTCACTGCTGGTTCTTTCACCTCCGCACTTGGCTCCAGTGACTGGCATGCAGCGTGTGTGGGGTGTTTCTGTTCCCACACGCTGCAATTACAGTTTGTATGGCATCTCTCCCTTCCTCCCCCTCCTGCCCACCTCACACTAACACACGGACTGAAGTCCCCTCCCCCTTTTCCTCGGCTTGGGTGTCACAGACAGGAGAAGGAGGGGGAGGAGAATGGACACAGCACACAGGACGGGACATGCTGATCTGAGGTTTGTACAGAATATTAATGCTTGGCACTTGCAGGATAAGGAGACAGAGACAGGGGGCAAGTTGTCAGAAACGAATACTTGCAGTGATTTTGGGGGATAAGAGCATGTTGTATGTGCTTTAGGAGGGGAGAGAAATTGTTCTGGGGGCTCAGAATTTTTTATTCAACCCCCCCTTCCAGCACAATTTCTCTCCCCTCCCAAAGTGTGCCCCTTAGCAAATACAACATGCTCTTATCCCCCAAAATCACTGCAAGTATTCTTCTTTGACAACTTGCCCCCTTCCCTAAAGACAAACTGACTGCTATTGAGGGGACAATTGTACTGTCTGGAATCCTGGGAACTTTGCTAGAGATTCAGGGCAATTCTGTAGGAGGATGTAAGGGGTCACTTTGGAGGAGGATGTAAGGCACACTCCAACCTACAGGGTGCCCCCTTAGTGCCTCCAGAGTGCCCCCTTACATCCTTCAGAGTGCCCCACCACCAAGGTGTTATAGCAGTGCCTGACAGACTATCAGGAGGTGGTATTGCACTCCTCTTCCTCCTCTCTCCACTAACTACCCAATGCCATACATTCCGCATTCCTCTCCTGTACATATTACCCCCCCCTGCCATACACTCCACACTCCTCTCCTGTACATATTACCCCCTGCCATACACTCCGCACTCCTCTCCTGTACATATTACCCACCCCTGCCATACACTCCGCACTGCTCTCCTGTACATACTACTCACCACATACACTCTGCATTCCCTATTTAACATTACTACATTCTGCACTATATTAACAACACCCCCTTTAAGCCAATATTTAGCGCAATTTAAAACATGTCCACTGTTCACCACGACGCGCTTTGCGCACCATATTGTTGTTTGTTCTTGATGCCTAGGGCCCACTTTTGATCTTGCACACAGGCCCACTGTTTTCATAGCCCGAGCAGGAACCGCTGCTTTGGGTACTTTTCTGCATATCCTCTGAGGACCAGCGCGGCAATGAAGCTCTTCTGTGACAGGTGTCGGCTGCTTATCACAACAGCACACCTAGCCGATGGAGCCAGTCTCCTTCATTCTGACCAGGGGCGGACTGAGGGCCCAGAGTAAGTGGATGGGGGGGTACAATTGTCACTGTGGGGACAGCAGCTTCTAAATACATACACTGTGCCAGCGGTGTATGTATTTAGAACCTCCAAAGCTCTTCTCTCCATCCGTCTCCTGCACTGTGAGATCTCTGACTCAACCTCTCCTTGGAAGAAAAGCTGCCAATGTTTCTGTAGGATTTGTCTTGTAGGTATTGTGATCAGTGATAAGAAGATGAGGAGAATGAAGAGACAGCCGAAACTTCCCCCAATCACTCTGTACAGATAAAGTGAAGGTCATTTATGACCATTCATGTAACTCTGTTTATGTAGTGAGTTTACACTTCTGATGGTGCAGCCCCAGAGCTTTATATAACACAGGGTTACATGAATTGTCATAAATAAATTTCACATTATCTGGACATACATAGAGTGCTAGGGGTTATATATCCAGCTGACAGACATCACTCGGACCCTTATCTACCCAACATCCATCTTCCTTCTTGTATTCTTCCATCATCACTGACTGCAGATATACATCATCTGTCCTGTATATATAGCTGTATACAGGACAGATGATATATATATGTAGTCAGTGATGATGGAGAAGGTCTCTATATACAGGTAGCTGTATATACCTACCTTCCTTCCTGTATATAGAGACCTTCCTCCATCATTACTGACTGCAGATATACATCATCTGTCCTGAATACAGCTATATACACCCACCTTCCTTCCTGTATATACTAATACCATCCACCCCCTATATATGCACATACTGTACACCCCCGTACTGTACAGGCCAAATCTGATAATGACTAAGCCCCTCTGCCTTCATGACATTGTCAATAAGGGGCGGAACATGGATGACTTAAAATTATGCCCCCCCTGAAAAAAATTCTGCGGACGCCCATGATTGTAATGTCTCAGAATCGTCTGTTGACAGTATCCGACTATAATTTTCAGGCGTAAAATTATCAGTATACACCTACAAGTCTCTTCTTCTCCTTTGATCTACAATATAGCTCTGATGAATTCAGTATATTATTTCAGTTATTACTTGTCACTATAATTGTCTATCATTTTATCTGCACCTGGAAGATGAAAGAATGATTGGAATAAACTCTTATTTTATAGCTCTGGCCTCTTTTGTTGGACCCACACAGGCAGGAAGAAATCTTTTTTTTTTTTTTTATGACTTTATGACACTTTACTTGTAACAGCAATTACAAATCAAGCAAAGCCATTTGAAGAGAGGAGAACAATCAAACATTTTACACTTGAAGAGCTTTCTATATAATTCTAGAGCTAACCACAGCTGCCATGCAGTATCCACAATTTATCAATACTGCCTAGAGCAATGGCAGGTACATTGCCGTTGATTTGCGAAAGGCAAATACACTGTGCACTTTGCAAAATGCAGTTGCACTCTGCAAGAGCAGTTGCTCCAGAGCTTAATAAATGAACAAAAGCTCTGCTGACTTCCATCACCCAATCATGTGCAAGCAAAAATGCAGTTTTGTTTGCAAGTGATTGGGTACTTTTTACAAAGTGAAGCTTTACCTCATTTTACTAAGCTCTGGTAACTGCACTTTGCAAAGTACACAGTCTATTTGCCTTTAGTAAATCAACCGCATTTTGTCTTCTTGCACTCTTGCACACTTTGTAGTGTTCATGCTGCATTGCAGTGCACTTGGGGCATGCTAAGTACTCCACCTAATGCCCCGTACACACGGTCGGAAATTCTGACGGAAAATGTCCGATCGGACCATGTTGTCGGAAAATCCACCCGTGTGTGGGCTCCATCAGACTTTTTCCGTCGAAATTTTGACGGAAAAAATTTGAGATCCTGCTCTCAAATTTTCCGACAACAAAATCCGATCGCACTTTTTCCGATCGTGTGTAGAGAATTCCGACTGAATGCCACGCATGCTCAGATCAAATTACGAGACCAAAGCTATTGGCTACAAGCCTCTACGTCAGGGATCCTCAAACTACGGCCCTCCAGCTGTTGCAGAACTACACATCCCATGAGGCATTGTAAAACTCTAACATTCACAGACATGACTAGGCATGATGGGAATTGTAGTTCCTGAACAACTGGAGGGCCATAGTTTGAAGACCCCTGCTCTACGTAGTTCCGTCGTACGCAATGAACGTCACCACGTTCAGAATGATCGGATTTTCCGACAACTTTGTCCGACCGCGTGTATGCAACACCAGTGTCGGACAAAATCCGTCTGAAAAAATCAGACGGATTTTGTGGTCGGAATTTCCGACCGTGTGTACGGGGCATTACACTTGTTGAGCTCGGCAGTACTAATGTACAAAGATGTCAAGTGAAAATGGGAGATAGACTTATTCCGTGTACACATGGTCGGAATTTCCGATGGGAGCTTTCCATCGGATTTTCCGACCGTGTGTATGCCCATTGATCTTTTTCTGTCGGAATTTCCGACGGACTTTGGATTGAGAACCTGTTCTTAATTTTTCCGACAGAAAACCTTTCTATCGGATTTTCCGATCGCGTGTATGCAATTCCGACAGGCAAAATTCCGACGCATGCTCGGAAACAATTTGACGCATGCTCGGAAGCATTAAACTTCCCTTTATAGTGCAGTTGAACGTGTTGTATGCCGCAGTGTTATTGACCGTCCAAATTTGGTGTGACCGTGTGTAGGCAAGACAGTTTGAGCGAAATTCCGTCGGAATTCCGACGGGAAAACCAGAGCTTTTTCCGACGAGAATTCCGACCGTGTGTACGCGGCATTAGGTGGACACGAGCTATGGCATGGGGGCAAAAAATATGAATGCAAAATATTCACTAGGGGAGATTTGATGGGAGACTCGAGGATAGAAAAGGATCTAGGGGTGCTAATAGATGACATATTGAGTAACAGCATGCAGTGTCAAGCTGCAGCTACCAAAGCAGGCAGAATATTAGCATGCATAAAAAAAGAGATATACTCCAGGGACAAAACTATAATTCTGCTACTTTATAAAACTCTGGTTAGGCCTCATCTGGAGTTTTCCCCAATTCTGGTCACCAGTCCTCTGAAGGGATGTGCTGGAACTGGAGAGAGTCCAAAGAAGGGCAACAAAACTAATAAGGGGACTGGAGGACCTCAATTACGAGGAATGGCTGCAAACACTACATTTATTCTTGCTGGAGATGGGATGCTTGAGAGGAGAAATTGTAGCGCACTACTCCCTTGGGAGCTGCTGGGTGTGTTCATACCTTTCTGTTCTCTTCATCCCCTGCACAAATTCACAATCAGCAGACAGTCCATGAACTTTAAAACTTTTATTTGCTTGCTTGCAGTATGTTACATTCCGGTTAGTGAATATGAGTTGCCTCTATCACTCTGGTTCCTGATTCCTTCCCCATGTCCTTTACTGTAGTGAACTGACCAATGCCCCTCTGAAAGACATTGTGGGTTTGTGGATGCTGGAAGCCCCAGGGCTCACCTGCCTATCTTGACTCCTGCAGTCCTCCTGGCGTCAGTTCAGGAAAGTGTCCTTGACGGATAAGTGCTGGGTTGCACTCCCTTGCTCTATCCCATCGACAGACTATGATTGCCACAGAAGGTCGATCCCAGTTTACTCCGTCCTCTTTTCAGCTACTTGCCGCTCCGCATTGGTCGGATACATCCCAGGCTGGGATGCCCGGTCCACTCCTGCAGATTACATTGTGGCTGTTGTTTTTGACTATCCAGCACTGAGGTCTCTGAACCCTCAGGCCTTCAAGCCCATTCCTGCTATCCAGCGCTGGGGTCTCTGAACCCCCAGGCCTTCAAGCCTGCTCCTGTTCGCTACATTTCTGCTGCTTCTTTGCTCCAGACTCTTCCCATCTCCTCTAGGAAGCATGTAAACCCCCAGCTTATATGCAAGTCCTACCCCTGCCAACACAAGTTAATGATTGGTCCCGGGCTCTCCATACAAGCTGCCTGCACTCCAGTCCCAAGACCGCCTCCCTTCCAGAACATTTCCATTGGAAGGTAAGGGAGATCTTTCTGGGTCAGGGTGTAGGTGGCCACACCCCCCTCTATTCTGTCTGTCACTCCCCTCTCCCAAAACAAACAACCAGGCCTAAAAAGTGCATGGCCCTGGTTAAATTTACCTAACACTTACCTATCTAAACCTATTTAGCACCCACCTGAATGTGGTGGGCGCTACAACATGATAGCGATCTACAGATATCTCAATGGGGATCCCAGCATAGGAATTAAACTATTCAGTCCTAGGGTGTGTATAAGTACATGGGGGCACAAAATGAGACTGGAGGAGAAGTGGTTTAACCTTAAACTGTGTAGGGGGTTCTACACTGTTAGGGCTATAAGGATGTTGAACTCTATCCCACAATTGGTGGTGACTGCGGGGAGTATGGATATCTTTAGAAGACTCTTAGACGTACATCTAAAAGGGCACAACATACAGGGATTTGGGAAGTCATTATAGACACTGATACACATACACCTTCACAGGTTGAACTGGATGGACTATTGTCTTTTTTCGGCCTTACCGACTATGTAACTTTGAAATGGGAGATAGACTTAGGTGGACACAAGCTATGGTGTGAAAATGGGAGATAGACTTAGGTGGGCACAAACTATTGGGTGGAAATGGGATATAGACTTAGGTGGACACAAGCTATGGTGTGAAAATGGGGGATAGACTTAGGTGGACACAAGCTATGGTGTGAAAATGGGGGATAGACTTAGGTGGACACAAGCTATGGTGTGGAAATGGGACATAGACTTAGGTGGACACAAGCTATGGTGTGGAAATGGGAGATAGACTTAGGTGGACACAAGCTATGGTGTGAAAATGGGACATAGACTTAGGTGGACACAAGCTATGGTGTGGAAATGGGGCATAGACTTAGGTGGACACAAGCTATGGTGTGAAAATGGGGGATAGACTTAGGTGGACACAAGCTATGGTGTGGAAATGGGACATAGACTTAGGTGGACACAAGCTATGGTGTGGAAATGGGAGATAGACTTAGGTGGACACAAGCTATGGTGTGAAAATGGGACATAGACTTAGGTGGACACAAGCTATGGTGTGAAAATGGGGGATAGACTTAGGTGGACACAAGCTATGGTGTGGAAATGGGGGATAGACTTAGGTGGACACAAGCTATGGTGTGGAAATGGGGGATAGACTTAGGTGGACACAAGCTATGGTGCGCTGATATACTTCACTGTACACCTTAACGAATGGGAATAATACAGAAAAGACTGATAGCAGCAAATGATCAACTGGACCATTTTTTTTTTTTTAGAAAAGACCTATGATTGCCGTAAACTTAAAGTGGAACTAATCTCTGAAATTGAACACTCCTCATCTCCACCCCTCCTCCTCTACTTTTGCTGCTGTTTGTTTTATTTTTTAAATTTTCACCTTCAAGAGATTCAAACCATCTATGGGCAGGCTGAATGTACTCAAGTCTATCGATGGATCGACTTGGGTACATTCAGCCTGCCCATAGATGGTTGGAATCTCTTGAAGCATGTCGGATTTTCTACATGCGATTATTGCCAGCGGCTATAACTGCTAGGGACGGCTCCCCCATGCACTCCCCCACCGGGAGAACACAATAGCTTTGTAGAAGGGATTCCCACAGAAACACTGACTGTGTTGATAGGGGAACTGAGTGATTTTTTTTCCAGCAACCTGTGGTTGCAGGAAAGAAAATCACACCATCTATGGCCTGCCTTGTTCAGGGAAGATAAATTAAGGTTTTTTTTTTTACTGTGAGGTTTGGGCATCACATATAAACTGGATTTGGTACTCCTTTAGCCTGTCATACCTGAGCGTTTAGTTGTACTTTAACTGGAAGGTTTACCCCCTTCATGACCAGGCCTTTTTTTGCGCTATTGCACTGTGTTACTTTAACTGACAATTGCGCAGTCATGCGACGCTGTACCCCAAAAAATGTATGTTCTTTTTTTACCCACAAATAGAGATTTCTTATGGTGGTATTTGATCACCGCTGCGGTTTTTATTTTTTGCGCTATAAACATAAAACAATATTTTTTACTTTCTGCTATGAAACATATCCATAACCATATCCAAACATGATAAAAAAATAAATAAAATTAAAATCAAATTGTTTCATCAATTTAGGCCAATTTGTATTCTGCTAAATATTTTTGGTAAAAAAAATCCCAATAAGCGTATATTGATTGGTCTGCGCAAAAGTTATAGCTTCTACAAACTATGGGATATATTTATGGAATTTTTACTACATTTTGTTTTTTTTTTTACTAGTAATGGCGGTTTTTAGTGGGACTGCGACATTGGATAATTGGATACTAAGTGACACATTTGACACTTTTTTGGGGACCAGTGATATTATTACAGTGATCAGTGCTAAAAATATACACTGTCACTGTACTAATTACACTGGCTGGGAAGGAGTTAACATCAGAGGCGATCAGAGGGTTAACTTTGTGCCTAAAATGTGCTTAGTTACTGTGTGGGAGGTGCTTGTACTATGGGAAGGCAGAGATCTGTGTTCCTGCTTTGCAGAAACACAGAATCACTACCTTCCCTACTGACAGAACAATGTAAACAAGGCAGACTGCCATCCTGCTTCTGTCCCGAACGATTGGCAGGTCTCGGCAGACATTAAGTCCGCTGAACCGGCTGATTGGTTCCCTTTGCGATTGGACACAGACCCGGAAGTGCGACCCATACCCGGAAGTGCAGGATCACGTCCAGGCTCGTGATACGGCGCAGGAGACCCGCCTTGCCATTATATATATCTATCTATATATATATATATATATAGATAGATATATACAGTCTGCAAGCGGTTAAATATACTGCATTAAAGAGTTAGTTCACCTTTACCAGAAAGGGGCTTTGGAGATAAAAACATTCTGTACACCTCTGACTAAAGTTGAATAATACCCTTAAAGCAGAGTTCCAGACACAACACTTTTTTTTTTTTTTTTTTTTTAAAGTCAGCAGCTACAAACACTGTAGCTGCTGACTTTTAATAAGGAAGGCTACTTGCCCATCCAGGGAGCCTGTGATGTTGCCCCCCCCCCTCGAAGCCGATCCATCCAACAGATCAGGTGCAAGCGCCGCCATTGTAACTAAGGGAAACCGACAGTGGAGCCTTGCAACTTCAGAGCCAGTTTCCTACTGCGCACGCAATCGTGCGGTGCTTTGTGAATGGCCAGGTTGTCTTCTGGGACACACACAGATCCCAGAAGACAGTGGGGGAGAAGGAGGGCTCGGCGCAGAAGAGGACACGACGTCCTGGGCAATGGCCGACCTAGGATGGAAGTACACTTAGTACTTCAAAAAAGGTACAAAAGAAAAAAAAATAAAGTAAAAATCCAAAAACGAGGGGTGGCGGTGTGGTCTTTAGTTTAAGACCACCTTTCAAAAGTGGGTGGAACTCCTCTTTAATATAGGCGTAAAGGCCATTTATGTACCTCGCAAAGCCTGTCCAAAAAACTTCTAGAGATGGCATCATCCTATCCTGCCTTGTTGCTAGGATGTTGCTAAGCCACTCCCAGCCCTTACTGTCCATGCCCACTATCACAGGAGTGAGCTCTCAAACCCCCACACACGTGTGGTCCACTGTCTTCTCTGTTGTAGCATTGCTGAGCTCAGAGTTATGCCGCGTGCACACGATCGGACTTTCCGACAACAAAATCATGGATTTTTGTTCGAAGGTTGTTGGCTCCAACTTGTCTTGCATACACACGGTCACACAAATGTTGGCCAACAATTATGAAAGTGGGAACGTGGTGACGTACAAGACGTACAACGAGCTGATAAAAAGGAAGTTCAATAGTCATGTGATATCTCCATTACGAATGCTAGTTTTACAAGACCGAGCACTTCCGGCTCGTACTTGATTCCGAGCATGCGTGAACTTTTGTGAGACGGACTTGTGTACACACGATCGGAAAGTCCGACGACAACGTTTTGTTGGCGGAAAATTTGAGAACCTGCTAGCCAGCATTTGTTGGCGGAAAGTCCAACAAATGTTCGATAGAGCATACACACGGTCGGATTTTCAGCCAACAAGCTCACATCCAACATTTCCCGTCGGAAAATCCGACCGTGTGTACGCGGCGTTACTGCGCCAGGGAATAAAGAGCGGGTGTGAATCACCTGGGAGTGTCTTAACATCCTAGCAACAAGGCAGAATAGGATTGGGGTCGATGCCATCTTTGGGATTTTCTAAGTCAGGCTTCAGGAGGTAGGTAAATGGCTTATAGACATGTGCACAACAAAAAAATTTGTTTATTTTCGTTTTTTTCGTTTCCGTTGATTCATAACGATTCGTAAATTCGTAAGTCGTCGGTGTTCGTATTCGTAACGATTCGTAAATTCGTAAGTCGTCGTTGTTCGTATTCGTAATGATTCGTATTTTCGTAAGAGTTATTTTTTCGTTGATTCGTTTTTCTGTTAGTTTAATTTTCGTTTATTCGTTTATTCGAAATTCGGACGCATTCGTATTTATTCGTACATTTGTAACATTCGTAGATTCGTAATCGGAGCATAATTCATAATTTTATGTAATGTGTATGCTATTATTACATTTTAAGAGACACGGAAAAATATGAATCGAAAAAAAAAGTTACGAATGTACGAATTTTTTCGTTCAATCCATTCGAGGCACGTTAAGCAGCGCCATTGTAAGGGAAACGGAAAATTACCAATTCAACAAAAAAAAAAAGTTACGAATGTACGAATTTTTTCGTTCATTTTGATTTTCGTTGTTCCTGTTTTCGTTTTTCGTATTTTCTTCTTTCGTAGATTCGTTGTTTCTAATTTGTTTTTTTCGTATTTTCGTTGTTTTGGGATTCGTTCGATTCGAACGATTCGTTACTCGTTAAAATTTTTAGCGAATCGTTCGTTCATTCGTACGATAACGAATGAACGAAAATAACGAAAAAAAAACGAAACAAATTGCACATGTCTAATGGCTTACACCTATAGCAAGAGTATTACTCAACTTTGGTCAAAGCTTTACAGTTTAGTAAGATCTACAGGAACCCTTCACCTGCATAGGCAGTTTTTCAGTAAAGGTGACCTAACCCTTTAAGCACTTTCTATGGTATGACCCAAATCACTTTGTAATTAGTTGAAACTAAGTGGGTAGGTTTGGCGCGGCCCAGTTTACATGCCATGCTGAATTCCGCTTCTGATCGTGTTGTTGGGAACAAATTTGTGAACACTGTCTCTTAGCAACCTTTGTAAATGCTTCTCCACTACTGCTGTCGAGTGGAAGCTCTATTTATAGAGTACATACTTTGTCTGCTAAATAGAAGGTAAATGGCTGCTTGTTTATCAGTGTTCTGTAGGGTTAATGATATTATTCCAATTAGGAGGGCCAAAGATTGTTGTTTGCAACTTGACAAATGTCTCCATCTCTGGGAACACATTTAATATGTGCTTTTAGGCTTTTGTATGTATTTCCCAGACAGAAAACATCTATGTCACAGCTGACTAATGTGTTTGTCAACTCAGCAATTGTGCACATGTACACATCTTATTTATATATATATATATATATATATATATATATATATATATATATATATATATACACACAGTATCTCACAACACCCCTCACATTTTTGTAAATATTTTATTCTATCTTTTCATGTGACAACACTGAAGAAATGACACTTTGCTACAATGTAAAGTAGTGACCGTACAGCTTGTATAACAGTGTCAATTTTCTGTCCCCTTAAAACAAACGCAACACACAGCCATTAAAGGAGTTGTAAAGGCAGAAGTTTTTTTTTATCTTAATGCATTCTATGCATTAAGATTTAAAACCTTCTGTGTGTGGCAGCCTCCCCAGCACCCCCTAATTACTTACCCGAGCTCCATCTCTCTCCAGCGATGTCCACGAGTGTCTTAGCCGTCCGGTACTCTCCTCCCGATTGGCTGAGACATAGCAGCAGCGCCATTGGCTCCCACGGCTGTCAATCAAAGTCAGTTAGCCAATCAGGGGAGAGTGGGATGGGGCCGGGTCGGGGCTCTGTGTCTGAATGGACATAGGAAGATGTGACTCGGGTCGGGTGCCCCCATAGCAAGCTGCTGGCTGTGGGGGCATTCAACAGGAGCAGCAAAGAGTGAGGATCCGGGCTGCTCTGTGCAAACCCAACTGCATACAGCAGGTAAGTATAACATGTTTGTTATTATTTTTTTTTTTTTTTTTAAGACTTTACAATTACTTTAATGTCTAAACGGCTGGCAACAAAAGTGAATACACCCCTAAGTAAAATGTCCAAATTGGGCACAAAGTGTCAATATTTTTTTCCAGCACTGCCTTAACCCTCTTGGGCATGAAGTTCACCAGAGCTTCACAGGTTGCCACTGGAGTCCTCTTCCACTCCTCCATGACGACATCACAGAGCTGGTGGACGTTAGAGACCTTGCACTCCTCCACCTTCCGTTTGAGGATGCCCCACAAATGTTCAATAGGGTTTAGGTCTGGAGACATGCTTGGCCAGTCCATCACCTTTTACCCTCAGCTTCTTTAGCAAAGCAGTGGTCATCTTGGAGGTGTGTTTGTGGTCCTAAAGTTGGAATACTGCCCTGCGGCCCAGTCTCCGAAAAGGGAGGGGATCATGCCCTGCTTCAGTATATCTGAGTACATGTTGGCATTCATGGTTCCCTCAATGAACTGTAGCTTCCCAGTCCCAGCAGCGCTCATGCAGTCCCAGACCATGACACTCCCACCACCATGCTTGACTGTAGGCAAGACACACTTGTCTTTGTACTCCTCACCTGGTTGCCGCCACACACGCTTGACACCATCTGAACCAAATAAGTTTATCTTGGTCTCATCAGACCACAGGACATGGTTCCAGTAATCCATGTCCTTAGTCTGCTTGTCCTCAGCAAACTGTTTCCGGGATTTCTTGTGTATCATCTTTAGAAGAGGCTTTCTTCTGGGACACAGCCATGCAGACCGAATTTGATGCTCTGTGCGGCGTATGGTCTGAGTACTGACAGGCTGACCTCCCACCTCTTCAATCTCTGCAGCAATGCTGGCAGCACTCATACGTCTATTTCCCAAAGACAACCTCTGGATATGACGCTGAGCACGTGCACTCAACTTCTTTTGTCGACCATGGCGAGGCCTGTTCTGAGTGGAACCGGTCCTGTTAAACTTCTGTAGGGTCTTGGCCACCGTGATGCAGCTCAGTTTCAGGGTCTTGGCAATCTTCTTATAGCCTAGGCCATCTTTATGTAGAGCAACAATTTTTTTTTTCAGATCCTCAAAGAGTTCTTTGCCATGAGGTGCCATGTTGAACTTCCAGTGACCAGTATGTGAGAGTGAGAGCGATAACACCAAATTTATCATGCCTGCTCCCCATTCACTCCTGAGACCTTGTAACACTAATGAGTCACATGACACCGGGGAGGGAAAATGGCTAATTGGGCCCAATTTGGACATTTTCACTTACTGTACTCACTTTTGTTGCCAGCGGTTTAGAAATTAAGTGCTGTGTGTTGAGTTATTTTGAAGGGACAGCAAATTTACACTGTTATACGAGCTGTACACTCACTACTTTACATTGTAGCAAAGTGTAATTTCTTCAGTGTTGTCACAGGAAAATATATAATGAAATATTTACAAAAATGTGAATGGTGTACTCACTTTTGTGAGATACTGTGTATATTGTAAAAAGTATTGAGACGCCTGCCTTTACACACAGGAACATTAATGGCATCCCACTCTTAGGTTGTAGGGTTCAATATTGGGTTGGTCCACCCACCCTTTGCAGCTATAACAGCTTCAACTCTTCTGGGAAGGCTGTCCACAAGGTTTAGGAGTATGTGTCATGAAGATCCTGCCAGAAACCTGAACCCTGGCCCACGGGCGCCACTGCGCATGCGCATGCGCGCTGGTGCGTGTGCATGTGTGCGGCTGCGCACGGGCGCGCGCACAGGTAGACAGGTGCGCGCTCTTGTTGGCGCCAGGTAGCCTATTTAAATCCAGCCAGAGCAGACGGTCCCCGCTGTCTGCTCTACAGCGTTGTGATGATATTAACCTGATCCTGATTCCTCTGTCCTGTATTGACCCGGCCTGCCTGTGACCATTCACCTATCCGCCTGCACCCAACCTTGGCTTGTTTGTGACCATCCTTCTGCTTAATCCTCTTGTACCTTGCTGCCAGCCTGATATCTGACCCGGCCTGTTCTGATGACCCAGCTTACCTGTACTGATCCAGTCTGCTCTGAAACCCTGTTTGCTTTGCTGAACCAGCTTACCTGTACTGATCCGGTCTGCTCTGAGGTCCTGTCTGCTGTGCTGAACCAGCTTACCTGTACTGATCCAGTCTGCTCTGAAACCCTGTTTGCTTTGCTGAACCAGCTTACCTGTACTGATCCGGTCTGCTCTGAGGTCCTGTCTGCTGTGCTGAACCAGCTTACCTGTACTGATCCAGTCTGCTCTGAAACCCTGCTTTGCTGAACCAGCTTTACTGATCCGGTCTGCTCTGAGGTCATGTCTGCTGTGCTGATTCTGCCTGTTCATCCAGATCCAGCCTGCTCTGCTATCCAGTCTGCTGTGCTGATCCTGCCTGTCCATCCAGATCCAGCCTGCTCTGCTATCCAGTCTGCTGTGCTGATCCAGTTACCCACCTTGTCCGCTGAGTTGACCCTGTGTCACTCCACCGGTCTGTTGATCCTGCCAGGCACCCGTGCTCCTCCTCACTCCTGGGTCTCCTGTCACCCTACCAGGGAACCAGGAGTGGGAGACGCAAGGGAGGTCTCTCTCTGCAAACTCGGGCTTGCACCACCAGGTACGCGACAGTATGTCTATGGGATTGTTTGATCATTCTTCCAGAAGCGCATTTGTGAGGTCAGGCACTGATGTTGAACGGGAAGGCATTGCTCGCAGTCTGTACTTTAATTCATCCCAGAGGTGTTCTACCCCAAACTCGCTCATCCATGTCTTTATGGACCTTGCTTTGTGCACGGGTCCAAATCATTTGATGGAGTGGGACTTATGAAAGAATAGTCAAACATTCCCATAGACACACTCCTAAAGCTTGTGGAACTGCCTCCCCAGAAGATTTGAAGCTGTTACAGCTGCAAAAGGTGGAACAACTCAAATTTGAACTCTATGGACTAAGACTGGGATGCCATTAAAGCTCATGTGCATGTAAAGGCAGGTGTCCCAATACTTTTGGTAATATAGTGTAGATAGAAGTGATTACTTATACACTAACATGATTGATTACATAACGCTATTGCTAAGTTTCCTTATAAATCAATAACTATTAAGAACCTACACTACAGCCATTCATGAAGTCACATTGGCAAGGTCATAGCCTTGTGTAGGTTCCAGCTCGTAGCTAACTGTATACTTGGCTGTTTCTTCTATTCCCAGTAGCTAAATGGAACAGGAGAAATTAAAATGAGAATGTACTACTGGGCAGTGAAGGATAAAAGTAGACCTGTTTTTTTTTTGCCTTTCTGGAAAATAACTGGTTCACTTTAGAAAGCTCTACAAATCTCAAATTCAAAATAGAATATCTTCCGACAAACTGTTCTGGAATTTCTGTCAAGAATTCCCTTGGAAGAAAACTGCCAACTTTCACTTAGAAGCCTTATATTAAACTGTCAAGAAGCATTAAACTAACAGGAAATAAGACATTTCATATAGTGAGAGTTAAATAACTTTATTTACATGTCAGTCATCAAGTGGTAAAGCAAAAATAAAGAAGACAGCCCGGGAGCTTTCACCTTTAGAAACAAGTCAGCAATGACTTTCATATTTCTGTCCTTAAATTTCCTTTTAAGCTGATGTGTTAATATTCTCTACACTCCTCCGGTGATGTAGTGCAGACACAGTCTGAAATAATTATAGTGGAAGTCATATAATTGCTGTCTAATAATGGAGACAGAATTTTATGCAGTGACGCATCATTTCATTTCTTTTTCATCCTAGTTTATTTTTATAGTTTCGTGTTCTTCCTGCCTTTGTGTGTACCCAGAGAAGATCATTTCTATCTATATTCCTATCATTTTTCTGAAGAGTTTAGGAAATGTGAACATCCTAGCAACTTGAATAAAGTTTGTGAGAGACATCGTGGGATGTCAAACTGAAAGATTGTTTTTTTAGAGTCATTAGTATTAGGCCCCTTTCAGACGAGGCGGACTCCGCTTGCACGGAGCCCGCCTCTGTCCGTCGGCTCAGCGGGAGATCTGTCCGTTGATCTCCGCTGAGCCGGCGGATGACAAGCCTCTCTCCGCTCACTGAGCGGGGAGGGGCTTGCGAGCGCCGCTGATCTCTATGGAGAGATCGGATGAAAACGGACAGTGTGTCCGTTTTCACCCGATCTCACCCGATCCGATCCGCCAGCGACGGATCTGGACGTGTGGCCCATACGTCTGCTTTTGGCGGATCGGACCGGATCGGATGTCAGCGGACATGTCTCCGCTGACATCCGACGCTCCATAGAGTAACATAGAGCGCCCGTTCAGATCCGCCGTCAAAACTGACAGGCGGATCTGAACGGGCCGTCCGTGTGAAAGGGGCCTTAGACATGTGCACAACAGAAAAATTTGTTTATTTTCATTTTGTTTCTTTCGTTTCCGTTGATTCGTAACGATTCGTAAATTCGTAAGTCATCGGTGTTCGTATTCGTAACGATTCATAAATTCGTAAGTCGTCGGTGCCACAACCGAGGTATCCATCTCTTCAGGCGCCGGTCGGCTGTACGATAATGGTGGTCATCGCGGCAGATTCGCCACAAGATCACCGTTATCGGCGGCGGGAGAGGTGCCCCCCCCTCCCGCCGCTCTCCCACGCCTTCCGCCGCTTACCGGAACCGTCGGCAGCGGCGGAGGCGATCGGGTCCGTTCCCCTTGTGTGTCTAGAGATGAGTGACGCTAAGATGGCCGCCACACATCTCTATACCATAGGAGGGCGGAAGCGACGTCAAAATGTCACTTCCGCCCATACCTCTTAAAGAGGAATTTTCAAATGTCATTTTTTTAAATGACATTTTTTTTTATTTTTTTTTTCATTGAAGTCCAAATATGAGATCTGAGGACTTTTTGACCCCCCAGATCTCATATTTAAGAGGACCTGTCATGCTTTTTTCTATTACAAGGAATGTTTACATTCCTTGTAATAGGAATAAAAGTGAGCCAATTAATTTTTTTTTAAAAAACAGTGTAAAAATAAATAAAATCAAGAAAAATAAATAAGAAAAACAAAAAAAAATTTTTTTAAAGCGCCCCATCCCGACGAGCTCGTGCGCAGAAGCGAACGCATACGTGAGTAGCGCCCGCATATGAAAACGGTGGTCAAACCACACATGTGAGGTATCACCGCGATCGGTAGAGCAAGAGCAATAATTATAGCCGTAGACCTCCTCTATAACGCAAAATTTGCAACCTGTAGAATTTTTTAAACGTCGCCTACTGAGATTTTTGAGGGTAAAAGTTTGATGCCATTCCACGAGCGGGCGCAATTTTGAAGCGTGACATGTTAGGTATCAATTTACTCGGCGTAACATTATTTTTCACAATATATAAAAAAATTGGACTAACTTTACTGTTGTCTTATTTTTTTATTCAAAAAAAAAGTGCGCTTGCAAGAGCGCTGCGCAAATACGGTGTGAAAAAAAGTATTGCAACAACCGCCATTTTATTCTCTAGGGTGTTAGAAAAAAAACAATATATAATGTTTGGGGGTTCTAAGTTTTTTTCTAGCAAAAAAAACTGTTTTAAACATGTAAACACCTAAAATCCAAAACGAGGCTGGTCTTAAAGTGGTTAAGCAACTTGCAGGGTTGCTTTAAACACCGTAGTGTGGGACAGTAAAATGCTTTGAGTGTCGTTATCCTAGGGAGAGGGCAAGCAAATTTCTAGGGGGAGGGGGGGACAATTGATCCAGAACTTCCCTGGTCCATAACTTGCATTGGGGTTCCTAAAAACTTTACACCAATCGATACCAGCTCAGTACAAGGGCTTTAGACCATTGTGTCCAGAGGGCCTCTCTGCTATGCTGATACTGGCTTATATGGCCTACATCTCTAGATGCTATAAGAGGTGTGTCTTGGAAAAATGGGACCCATTTCAGAGCCCTAACCTGTTTTGTGCCATCGATACCTCCAGATGTAGTTTGGGGATTTGCAATTTACCTGCCCACTGTGGTGAGTAATGCCCCGTACACACGGTCGGAAAATCCGACCACAAAATCCATCGGATTTTTTCCGACGGATTTTGTCCGACACTGGTGTTGCATACACACGGTCGGACAAAGTTGTCGGAAAATCCGATCATTCTGAACGTGGTGACGTTTTTTGCCTACGAAGGGACTACGTAGAGGCTAGTAGCCAATAGCTTGGGTCTTGTAATGTGATCTGAGCATGCGTGGCACTTTGTTCGTCGGAATTCGCTACACAATATCGGAAAAAGTCAGATAGGACTTTGTTGTCGGAAAATTTGAGAGCAGGAGATAAAACTTTGTCCGTCGGAAAATCCGACGGAAAAAGTCAGATGGAGCCTGCACATGGTCGGAATTTCCCACAACATTGTCTGATAGGACATTTTCCGTCGGAAAATCCGACCGTGTGTATGGGGCATAAGGGTTTCTTCCCTTCTGGCCTCTTCATCCTTCATCCCTTCTGTCCTGCTCATCTTCTCATTGAACTATAGCTGTCCAAAAATGAGATCACATAAATGAACGAGCTGCAGATGATTGTAAAAATGGTAACTCGACATATAAATGATTGCTATTCAAAAATTTAAATGATTTCCATGGAAACTCTTTGTGGAGCAGACTTTACAAAGATGTCACATCCACATTTCCACCATTACACCACTTAGACCAATTGCTCACTTGGTGATTTTCTGCCATAGTTATCAATAATTTACAGTTATTTTTGGACTTAGAACAGGAAAATTATAGTGTTATAGAGTTTGATGAATGTCTGTTGGCTGGGGAAAAAAATTGCTCCGTCCAAGGCCAGCTTTTCTTATAGCCACCAGTCATTTTTATTGTTTTGCCCGTTCTGCACTTCATACCTTATCATCGTTCTTTACTTTCTCTTATTAAATCTGATAATGTCACGCTCTGCACTGCAGCCTTTTTTTTTTTAATCTGCTGAGTCAGCAGAGTTCCAGTCCAGTCTTGAATCCAGAAAAATCAATTTGCTGATCTGTAGATAAAGGTCTATGTTGTGCTGGAGAGACATGGGAGCACGTTGCCTCAGTTATTATCTCTGCTCCATCACACAAAGAGGGTCGGTTCTCAGGAGGGAGTCAATGTTTATCTGCCCTAAGAGCAAACCCAAAGTGTGAAGCGGGTCAAGTGGGATGTGCTGTCTATTATTCAATTTGAACAAACATGGAATACTTATAGCTCATCTTCTAGCGTTGATGTACTTGATGTACAATCTTTATTTTCTTGGTTGTCTTTGAAGCTGATCTCCAGGCCCAAAAACTTTCACTTAAACATACCACTCAATAGCCACTGAGGATATAAATCCACTGAGTACACCAATTGCTTTTGCAAACCCAGGGATTACCTTGTGGTGACGTCATTGTTGTGCGAGAACTATGGGTGAGACCCACCGCCATAGCTCCCAACTGTCCATGGTGGAGAGGCTATCCCTATTCAGGAACCAAATCTTACTTTCCCTCTTGGTGTTCTTCTTTTTATCTTCATGTACATATAGATGAAACACCTGCTATTTAACCACTTGCCTACTGGGCACTTTAACCTCCTTCCTGCCCAGGCCAATTTTCAGCACTGTCACACTTTTAATGACAATTGCGGTCATGATTATAATTTTTTTCACACAAATAGAGTTTTTTAGGTAATATTTAATCACCACTGGGTTTTTTATTTTTTTGCTGAAAAAAGAATAAGGACTGAAAATTAAAACAAAAAACAAAACAAATTTCAGTTTGTTAAAAAGTTTTGCAAACAGATAATTTTTCTCCTTCACTGATGTGTGCTGTTGAGGCTGCAATGATAGGCACTGATGAGAAAGCACTGATGGGCACTGATGAGGCAGCACTGATGGGCACTGATGAGGCAGCACTGATGGGCACTGATGGACATTGATGGGCACTGATGGGCTGCACTGATGGGCACTGATAAGGCGGCACTGGTGGGCACTGATAGGTAGCACTAATGGGCACTTATAGGTGGGACTGATGGGCATTGATAGGCAGCACTAATGGGCACTGATGGGCGGGACTGATGGACACAGATTGGCGGCACTGATAGGCAATGGTAGGCAGCACTTATGGGCACTGATAAGCGGCACTGTTAGGTGGCACTGATAGGTGACACTGATAAGGGGGCACGGATGAGCACTGATTGGCAGCATAGTCCTGTTGCAGTGTACTTTGTCCCTCTCTATGCTGTAAAATACCTGGTTGATCCTGCCTGTTCCTGTGTCCCCGTTTAGCATGTTGAACACGATAATCATGGCTGCTAAACCATGATACCCTGTTCAGTTTAAATGCCTGTGTGATCCTGCAGTCTCTCCCCCCTCCCTCCCTGCCTGTCAGCTCAGTTTGTGTGTGCGAGAGCCGATCTGCTCCCCACCCCTCCCCTCTCTTCCTGCTGCTATTTCTGCTTCAATACATAAAGCACATTACTTGTATCCCCTCTGTTTTATGAAGATCTAAAGTACTTTGGGTCAGTTTTTTTAAATTATAATACTAAATACCCCCTGTCACAGGTCACGGGACCTCCCTCTGCTAGCCGGCTGACGTCAGAGGGGAATCTCAGCTCCTCCTGCTGCTCTCCTTAGACCGGGGGAGGAGAGCGGAGTGGGGGTCATGTGACCGCAGAGTGGCGGTGTGATAAAAGGTATTTAGGATTATAATAAAAAAAAAAAAAAACACACCCACAGTACTTTAGATCTTTATAAAACAGAGAGGATACAAGTATTGTATGTATGTGACTAGACATGTGCACTGCCATCTATTTATCGGATTATTCGTTATGATCGGCATTCATTATTTCAATAATTCGTAACTTCAGATGCATTTGTATTCATTACATTCCATTTGTATAGATGCTGTATTCGTTATTTCGATAATTCGTAACTTCGGATGCATTCGTATTTGTTATGTTCCATTCGTTTAGATGCGGCATTCGTTATTTTGGATAATTTGTAACTTCGGATAAATTTCGTATTTGTTACGTTCCATTATTTTAGATGCAACATTTGTTAATTCGGATAATTTGTAACTTCGGATAAATTCGTATTTGTTACGTTTACTAACAGCCAAATTTGAAAGGAAACTCCAGAATTTATACCCAATGTTGCTTTCTTGGTGCTTCTCTTTATCTCCAAAGCCTCCATAGATGTCTATCACAGCGCTCCCTGCAGAGTTAGCTTTGTATTCCATGTATTGGAAAAAATAGAAAACCAACACACACAGGGCATTTTGCCAGGCTTCATAGCTTCATAAAAGCATAAAAAAATGCATGGTAAAGCAGTAGGCACTTTAACCACTTCAGCCCCGGACCAATTGGCAGCCAAAGGACCAGGCCCCTTTTTGCGATTCGGCACTGCGTCGCTTTAACTGACAATTGCGCGGTCGTGCGACGTGGCTCCCAAACAAAATTGGCTCCTTTTTTTCCCACAAATAGAGCTTTCTTTTGGTGGTATTTGATCGCCCCTGCGGTTTTTATTTTTTGCGCTATAAACAAAAATAGAGCGACAATTTTGAAAAAAATGCAATATTTTTTACTTTTTGCTATAATAAATATCCCCAAAAAATATATAAAAAAACATTTTTTTTCCTCAGTTTAGGCCGATACGTATTCTTCTACATATTTTTGGTAAAAAAAATCGCAATAAGCGATTATTGATTAGTTTGCGCAAAAGTTATAGCGTTTACAAAATAGGGGATAGTTTTATAGCATTTTTATTAATATTTTTTTTTTTATTAGTAATGGCGGCGATCAGCGATTTTTATTGTGACTGCGACATTATGGCGGACACATCGGACATTTTTGACACATTTTTGGGACATTTGTCATTTATACAGCAATCACTGCTATTTAAATAGCACTGATTCCTATGTAAATGACAGTTGTAGTGAAGGGGTTAACCACTAGGGGGCGGGGAGGAGTCAGTGTGACGTGTTGTGTTTTTTTACAGTAGGGGGGCGTGGCTGTACATCTGACGTCATTGATCGGCGTTCCCGATGACAGGGAACCGCCGATCACTGACAGTCAGAGTAGGAAGTGCGGGGAGAGGTTTGTTTACATAGACCTCTCCCCGTTCTTCAGCTCCGTAACCCGATCGCGGGATACCAGCGGCGATCGGATCCGCTGGTCCCGCGGCCGTGGTCACGGAGCTCCCGACCGGGTCGCGAGCGCGCCGCTGGCGGCGCGCTCCCGACCCACGGGCAGGCAAATGCACGATCACGTACAGGTACGTGATTTTGCCTGCCCGTGCCATTCTGCTGACGTATATATGCAGTGGCCGGTCAGGAAGTGGTTAACGTGTGTTACTAATCAATGTAAAGGCCCGTACACACGATCGGACTTTTTGACAACCAAAATGCAAATTAGCTGTTTTGGACCAACATCCGACCGTGTGTACGCTCCATCGGACCAACTTTTTCCAGGTTTCATCGGACTTTTGTTGGCTGTGCGAACGGACCAACTTTCTGCCAACAAAAGTCCGATGGACCAAATTCCGATCGTCTGTACACAAAACCAACGGACTTTTGTACAAAGTACAAACACGCATGCTCAGAACCAATGCAAAAGATCAGACAACAATATAGATGTTGACCAAAGGTGGCGCTGAAGTATTCGAACGTCCTCTTTTGAAGTGTCGTCAGTACGTTGAAACGTCACTACGTTCGTGTTGGTTGCCTAAAAAGTCCGACCGGGTGTATGCAATACAAACTTGGGGCCAACGCCCTTTGGACAAAAATCCACGGGAAAGTTGGTCCACGGTCCGATCGTGTGTA
Source organism: Lithobates sylvaticus (assembly GCA_028564925.1). Lineage (NCBI taxonomy): Eukaryota > Metazoa > Chordata > Amphibia > Anura > Ranidae > Lithobates > Lithobates sylvaticus. The sequence goes on from CM053028.1 coordinate 37,391,399, forward strand.
TGAGGCTTAAGTCTAAATGAGCACTAATATAGACCACTTCTTTTGGAAAGACAGGTACCCTTCATACATTTAGACACATTTACCAATTTTATAAATATCACGGTATAAGTTTGTCCATTTCTGATTCCGGCATTAGTATCTCTGTTACATTTTGAAGAAAGCTCAGATGTTATCTATTCAGGAGGAGTACAGAACTGGATTACAGAGATAGTGAGGTGCATGGAATGGAAAGAAATTGGAAAATGGAAGGCATAGAAATAGGAAAAATGTCAGAACTTTAATTACTAAAGAAAAAAGAGAGGAAAAGGGAGGGGGGAGAAAACATAAGCAAAGTAAAGAAAAAGAAAGTCACATTCATGCTTGGCAGATCAGGGCACATCCAGCGTCCCCATAGATTTAGAAAATGGCACAAGAAGTGCTCTTTTTGTCGGCTGTGACAAAAAAATGAACATTATTGTGTCACAAGGTAAGCCCATTGACATCCTCACAACACAAATCGGGTGTGCGGTTCAAAGAGAACAAACTTACATAATATTGGCTGCACCTGCACATTAGCTAAGAAAGCAGTTCCAGGCAGCTGAATGTAAAGCTGACCACACCAGTAAAATTTCATTTGAAAATATTAATTCCCAGATTGTTTGGTTTACCAATGGTTAGTGTTCCCTTTTGATTGTATTGACGAGAAAATTCGAAGGACAGGATGCAATTTTTTTCTCCAAATTAAATTCTAATGCCCCGTACACACGGTCGGAAAATTCGACCACAAAATCCATTGGATTTTTTCCGATGGACTTTGTCCGAAACTGGTGTTGCATACACACGGTCGGACAAAGTTATCGGAAAATCCGATCATTCCGAACGTGATGACGTTCGTCACGACGGGACTACGTTCACGTTAGTAGCCAATAGCTTTGGTCTCGTAATTTGATCTGAGCATGCGTGGCACTTTGTCCGTCAGAATTCTCGACACTCGATTGGAAAAAGTCCGATCGGATTTTGTTGTCAGAAAATTTGAGATCCTGCTCTCAAATTTTTTTTTTTTCCGTCTGAATTTCCGATGGAAAAAGTCCGATAGAGCCCATACAGGGTTGGATTTTCTGACAACATAATCTGATCAGACTTTTCCCGTCGGATTTTCCGACCGTGTGTACGGGGCATAACTGTGATGCCGCGTACATACGGCCGGAATTGCCGACGGACTAAGCTCCGTCTGCATTTCCGATGGAAAGATTTAGAACATGTTATATATCTAACATGTTATAATCAAATTCAAAGGGACGTACAGGTACACCCATTTGCCTGCCTGTACCATTCTACTAGTACATTATGAGAGACTTACCTACCAACAAAAGCCCTCCATCGCTGCGCTGTCACGGCTCTCCCTGGTCCCCTGTGCTTCCGTGTTAACCTGCTCTATAGGCCGGATGGGAAGTAGCAGTGGTGGCTGGTGGGTTCTTCTTTTGGGGGGGGAGGGCGGCAAACAAACAACGCCCAAGGCGGGGCTCGGCTCTGACAGCACCTCCCCCCTGGCGGCTAGGCTCTGGCAGCACCCCCCGGCTGCACGGCTCGGCTCTGACAGCAACCCCCCCCCACCCCCCCAGCGGCACTGCGTGGCTCTGACAGCACCCCCCCAGCGGGGCAGTGGTGTCTTCTCCTCCTCTCCTGGAGTGCGGGCAGCTCCAGGGTACGCTCTTCCAGCTTCCTCTGCCGTGTGTCTTCTCTTCCGCCACAGCGCTAGGCATCCAATCCAATAGGATTGCCTGACGCTTTGGCCAATTGGGAAACAGGTTTCATGACCTGCCTTCTGATTGGCAGGGAGGAACTGGGTGGGCTCGTAGCGCAATGCTCTCAGGGGCCACCCTTTTTTGAAGCCTATTAGAGCCTCTGGCTTGAAATCCATGGTCCGGTGCCCTGATATGTAAATCAGGGGGCTGGACGCATAGACAGAGGAGGCCCCGCCCGTCCGCCCTCTATGAACGGGCCGCCACCGGGAAGTAGTGCTTAACAAGTAAATGTCATCCAGTTAGGGTTTACATGTACATGTTTGTGTTAATAGCTGCATTTGGCAACATAACAGTAGAGGAAGACTCCTAGAAAGAGGCCAGATAAGGTTAGGTATTGGCCAATGTAACGCTCTCTGATAGGTGGACAGAACATGGATGGTATAAACATACAACACAAAACATCAAATAACAATAATACATTTTAGATACTATCACAGAATAGAAGAAAAGCCACAAATATTCACTACCTCGTTCTCGTCACAAATCATTGGCTTCCAATCTCCATCAAAGTGTTTGTATGGCAGACATCCTTGTTATGTCTGTGTCATTCTGCAACTCAGGATGAGACAATTTATCATTTCAATGTTGTGCCGTCTCATTATGAGAGTTTTTTATTATATAACTTTTCTCCAGCTTCCGCCGCTGTCTTCCTACCCTAAATAATAGACTTTTTTTTTTTTTTTTCAAAGTCTCTTCAGACTCAGAGCAGCGGGAGACTAAAATAGATTAGAGATCAGAGAAAGTTTTCTGTAACATTCGCCTCTCATTCACCTGCTACGTTTTTCATTATTCCATTAAGGACATTTATAAACCTTTGCTAGGAGGACACTGGAGCAAATGTAGATTTAAAGACAAATAAATGTAACCACTTTAATACCGGGCACTTATACACCTTCCTGCCCAGGACAATTTTGAGTTTTCAGCGCTGTGGCACTTTGAATGACAATTACGCGGTCATGTAGCACTGTACCCAAAGTACATTTTTATCATTTTGTTCTCTCAAATAGAGATTTCTTTTGGTGGTATTTGATCACCTCTGCGGTTTTTATCTTTTGCTAAACAAATAAAAAAATACTGTCAATTTTGAAAAAAATAAAAGTTTTGGTTTTGTTTCTGTTATAAAATATTGTAAATAAGTAAGTCTTCTCTTTCACTGATGGGCACTGATAAGGCGGAACTGATGGGCACTGATAAGGCGGCACCGATGAGGTGGCACCAATGAGCGGGCACTGACGGGCACCAACGATGGGCACTGATATGCGGCACTGATGGGCACTGGTAGGCGGCACTGATGGGTGGCACTGATATGCAGCACTGATGGGCATTGACAGGCGGCACTGGTGGGCACTCATGGGTGGCACAGATGGGCACTGGTGGGCATTGATGGGCACTGATAGGCGACACTGATGGGCACTGAACGGATGAAAAGATGGGTACTTATGAGTGGCACTGATAGGCGCACTGCTGGGCACTGATGGGCACTGATAGGCGGCACTGATGGGCATTGATACGTGGCACTGATGGGCACTGATGGGTACTGATACACGGCACTGATATGAGGCACTGATGGGCATTCCTGGTTGCACTGACAGTGGTAGGCATTGTCAGTGGGCACTGATTGGCGGCTGCCTGGGCACAGATGTGCATTTTGCTTGGGGTCTGAGGGGGCATACCTGGTGGTCCAGTGTGGTGGCGTCCCTGGTGTTCCTGGGCGGCATTATGGTTGTCCTGGGCGGGATCCAAGGGGGGGGCTGCGCTGATAAACAATCAGCACAGACCCCCCCTGTCAGGAGAGCCGCCGATAGACTCTCCTCTACTCGCGTCTGTCAGACGTGAGTGAGGAAAAGCCGATCACCGGCTCTTCCTATTTACATCGTGATCAGCTGTGATTGGACACATACATTTCACATTAATAATTATGCTACCAAAATGAGGGTATACTGTAAATTGCGTCCAGCATTGTTCCTGTTTTTTTTTTCTTACTGGAGGCTGCCATTTTGCTGAAGCCTAGAGCCCCTGAGCAGCAGTAAATCTTTAGGCTGTCAGCAGATTGCCCTTTATTGGCTCTGATTGTTGGGCACAGTGCTAAAAAATAGCAACTGAGCATGTTAATAACCAGGGAAGGTTTTACCCCCTAATGACCAGAGCATTTTTTGCAATACAGCACTGCTCCGCTTTAACTGACAATTGCACGGTCGCACGACGTGGTTCCCAAACAAAATTGACGTCCCTTTTCCCCACAAATAAAACTTTCTTTTGGTGGTATTTGATCACCTCTGCGGTTTTTATTTTTTGAGCAATAAACAAAAAAATGAGCGACAGTTTTGAAAAAGAAAAACAATATTTTTTTAGTTTTTGCTATATTAAATATCCCCCCCATTTTTTTTTTAAAACAAATTTCTTCATCAGTTTAGGCTGATATATATTCTTCTACATCTTTTTGTTAACCACTTCAGCCCCGGACCATTTGGCAGCCAAAGGACCAGAGGTCTTTTTTCAATTTCGCACTGCACTACTTTAACTGGTAATTGCGCGGTCATGCAATTTTGTAACCAAACGAAATTTGCGTCCTTTTCTTCCCACAAATAGAGCTTTCTTTTGATGGTATTTGATTGCCTCTGTGATTTTTATTTTTTGCGATATAAACGGAAAAAAGAGCGAAAATTTTGAAAAAAAAAGAGATTTTCTACTTTTTGTTATAAAAAAAATCTAATAAACTCAATTTTAGTCAAACATTTGGGCCAAAATGTATTCAGCCACATGTCTTTAGTAAAAAAAAATGCCAATAAGCGTATATTTATTGGTTTGCGCAAAAGTTATAGCGTCTACAAACTAGAGTACATTTTCTGGAATTTACACCGCTTTTAATTTATGACTGCCTATTTCATTTCTTGAGGTGCTAAAATGGCAGAGAAGTACAAAACCCCCCAAATGACCCCATTTTGGAAAGTAGACACCCCAAGCTATTTGCTGAGAGGCATGTTGAGCCCATTGAATATTTTTTTTTTTAGTCCCAAGTGATTGAATAAAGACAAAAATAAAAAAGATTTTTTTTTTTTTTTTCAAAAAGTTGTCACTAAATGATATATTGCTCACACATGCCATAGTTATATGTGGAATTGCACCCCAAAATACATTTTGCTGCTTCTCCTGAGTATGGGGATACCACATGTGTGGGACTTTTTGGGAGCCTAGCCGCGTACGGGGCCCCGAAACCCAAGCACCGCCTTCAGGATTTCTAAGGGTGCAAATTTTTTGATTTCACTCCTCACTACCTATCACCGTTTCGAAGGCCATAAAATGCCAAAATAGCACAAAACCCCCCCAAATGACCCCATTTTGGAAAGTAGACACCCCAAGCTATTTGTTGAGAGGCATGGTGAGTATTTTACAGCTCTCATTTGTTTTTGAAAATGAAGAAAGTAAAGAAAAAAAAAAATTTTTTTTCTTTTTTCAATTTTCAAAACTTTGTGACAAAAAGCGAGATCTGCAAAATACTCACAATACCTCTCAGCAAATAGCTTGGGGTGTCTACTTTCCAAAATGGGGTCATTTTGGGGGGTTTTATGCCATCTGGGCATTCCATGGCCTCCGAAACTGTGATTGGCAGTGAGAAGTGAAATAAAAAAATTACACCCTTAGAAAGCCTGAAGGCGGTGATTGGTTTTTGGGGTTCCGTACGCAGCTAGGCTCCCAAAAAGTCCCACACATGTGGTATCCCCGTACTCAGGAGAAGCAACAGAATGTATTTTGGGGTGTATTTCCACATATGCCCATGACATGTTTGAGCAATATATCATTTAGTGACAACTTTTTGTAAAAAAAATATATATATTTTTTTTTTTTTCATTATTCAATCTCTTGGGACAAAAAAAAAAAAAAAATATTTAATGGGCTCAACATTGCTCTCATCAAATAGCTTGGGGTGTCTACTTTCCAAAATGGGGTCATTTGGGGGGGGTTTGAACTGTCCTGGCATTTTATGCACAACATTTAGAAGCCTATGTCACACGTCACCCACTCTTCTAACCACTTGTAGACAAAGCCCTTTCTGACACTTTTTGTTTACATGAAAACATATTTTTTTTTTGCAAGAAAATTACGTTGAACCCCCAAACACTATATATATTGTTAAAGCAAAGGCCCTACAGATTAAAATGGTGGGTGTTGCATTTTTTTTTTCCACACAGTATTTGCGCAGCGATTTTTCAAACGCATTTTTTGTGGAAAAAATACACTTTTTTTTATTTTAATGCACTAAAACACACTATATTGCTCAAATTTTTGATGAAATAAAAAATATGATCTTAGGCCGAGTACATGGATACCAAACACGACATGCTTTAAAATTGCGCACAAACACGCAGTGGCGACAAACTACATACATTTTTAAAAGCCTTTAAAAGCCTTTACATGATACCACATTAGATTCACGGAGGAGGTCTACTGCTAAAATTACTGCCCTCGATCTGACCTTCGCGGTGATACCTCACATGCATGGTGCAATTGCTGTTTACATATGACGCCAGACCAACGCTTGTGTACGCCTTTGCGCAAGAGAAGGGGGGGCAGGGGTGCTTTTTTTTTTTTTTTTTGGTTTTTTTTTTATTTATTTAGCTTTTTTATTTTATTTTTAAACTGTTCCTTCCATTTTTTTTCTTTGTTATGATTTTTATTGTTATCTCAGGGAATGTAAATATCCCCTATGATAGCAATAGGCAGTGACAGGTACTCTTTTTTTGAAAAAATTGGGGTCTATTAGACCCTAGATCTTTCCTCTGCCCTCAAAGCATCTGACCACACCAAGATTGGTGTGATAAAATGCTTTCCCAATTTCCCAATGGCGCGGTTTATATCCGGGAGGGGGGACATTCCCTCCCACTGCTTGTAAAAGCAGTCTAGAGGCTAATTACCCGCTAGAATTGCTTTTACATGAAAGCCGATCACTGGCTGAAAAGAATGATACCAAGATGATACCTAAACCTGCAGGCATCATTCTGGTATAACCATTCAAAGTCCAGCAACATACTGGACATATATTGTAATCTTTTTTTTTTCATGCAGCCTCTTGGCTGAACGAAAAAAAAGAGATTGATTGGTGGGTATGCCCACCATTAGAATACCTCCCTTCATCCACCCACTTCTAATGATGGGCATACATGCACCATTTATATATGCCGATGCATGGGGGCATCCTCCCGCAAAAAGTTATGCCGTGTACACACGGTCGGAATTTCGACCGTATGTACGTGGCATTAGGAGCCAATCGCTCCTCCCCCCCCCTGCTGCCCCATGCTTCGGCATATATGCTCTTTTTTTTAACTGTGGTGGTGAAATCACCTCCTACAGCGTTGGAGTCGCGGCTTTATGTATCGTGGGAGCAAACGCTGTTGCTGTCAAGATAAATAAATCCGCGTTGCAACTGAATGGCGCACCTGAAAACAAAAAAATGCTCAACACTAAAACACACAGTAAACAAAATTACATACCTGAAAAGCAAGCATGATAAAACATAATAAAACATAATAAAACATAATAAAACATTGCAGAATAGAATGGAGTAAAAAAAGAGCAACAATAGAGAGAGAATAGAGTGAGAGAGAGAACAATAAAACGACAACTATTTTATTTTTTTTTTATTTTTTTGAGATTCACAGGTAAAAAAAAGCTCCTGACTGAAGCGACTGAATCAAAACGCTACCACAAAAAAAATGTTAGCGATCGCAGGGATCAGGCCTGACTCTGCGAACGCTGCAGTTATGTGTGCTTAGTGTTTTGTAAGTGACAGTGATCGATCGATACTGCACTTGGGTGGGCTGGGCTGGGCTGGGCGGAGGGGGAAAACGCAGGTGCTAGCAGGTATCTGGGCTGATCCCGCTAACAATGCGTTTTTTTTTTGGAACCCTAAACTGCTGGGACGCTAGTATAGATCTGATCAGATCAGATATTGATCTGTTCAGATACTGTGCCACTAAGGGAGGTGTATGCTTTGCGCGTGGGTGTTTGCGGTACTGGCACTAACCTGGGGCGACGCAGACCTTATTTGACCCTAAAACCTAATTGATATCACCCGCCGGGCGATCAGGGGGTTAAACCGTTATTGGGTAATAAATGGCGGGTGCCCTGACAGTATAAAAAACAAGCTAACTAACCAGCGTCACCCGTAACAGTAATACAAAAAAAAACTGGTTACCTAGCGACACTAATGCAGCGATCAGAAAAACGATCGCTTAGTGACACTGGCAAAAGGGGGTGAAAGGGTTAACTAGGGGCAATCAGGGGGTTAAACCTTTATTAGGTAATATATGGGGGTACCTGACGCTATATAAAAACCTGACGGGGAACCTAAATAACGAAATAACTAACTGGCTAACCAGCGTCACCAGTGACAGTTATACAGTGATCACTGGTGAAAGGGTTAACTCTAGGGGCAATCAGGGGGTTAAAACCTTTATTTAGGTTGTAATATGGGGGTACCTGACCTATAAACCTATTTATGAACCTATATAAACATGGCGGTTACCTAAAAAAAAAAAATGGTTACCTAGCGACACTAATGCAGCGATCAGAAAAACGATCGCTTAGTGACACTGGCAAAAGGGGGTGAAAGGGTTAACTAGGGGCAATCAGGGGGTTAAAACCTTTATTAGGTAATATATGGGGGTACCTGACGCTATATAAAAACCTGACGGGGAACCTAAATAACGAAATAACTAACTGGCTAACCAGCGTCACCAGTGACAGTTATACAGTGATCACTGGTGAAAGGGTTAACTCTAGGGGCAATCAAGGGGTTAAAACCTTTATTTAGGTTGTAATATGGGGGTACCTGACCTATAAACCTATTTATGAACCTATATAAACATGGCGGTTACCTAAAAAAAAAAATGGTTACCTAGCGACAGCAGTGACACTAATACAGCGATCAGAAAAACGATCGCTTAGTGACACTGGCAAAAGGGGGTGAAAGGGTTACCTGGGGGCAATCAAGGGGTTAAACCTTTATTAGGGGGGGGTGGGGGGCTACCTTGGACCTAAAACTAACTGCACTGACAGTTATTACAGTCACACTGACACTAAATGCAGTGATCAGTAAAAAAATGATCACTGCAATTAGTGACACTGTGACTGGGGGGGGAGGGGGTGATCTGGGGGGTGATCTGGGGGTGACAGGGGGGTGTTTTGTGTGCCTATGTGTACTGGTGTCAGTGTACTGTTGGTGCACTAACCTTTAGATGTTCACAGCTCGGCGTTCCGGTCACATAGACCGGCGCACCGAGCGTGACATCACTTCCTCTGCCTGTGTTTTGATTGACACAGACAGAGGAAGCATCTGATTCGCCAGGAGCGATCGCGAGGGGGTGGCCAGAAACCACTGGCCGTCCCCTCATCCCGGATCGCTCCTGAAGCGATCCCGACCGTCCCCGCCGGCCGGGGGGGTCCGATCGGACCCCCCACCCGCCGGAAGAATGGCACGTACAGGTACGTGGTTCTGCCTGTACGTGCCATTCTGCCGACGTATATATACAGGGGGCGGTCGGCAAGTGGTTAAACACAAATTGCAATAAGCATATAATGATTGGTTTGCGCAAAAGTTATAGCGTCTACAAAATAGGAGATCATTTTTATCTTTTTTTTTTAATTTTTTTACTAGCAATGGCGGCGATCAGCGATTTTTATTGGGACTGCAACATTGCGGCGGACAGATTGAACACTTTTTACACTTTTTTGGGACCATTGACATTTATACAGAGACCAATGATTACTGTATAAATGACACTGGCAGGGAAGGGGTTAACACTAGGAGGGGGATCAAGGGGTTAAATGTGTTCCCTCAGTGTGTGTTCTAACTGTGGGGGGATGGAAGTGACTAGAGGAGGAGACATATGGCTGTTCCTAATAGGAACACACAGAGGCGTAGCTTGAAGGTTGTGGGCCCTGATGCAAAAGTTGACCTGGGTCCCCCCCCCCACTACTTCCAACGAGCGTGTAGACACATCCACCGCCAAGATACTCAAAGTGGCTTAAGAGTTTTGAGTTCCCAGAGTTCCTCTTTACATCAGAGGACAGGGATCACCGCTGGAGAATCAGAGGACGGGGACCCCTGGAGAATCAGAGGACAGGGATCACCTTCGGAGAATCAGAGGACAGGGATCACCGCTGGAGAATTAGAGGACAGGGATTACCACTGGAGAATCAAAGGACAGGGATCACCACTGGAGAATCAGAGGACAGGGATCACCACTGGAGAATCAGAGGACAGGGATCACCACTGGAGAATCAGAGGACAGGGATCACCGCTGGAGAATTAGAGGACAGGGATCACCACTGGAGAATCAGAGGACAGGGATCACCGCTGGAGAATCAGAGGACGGGGATTACCACTGGAGAATTAGAGGACAGGGATTACCACTGGAGAATCAGAGGACAGGGATCACCTCCGGAGAATCAGAGGACAGGGATCACCGCTGGAGAATTAGAGGACAGGGATCACCGCTGGAGAATCAGAGAACAGGGATCACCGCTGGAGAATCAGATGACAGGGATCACCGCTGGAGAATCAGAGGACAGGGATCACTGCTGGAGAATAAGAGGACAGGGATCACCGCTGGAGAATCAGAGGACGGGGATTACCACTGGAGAATTAGAGGACAGGGATCACCGCTGGTGAATCAGAGGACAGGGATCACCGCTGGAGAATCAGAGGACAGGGATCACCGCTGGAGAATCAGAGGACAGGGATCACCGCTGGAGAATCAGAGGACAGGGATCACCGACGGAGAATCAGAGGACGGGGATTACCACTGGAGAATTAGAGGACAGGGATCACCGCTGGAGAATCAGAGGACAGGGACCCCTGGAGAATCAGAGGACAGGGATCACCGCTGGAGAATCAGAGGACAGGGACCCCTGGAGAATCAGAGGACAGGGATCACCGCTAGAGAATCAGAGGACAGGGACCCCTGGAGAATCAGAGGACGGGGATTACCACTGGAGAATTAGAGGACAGGGATTACCACTGGAGAATCAGAGGACAGGGATCACCGCTGGAGAATCAGAGGACGGGGATTACCACTGGAGAATTAGAGGACAGGGATTACCACTGGAGAATCAGAGGACAGGGATCACCTCCGGAGAATCAGAGGACAGGGATCACCGCTGGAGAATTAGAGGACAGGGATCACCGCTGGAGAATCAGAGAACAGGGATCACCGCTGGAGAATCAGAGGACAGGGATCACTGCTGGAGAATCAGAGGACAGGGATCACTGCTGGAGAATAAGAGGACAGGGATCACCGCTGGAGAATCAGAGGACGGGGATTACCACTGGAGAATTAGAGGACAGGGATCACCGCTGGTGAATCAGAGGACAGGGATCACCGCTGGAGAATCAGAGGACAGGGATCACCGACGGAGAATCAGAGGACGGGGATTACCACTGGAGAATTAGAGGACAGGGATCACCGCTGGAGAATCAGAGGACAGGGACCCCTGGAGAATCAGAGGACAGGGATCACCGCTGGAGAATCAGAGGACAGGGACCCCTGGAGAATCAGAGGACAGGGATCACCGCTAGAGAATCAGAGGACAGGGACCCCTGGAGAATCAGAGGACGGGGATTACCACTGGAGAATTAGAGGACAGGGATTACCACTGGAGAATCAGAGGACAGGGATCACCGCTGGAGAATCAGAGGAAAGGGATCACCGCTGGAGAATCAGAGGACAGGGACCCCTGGCAGATCACTTGGCAGAGCTCCTTTCCCATCCAAGCACTGTATACAGCTTCCCTCCCCCCACACTACACAGGGCTAGAATCGCATTCCCTTACACACAATCTGTCAGTCTTCACAGGGTGTATCTGTCTTTTATGTTGCCCTTTTGACCTTGTTGCTACAGGGGAACTATTGTTGCTGGGGAGGTCAACTGTTGCTGGTGGAGGATCTATTGTTGCCTAGGGAGATCTGTTGCTGCTGGTTGGGGATCTATTGTTGCCAGGGAGGTCTGCAGTTGCTGGTGGGGATCTGTTGTTGCTGGTGGGGGATTTATTGTTGACAGGGAGGTCTGCTGTTGCTGGTGGAGGATCTATTGTTGCTGGGGAGGTCTGCTGTTGCTGGTGGGGGATCTTTTGTTGCCAGGGAGGTCTGCTGCTGCTGCTGGTGGGGGATCTACTGTTGCTGGTGTGGGATAATTTGTTGACAGGGAGATCTGTTGTTGCTGGTGGGTAATCTATCATTGTCGGGTAGGTCTGTTGTTGCTGGTGGGGAATCTATTGTTGCCAGGGAGGTCTGCTGTTGCTGGTGGGGATCTGTTGTTGCTGGTGTGGGATATATTGTTGACGGGGAGATCTGCTGTTGCTGGCGGGGGATCTATTATTACCCAGGAGGTCTGCTGTTGCTGGTGGGGATCTATGGTTGTCAGGGAGGTCTGTTGTTGCTAGTGGGGGATCTATTGTTGCCAGGGAGGTCTGCTGTTGCTGGCGGGGGATCTATTATTACCCGGGAGGTCTGCTGTTGCTGGTGGGGATCTATGGTTGCCAGGGAGGTCTGCTGTTGCTGGTGGGGGATCTATTGTTGCCAGGGAGGTCTGCTGTTGCTGGTGGGGATCTATTGTTGCTGGTGTGGGATATATTGTTGACGGGGAGGTCTGCTGTTGCTGGCGGGGGATCTATTGTTGCTGGAGAGGTCTGTTGTTGCTGGTGGGGCGTCTATTGTTTAGGGTGGCTATTCAAAATCCCATCTTTTTTATATATTATTTCTCTAGATTTCCTTTTTAACAAAGCACAAGGCGTTGTTTCATAGGACATGTAATGATGCTTCCCTGATTTCTTTTGTTTTCCTGGTTTACAGATTACATAAAAATGTATCACTTTTAAATTGAACATGTGTATAATAACAATACATATTTAATAATACACTTCATTCCAAAACCATTTCTGAAGTATTTGCCAGAAAACAGATCAATGTTTTCCATCTCATAGGACATCGTTATTCTAAATATGTTTTCCAAAAAATAACAAGAGAAGAAAAACATGTAATAAAGCTTTGCTTTCCTCCATCCTCGCCTTTTATGCCCACACTGCAGCGTTTGCACAATAAAATGTGATTTATTCATGTCTCGCATATTTTTTGTAATTACTTTCTTTTGTACAAAAATAAGATACATTTATATCAACTTCAAACTATGATCACAGAGAAGAAAGGAAAATGTATGCATTCAAATCATGCATGGGGAATCACAAGACGCATATCACAAGACGCATATAACAAGACGCATATCACAAGACGCATATCACAAGACGCATATCATAAGACGCATATCACAAGACGCATATCATAAGACGCATATCACAAGACGCATGCCAGTTTGGGCTCATATGTAGAATCTGAATTACCCTCCAGCTTTTGAGATCTGAGGAACCATAAATGATGAGTCTCACTACTTTTGCTGTACTATTAAAGCAGTGGTCTCCAAACAGTGGCCCGGGGGCCAGATGTGGCCCTTTGCTTTATTTTATCTGGCCCTTGGGGCATTATTACCCCCACTGTCAGCAACAGTGAACCTGCCACTCTATTCCTCCCACTGACACCAGTGATGGGACACTATTCCTCCCACTGACACAAAAAAAAACATTACTTCCACTGTCACCAATGATGGGCGGCACTATCAGTGGCGTATGGGGGTGACACCGGGGCCGCCTATAACACTGTACCATATTGCTCCTACTTGCAGAGCTGCAGCGGAGCGGTGTGAGCAGGCCAGAGCACCAAGCTGTGCGGGGGAGGCTGCCTGTAACCCTCCCCCGTCTTAAGCTGTCCCTTTGGGATCTCCAATATCTGCGGAGGCAGCCGGAGTTGGTGGGCAGAGCTGGGGGTGTTGCTGCCTCCTCCACTCCTCCCACGGACTCCTTCACTCTGGCTGGTCCAGCAGCTAAAGGAAAAAAAGGTGAGAACACATTAGCCTCGGATGTCTTCATCTCCGGGCATGCTGTAAGTTACTGCACACTGTCACTACATAGAGTCCTAACCTGCCCTATGTCACCCCAGCCTGCCCTATATCAACCCAACCTGCCCTATGCCACCGCGGCCTGCACTATGCCACCCCAATCTGTCCTATGCCACCCCAGCCTGCCCTATACCACCCTAACGTGCCCTATGCCACCACAACCTGCCCTATGCCACCCCAGGCTGCCCTATACCACTCTAACATGCCCTATGCCACCACAACCTGCCCTATGCCACCCAGCCTGCCCTATACCACTCTAACGTGCCCTATGCCACCACAACCTTCCCTATGCCACCGCAACCTTACCTTTGCCACCGCAACATGCCCTATGCAAGTCCAACCTGATTTTTGAATTTTCGAATTTCCAAAAAAGGCAAAAAAACAAGTGAAACGAAAACGAACACATTTTTTTTGTCAGTGCACATGCCTAGACAATAGGGAATGTTGATTCGCTAATGTCACAAGTGGGTGGGCTTGGGGCACATTAGAGGCCTCTAATCATGTGCTTAAAAAAAACCTATAGAAATCTATACGTCTAGCGCCCCACATGGAGATTAGAGGCCAGCACATAGAGATAAGGGGGGGCCCCTTACGGACCGGCCACCGCTGATCAGAGTCCTCCTTTACATCAAGGTCCCACCAGTGCTCCCCCTTACAACAGGGTCCCCATCAGTCTCCCCCCTATACATCAGAGTTCCCCTTACCTTAGGTTCCACATCAGAGTTCCCCCCCCCTTACATTAGGGTCTCCATCAGAGTCTCCCCTTACATCAGGGTCTCCATCAGAGTCCTCCCCTTACATCAGGGTCTCCATCATGGTCCCTCCTTACACCAGGGTCCCCATCAGTTTCCCCCCTATTCATCAGAGTTCCCCTTACCTTAGGTTCCCCATCAGAGTCCCTCCTTACATTAGAAGTGGAGCAGCCTCTGCTGGCCTTAGCCCTCCATCAGTGTACATTCAGCGTACACCACTGAGCCTAGCTGGAGGCCTAGATAAACTCTTGTAGCAGGCAGATGCATAGCTCCCAATTAGACATGTTCACTGCCGAAAAATGTGTTCATTTTACTTCCATTCGTTTAGATGCGGTATTCATTATTTCCGATAATTCGTAACTTCGGATAAATCCGCATTCGTTACGTTCACAAACAGCCACATTTGAAAGGAAATTCCAATACCTATAATTTAATAGTTAGTAATAATTAGGTTATTATTAGTTAGTTATTATTTCAGATTTTCAAATTTTGGGTTTTTGGATTTCCGAATTTCCGAATATTCAAATTTATGAATATTCTGAAAAGTTTGTTGAACGGGTTTTCGTTAATTCGGATATATCTGAATTAACTAATTTGTCGAAATTCGTTAAAAAACGAATTCGGAACAAAAACGAATTGCACATGTCTACTCCCAACTGTCCCTGATTTGGAACAAAGTCCCTCTGTCCCTCTTTCCCTACTCATTTGTCCCTCATTTTGGCCTCATCTGTATAGTTGTATATGTAGCGCTGGCTCCTGACAAGCAGGCGCTATTGTTTTTCAAAAATGAAGTTGCCTGAAGCCACAGTTGGGCTTCAGTATAATTTCTCTAAATTTCTGGTCTCAGTACCAGTCCAGCCGGGTTGCACTGGGTTCTCCTTGACCGTAGGTGTCGCTGTCACCGCCGGCAAGAGTAGAAACGCAGTCTAGCTGGATGCATTGAATGCCACTTATCTCTCGGAACCAGCCCAGTTGGAGTGTTTTCCTGCTGTGCATGCTGGGGGGTGGTATTTAAGGTACTGACACCATGTTGGCGGGGGATTATTTTCTCTCTGTTGGTCCTCCTGATCCACCCCCATGGCCCTCCTGGCCTGGGGTGCGGAACTATGCATCCTGTGTCTCGGGGCTTTTGCTCCAAATCGGGGACAGTCCCTCAAAAATTAGGGACAGTTGGGAGCTATGCATGTTTGAGAAAGTCTCCTGTTCTCTTTGTATTGCGTCATTTATTTGAAATCCCTGGTGTTCCTGCCAGTCCCTTTGCTTTCCTATTAAAAACTGACAACACTAAGCAGTAGAGCAAAGGTGTTCAGTTCTATAGCTGTGCTGGGAGCTCAGTGTATTCTCCTCCAATGATCAG
Source organism: Lithobates sylvaticus (assembly GCA_028564925.1). NCBI lineage: Eukaryota > Metazoa > Chordata > Amphibia > Anura > Ranidae > Lithobates > Lithobates sylvaticus. The sequence goes on from CM053028.1 coordinate 37,407,297, forward strand.
ACTTGTCCGTGGTAGTCTATAGTAACACTGTCCCACCCTTTTGGTGACCATACGCCTCAAAAAATTCTTAATATTTCTTTTCAATGTTTTGTGCAAGTTCCACAGATTTGTGAATTTTGGAATCAATCTTGGCTCCTTGCATATCTTGTTCAATTCCCCGTTGGGGTACTTCATGTTTGGATGCTTGTTGTACTGTAAGATGTTACACTTTTTTCAATAAAAAACGAATGAAACAAAAAAAAAAAGATTCAGAACCTGTACACATGGTATACAATATTATATGATATTATATTATATATATATATATATATATATATACATATATATATATATATATATATATATATATATATATATATACATATATACAGTATATTACAATATTTTTAAGATGCTTTTTATTATGTATGAAAAATCTTTGGTACAATAAAAATTAAATTTTTATAATTGTCTTTTGTATATGCACAAGTGGTACCTGAAAATTCCTCTCTTTTCTTTTTTTTTTTTTTTAAATATATAACTGAATTATTAGTAAAATAATTGTAATCAGTGGGATGAAGATCGGCGTCCTGTTGGCTCCTTATAAAATCTATGCAGCTACACATACTGGGAGTATCTACAATTCACACATAACAAGTGATGGATGGAGTAGTACTCTGTGCCAAGCAAAGCAGACTGTGGTACATAGATTCACATGGCATACATTTACATAAAAAGCACCAAATGCTGTGTTTGCTGAGATGTGGGCTCATTATTTATTCATCTCATTGATATATATATATAGTGTCACTGCCAACATATTACGCAGTGTGCATAGTACATAAAACCATTCCCATCAATTGGATCCACACCAGGTTTTACTATGTAAATTTTGGATTGGCCATGTTTACCATTTTATGTTCATCTGTGCCATATCCCTGTTCTCATGGTAATGCTAACAAGTTAGCCCATAGAAGAGGTACGTGTCAACTGTCATTCAGATCACCACTGTGGGTGACACCAACTCTTCTACAACCTTAAAGCTGGACTTTACCCACTTTACAACTTGATACAAAAATACAGTTCTTTAGCAAGGAATATACATTGCACATTAATAATTATGCTACCAAAATTAGTGTGTGCTGTAAATTGCCTCCAGCATTGCTCCTGTTTCTTCCTGCTGGAGGCTGACATTTTTCTGAAGCCCAGAGCCCCTGAACAGCAGTAAATCATAAAGTGGAACTAAACCTATCGATTTAACCGTTTCAAAAACAGTTACATAGTTACATAGTTAGCTAGGTTGAAAAAAGACACAAGTCCATCCAGTTCAACCACAGTTACATTCCTGGAATGCCAGGATAGCCATCTGTCACATTTGCTTGTGTCCTCAACCAAACGGTCAAACCATCAAATGGCTGGTGTCATAACTGATCACATGTGCAGCACCATGGCAGTTGCAGATCAAACAGAAGCAGCTTCCTTGGCTGTAAAGCAGGAGTCTCAAACTGGCAGCCCTCCAGCTGTTGCAAAACTACAAGTCCCATCATGCCTCTGCCTTGGGAGTCATGCTTGTAACTGTCAGTCTTGCAATGCCTTATGAGACTTGTAGTTTCACAACAGCTGGAGGGCCACCCGTTTGAGACCCCTGCTGTAAAGGATAGGAAGGTTTAACTCTACTTTAAGGGTGTCAGCAGATCAGCCTAGGTGAATGACATGCAAAGGGGGGCGGGCAGACATTTTCTAAAAAAAATAAAAATAACAACCCTGTTCCGGCAGAGTATCAGAGGACAGGTGGAGAGGAGGGATCATATATTGGAGGGTGAAAATCCGCTTTAAGGAATCTAAGTTATCTTAAAAGATGTAAGTTATTAAAGGGACCGAAGTTATTTTAAAGTATAACTAAAGTTTTGGATAGAGTGGATAGGGATTAGCATGCTTGTCAGTTTTTATTGCTGTCTGTGCCCCCATTAGGGAGATCCCCCATCTCTATTTGTCCTGTATACCATTATCGTTGAAAGTAAAAGTAAAAGAAAAGCCCAAATTTTGGTCTGCCCCCAGAAAAGTCATAGAGGGGGAATCTTCCAATGGGGACACTAGTTCTGGTGACCTGGGGGGTTCCCAAGAAATTCCCTTAATTTGCAGGAATTTTCTTTCACTTCCTTGTATGGGACAGAAAGGGAAGGCAAATCTCCGCAATGGGACACTGCTGACGGAAAAAAAAAAAAAAAAATTAAACGGAGATTATAACCCTCCCTTACCAAAATGAAAAAAAAAGTTTTGCCTATAGTTCTACTTTAGGTACTTTTTTCAATCCGAATAGAGTAAAGGAGGGTTATAACCCCTGTAAGGTTTATTTTTTGCCTTTTTTGTCCCATTGGGGAGATTTCCCTTCGCTTTCTGTCCCAAAGTCAAAACAGGAAGCGAGAGGAAATCCCTGCAAAAAAGGGAATCACTAGAACTAGTGTCCCAATTGGACGATTTCCCCTCTATTGTTTTTCTGAGGACAACGCAACATATTGGATTTTCTTTTACTTTCACTTTCAATGATCATGGTAAACAGCACAAATAGAGAGGGTAAATGTCCCTAATAGGGACACAGACAGCAATAAAAACTGACAGGTGTCTTAACCGGTTCCCGACCGGCGCACGCCGATGTACGCTGGCAGAATGGCACTGACAGGCATAAGGGCGTATATATAAGTCCCTTTTTAAATGTCGCCGTGCCATCGGAGCGCGCCGGGAGCGGCGCGCTCCCGCGCCGGTCGGGACCCCCGTGAGGCCGGTCGCGGGTCCCGTGGACTCAATCGTCTCACGGGAAGGCTGAACGGGGAGATGCGGAAATAAACAGCATATCCCCGCTCTGCCTAGCAACTAGTGACGCCGATCTCTGCTCCCTGTGATTGGAGCAGAGATCAGCATTCACTAGCTGACAGCCATGCCCCCCCACAGTAAGAAACACACCCCTAGGCATACTTAACCCCTACACTGCCCCCTAGTGGTTAACCCCTTCACTGCCAGTGTCATTTATACAGGAATCAATGCATTTAAATAGCATTGATTGCTGTATAAATGACAATGGTCCCAAAAATGTGTCAAAAATGTCCGATGTGTCTGCCATAATGTCGCAGTCACATTAAAAATCGCTGATCGCCGCCATTACTAATAAAAAAAAAATATTAATAAAAATGCTATAAAACTATCCCCTATCTTGTAAACGCTACAACTTCTGCGCAAACCAATCAATCGCTTATTGCGATTTTTTTTACCAAAAATATGTAGAGGAATACGTATCGGCCTAAACTGAGTTTTTTTGGGGGATATTTATTATAGCAAAAAATAAAAAAGAATGCGTTTTTTTTTTTCAAAATTGACGCTCTTTTTTGTTTATAGCGCAAAAAATAAAAACCGCAGGGGCGATCAAATACCACCAAAAGAAAGCTCTATTTGTGGGGAAAAAAGGACGTCAATTTTGTTTGGGAGCCACGTCGCACGACCGCGCAATTGTCAGTTAAAGCGACGCAGTGCCGAATCGCAAAAAGGGGCCTGGTCCTTTGGCTGCAAATTGGTCCGGTCTGAAAGTGGTTAATCCCCCTCCACTCTATCCAAAACTAAAAAAAAGTTTTGCCCTTAGTTATACTTTAAAGTAGCCAATAAATGCTAATGCCATACTGTCAAAATTACAGTTGAAGGGGTTGAGACAATATACAACACTGATTGAGAACTCTTAGTTGTCAATCTGCAGTACATGTAGGCCAGGATGGGGTTCATTCCAACCATTACAGTGCCTTGAAAAAGTATTCATACCCCATTCATTTCCATATTTGTCATATTACAACCAAAAATTGGAATGTATTTTATTGGGATTTTATGACCAACACAAAGTGGCACATAATTGTGAAGTAAAAGGAAAATGATAAATGGTTTTCAAAAGTTTTTACAAGTAAATATGTGAAAAGTGTTGGGTACATTTGTATTCAGCCCCCCGGAGTCAATACTTTGTAGAACCTCCTTTCACTGCAATTACAGCTGCAAGTCTTTTTGGGGATGTCTTTACCAGCTTTGCACATCTAGAGAGTGACATTTTTGCCCATTCTTCTTTGCAAAATAGCTCAAGCTCTGTCAGATTGGATGGAGAGCGTCTGAACAGCAATTTTCAAGTCTTTACAGCTGCAAGTCTTTTTGGGGATGTCTTTACCAGCTTTGCACATCTAGAGAGTGACATTTTTGCTATTTTGGATTTAGGTCTGGACTTTGACTGGGTCTATCTAACACATGAGTATACTTTCTAACACATGAGTAAACATACAGCTCTGGCTGTATGTTTAGGGCCGTTGTCTTGCTGGAAGGGTAACCTCCGTCCCAATCTCAAGTCTTTGCAGACTCTAAAGCCCCATACACACGGTCGGATTTTCCGATGGATTCTGTCCTATCAGACAATGTTGTCGGAAATTCCGACCGTGTGTAGGCACCATCGGACAGTTTCCATTGGATTGTCTGACGGACAAAGTCCTATCTCCTGCTGGATAGATTTTTTGACAACAAAGTCCGATCACACCAAATCCGATCGTGTGTAGCGAATTCCGACGGACAAAGTGCTACGCATGCTCAGATCACATTACAAGACCAAAGCTATTGGCTACTAGCCTCTACGTAGTCCCGTCATAGGCAACAAACGTCACCACGTTCAGAATGATTGGATTTTCCGACAACTTTGTCCGACCGTGTGTACGCAAAACCAACATCGGACAAAGTACGACGGACATGATCCGACGGACCTGGTCCTCGGATAATCCGCGCGTGTGTATGGGGCTTTACAGGTTTTCTTCTCGGATTGTCCTGTATTTGGCTCCATCCATCTTCCCATCAACTCTGGCCAGCTTCTCTGTCCCTGCTGAAGAAAAGAATCCCCACAACATGATGCTGCCACCACCATGTTTCACGGTGGGGATGGTGTGTTCAAGGTGATGTGCAGTGTTAGTTTTCCGGCACACATAGCATTTTGCTTTCAGACCAAAATGTTTAATTTTGGCCTCATATGACCAGAGCACCTTCTTCCACATGCTTGCTGTGCCCCCCACATGGCTTCTCACAAACTGCAAATGGGACTTCTTTTGGCTTTCTTTCACCAATGGCTTTCTTCTTGCCACTCTTCCATAAAGGCCAGATTTGTGGAGAGCACGACTAATAGTTGTCATGTGGACAGATTCTCTCACCTGAGCTGTGGATCTCTGCAGCTCCTCCAGAGCTACCATGGGCCTCTTAGCTGCTTCTCTGATTAATGCTAGGTGGATGGCCATGTCTTGGTAGGTTTGCAGTTGTGCCATACTCTTTCCATTTTTGGATGATGGATTGAACAGTACTCCGTGAGATATTCAAAGCTTGGGATATTTTTTTATAACCTAACCCTGATTTAAACTTTTTCACAACTTTATCCCTGACCTATATGGTGTGTTCCTTTGGCCTTCATGATGCCTACTGTTCACCAAGGTTCTCTAAAAGCTTTTGATAGCTTCACAGAACAGCTATAATTATACTGAGGTTAAATTAAACACAGGTGGACTCTATTTACTAATCAGATGACTTCTGAAGGCAATTGGTTCCACTAGATTTTAGTTAGGGGTATCGGAGAAAAGGGGGGCTGAATACAAATGTACACCACAGTTTTCAGATATTTATTTGTAAAAAATTTGAAACCCATTTATCATTTTCCTTCCACTTCGCAATTATGTGTCACTTTGTGTTGGTCTATTACATAAATTCCCAATACAATACATTTACGTTTTTGGTTGTAACGTTATTATTATTATATTATATTATATTATAATGACAAAAATGGAAAATTTCAAAGGGGTATAAAAACTTTTTCAACGCACTGTACATAAGCGTTAGAAATGGAGGTAGAGTAGGTCTTGGATCTCTGTGAATAAATTACCTTTCTGTAATAATTTTAGTAAGTGTGAGTGTAAAATTCTGTATGATGAAGTCATTGTAGGTCATAAATTGCCTTTTCCCTCTATAATTAAACAGGAAACAAATTAGAAATATGTATAAATATTAAGCCACAAGTTCCTCCACATGCAGATACATTCATTAAGAGCATTAATGGGTAAAACTGCTTTGATAGAAGTAAATTGTTATACTATTAAAATGTTATATGTATTTATTGTTCCTAGTGGTTTTTTAATGTTTTGACTTAAATGCATAATTTACATCTGAAATAGCTCAGTGTCTATGTGTCTGTCATTGTTCTGCAGGAAACCTACTCATTAATGATCCTGCAGATTACAAATAATTACCACAATAATTATCTCCTGTGAAATATTTTATTTTAGTATTTTCCATCGAATTCAAATCCTCTGGCATGAACTGTGAAGAAATGTATACATTAAAGGGGAAGTGTGTGTTTTCAGTGAGCACATCTTACATTACATCTTATTATTGTAGTTTTTGGGGTCTATTTACTATGCACCCGAACGCCATCTGCGCCACGCACCACTCCTTCATGTGACGTCACTACTGAGCATCGTGATGCCACCGTGAACCTTCCATCTTAGCCGACATATCTGGATTGTGTGGGGGCAGTTCTGGGCGGGTTTGTATGCCGCCCAGGCTGGGGCCCCGCCCAGGGGCGGACTGACCATTCGGCCACTCGGGCACTTCCCGAGGGCCCCGGGCCACTAGGGGGCCCTATCAGGGTTGCCAGCCTCAGTAAAACCAGGGACAGTATGTAAAAATCTTTTTTTTTTTTTTTTTTAACATCTGTTTCTGAAATGTCCCTTATCGACATCCTTTTGGTCTAAAAATCCTGAGATTATAGCTGCTCCACCTCTCCAGTACCTTCTCAGCCAATAGAAACATGTCTGTGTATAATGTGTGTACATGTATACTGTGTGATTGTATACTGTGTGTGTGTGTGTATACTGTGTGGCCCCATAATCTCTGATTGCCTGGGGGCCCCATAATCTCATATTTCCCAGGGGCCCCATGAGTTGTCAGTCCGCCCCTGGCCCCGTCCCACACATTGCTGGGCTAGCGTGACATTGGTGGTGGTCTCATGTACGTGCAGGATGCCTATAAGACGTCTCCCCACACATAGTGCTTGTTGCCATACACATGCAGACACCACAGCTCTGAGAAGCATCAATGAAAAACATTCTTTCTGCACAGGAAATAGCCTGGTAACATGTTTTTTGGAGGTTTGCCCCAATCACACAGAACAAATGTACAGTAGCTCACAAAAGTGAGTACACCCCTCACATTTTTGTAAATATGTTATTATAACTTTTCTTGTGACGACACTGAAGAAATTACCCTTTGCTACAATGTAAAGTAGTGAGTGTGCAGCTTGTATTACAGTGTAAATTTGCTGTCCCCTCAAAATAACTCAACACACCATTAATGTCTAAACCGCTGGCAACAAAAGTGAGTACACCCCTAAGTGAAAATATCCAAATTGGGCCCAAAGTGTCAATATTTTGTGTGGCCACCATTATTTTCCAGCACTGCCTTAATCCTCTTGGGCATGGAGTTCACCAGAGCTTCACAGGTTGCCACCGGAGTCCTCTTCCACTCCTCCATGATGACATCACGGAGCTGGTGGATGTTAGAGACCTTGCGCTCCTCCACCTTCCGTTTGAGGATGCCCCACAAATGCTCAATAGGGTTTAGGTCTGGAGACATGCTTGGCCAGTCCATCACCTTTAGCTTCAGCTTTTTTAGCAAGGCAGTGGCCATCTTGGAGGTGTTTTTGGGGTTGTTATCATGTTGGAATACTGCCCTGCGGCCCAGTCTCCAAAGGGAGGGGATCATGCCCTGCTTTAGTATGTCCCAGTACATGTTGGCATTCATGGTTCCCTCAATGAAATGTAGCTCCCCAGTACCTGCAGCACTCATACAGCCTCAGACCATGACACCCTTGTCTTTGTACTCCTCACCTGGTTGTCGCAACCCACACACACTTGACACCAAATAAGTTTATCTTGGTCTCATCAGACCACAGGACATAATCTAATATGTCATAGATAATAGTAATCTATGTCCTTAGTCTGCTTGTCTTCAGCAAACTGTTTGCAGGCTTTCTTGTGCATCATCTTTAGAAGAGGCCTTCTTCTGGGGCCACAGCCATGCAGACCAATTTGATGCAGTGTGCAGCGTATGGTCTGAGCACTGACAGGCTGACCCCCCACCCCTTCAACCTCTGCAGTACTGCTGGCAGCACTTATACGTCTATTTCCCAAAGACAACCTCTGGATATGACACTGAGCACTTGCACTCAACTTCTTTGGTCGACCATGGCGAAGCCTGTTCTCAGTGGAACCTGTCCTGTTAAAGCACTGTAGGGTCTTGGCCACCGTGCTGCAGCTCAGTTTCAGGGTCTTAGCAATCTTCTTATAGCCTAGGCCGTCTTTATGTAGAGCAACAATTCATTTTTTTTAGATCCTCTGATAGTTCTTTGCCATGAGGTGCCATATTGAACTTCCAGTGACCAATATGAGCGAGTGAAAGCGATAACACCAAATTTAACACACCTGCTCCCCATTCACACCTGAGGCCTAACTAATGAGTCACATGGAAAATGGCTATTTATAATTGGGCTGCATTTGGACATTTTCACTTAGGGGTGTACTCACTTTTGTTGCCAGCGGTTTAGACATTAATGGTTGTGTGTTGAGTTATTTTGAGGGGACAGCAAATTTACACCGTTATACAAGCTGCACACTCACTACTTTACATTGTAGCAAATCGTCATTTCTTCAGTGTTGTCACATGAAAAGATTTAATAAAATATTTACAAAAATGTGAGGGGTGTACTCACTTTTGTGAGATACTGTATATGTACTATCATCAGGCAAATTGCAATGCAGGTTTTTTTCAGTGAGCCAAAAAAAATAAAAAAAATAATGCAAACTAGGGGTTCGGGTTTCACTTGCTATGCCATATCCAGGTGGTCCATAGCTCAGAAAGTATTGAAGCATTTTAGCGAGGAGGTCAGCAAGGGTAGCCTACACATTTGTCTCAGATTTACTTTCACAAATATAAAGAAATGTAGATTTATTGGTGTGCAGTACTATATAAATAAATATATGATATTGATTTTGATGATATAGTTTAGACCTCATACACACAGGTGCCGGAAGGAAGCACTTGGCATGTATCCCTGACATCCAGCGTATAAAAAAATTTAATGAGCCAACTGGATCAATACATGAGAGCTCTCCGCTAAGAATCATGTTTACCTGGAGCTGTATTGTGTTCTGTGCTGTCTGTGTGGGTTTTATGTTGGATAATGTTCATGTCTATTTCCAGCCTGGCACAGCAACCAGCACAGCGAGAATTGCACGACTTTTTTATACTAGTGCTACGTACACTTCTGCAATTACACCTTTGTATGCTTAGCCTCATGTTTTCTTCTTTTCAGAGCTGGGCAATGAAGCTGCACCCTTCTCCATGCGCCATCTGCTCTCATTAGCTTCCTTGTGCAACTCCAATGTGACGCCTCTCTGTCTAATGTACTTTAACCACTTGAAGACTAATGCCCCGTACACACGGTCGGAAATTCCGACGGGAAAGGTCCGATCGGATTAGGTTGTCGGAAAATCCGATCGTGTGTGCGATGTTGTTTTTCCGACAACATATTTACAATTTGAAAGCAGGACCTTAAATTTTCTGATAACAAAATCCGATCTGACTTTTTCTGATCGTGTGTATAGAATTCCGACGCACAAAGTTCCACGCATGCTCAGAATAAATTTGGAGACGAAAGCTATTGGCTACTGGCCTCTACGTAGTCCCGTCGTAAGTTTTGTACGTCACCTCGTTCTGAACGATCGGATTTTGCGACAACTTTGTCCAACCATGTGCATGCAACACAAGTTTCCGCCAAAATCCGTCAGAAAAAATCCGACGGATTTTGTGGTCGGAATGTCCGACCGTTTGTACAAGGCATAAGCCTTTTCTGAAACTTTTAGTTTAAAAGGTTAAATCAGTATTTTTTGCTAGAAAATTACTTAGTATATTATAATATATAACTTAGTATGTTATACTATAACAATATAACAATATATATATATTTTAGCAGAGACCCTAGAGAATAAAAAGGCAGATGTTGCAATATTTTATGTCACACAGTATTTGCGCAGTGGTCTTTCAAACACAATTTTTTTGAAAAATAAACTTTAATACATTTTAATGAGAAAAAACACAATTTTTTTTGTAAAATGTAAAAGAAAATGTTACGCTGAGTAAATAGATACCTAATACGTCATGCTTTAAAATTGCGCATGCTTGTGGAATGGGGACAAACTATGGCACTTAAAAATCTCCATAGGTGACACTTAATTTTTTTTTTACAGGTTAACTGTTTAGAGTTACAGAGGAGGTCTTGCACTAGAATTATTCCTCTTGCTCTAACGTTCATGGCGATACCTCACATGTGTGGTTTGAACACAGTTTAAATATGCTTGCGCAACTTACGTATGTGTTCACTTCTGTGCACGAGCACATAGCAATAGAGTGCTTGACTAGGGTAGCCAGATAACTTACTGCCCAAACCATACATGTACATAACATATACTTATACATCTAATAATAACAAAAGACACTGACACCTGCTGGATGTAAATGGCCTGTCCAGCCTTTTATTAAAATAAATCAAACAATAAACTTTATAAAACTTCTGAACCATTCTAACTTTTAACCTTCTTTAACTCTCTATTCCAGCTCCTCAAAACTTTTTGTTGCTGATCCCTGACGACCACTTTCTACTGAGCCTGTAATCCCGTTTGTTGGCATTCATCCCCAGCCGCAGACTCGCCTCGGGGACTTGCCAACTGACCACAGACCCCCAACTTATTAACCCGTGAGTCTGGCCAACTGTCAGACCACCCGGGCGGACTCCATACCTGTGATGGGTCCTACATTTTCAATAACTGAGTAACTTTTTATAACTGTCGTCAAGGAAACCAAAACGCCACTTTTTTACTCAACGCAACCCCCTAACCCTCCCAATAAGGCGGGCGGGAACGTTTCTCCTATCCTGCTGACTCTGGACTGGTGACCTTTCCGTGCTCCCCACCAAACCAATCAACAATACTCCACCCCCTTTTTACTGGACTCCAATCAGGTAAGCCCCCTTTATCAATATACCATCCCTATTTTCTACCTCCCAGTAATACTTGCACCCTGTCTGTCTGCACGCTTCCTTTTCACTACAGCTCCGTACATGTCTTTAAAAAAAAAAGAATCTTATTTATTTTACTTTTTATTTTTACACTTTCCCTTACATATAATACATATAATATATATATACATTTTTATTCCTATTAAAAGGAATGTAAACATCCCTTGTAATAGAAATAAGGATGACAGGTCCTCTTTATTGAGAGATCTGGGGTCAAAAGATAAAAAAAGAAAAAAAGATAAAAAAAAAAAAATGTGTACTATTGCCCGGGAACCGTAAGTGACGTCATGACTCCAGTCCCCCAAGGGCATAGAGACGAGTGGTAGCCATCTTGGTCTCACTCTTCTCCATACCCAGCTACCCCCAGCGTCAGATCCCTTCACTGATCAGTCAGGCAGGCCCGGGAATGACCAGGAAGCAGCGGAGGGGCACCCCTCCCGTTGCATCTAAAAGTGATCCCACAACGAATCTGTCCGCAGGACCACTTTTATCAGAAAGAGAATCGCCCATAGTAAAAATAAAATACTGGGGTTATGGTAGCTAGCTGATCATAACCCCGGTATTTAACACCAAACAAATTACATATTTTTACTATAGGCTGGTCGGCAAATACTAAAACTAGTACTACTGGGGCTTAGTATATGGTACGGGACTCATCCCAGACAGCATCTGGATCATTGACCCAGTTCTTGTGTTCTGTGCCCCTCTTCTACATGTCTTTACTTTTAGATGTATAGAAGATAAATATTTGATTCCATGTTAGAAGCCTTACTGGTGTCAGGGCTAAGGGTCTGGATGGACTTTAACTGGGGCTGACTGCAGAACCGAACCACAGGGGGCCTGGTCAGGAGAGTTGCCGCCTTACTCACTGGACCGTGGAAGGTGGCAGGTGTCCTGGGTATTTGTGAACTGATCTCGGTGACCGTGTAGTGTTCTGGTGACTGCACTGGTTACCAGCAGTTGTGCACAACGTAACCAGATGTCAAAAAGGCTTGCCCCATGGTTGTCAGCTGTGAGGCCTTAGACAGTTCAACACCGACTATTACTGTAGAAGAAGATTGCCCTCTAACCTCTAAGTCCTGAGGGTTTGGAGCATCCAATGCCCTATTCCCCTCTTCTGTTAACCACTTGCCGCCCACCATATAACAAAATGATTTCGGCAAAGTGGTTGCCATATCCTGACCGGACGTCATATGACGTCTTTCAGAATATCAAGCTGCTGCGCGCCCCCCGGGGCGTGCATCGCAGCGATTGTTGTTGCGGCGTGTCAGTCTGACACACCACAACTACGATCTAGGTAAAAAGACTCGTTACCATGTGATCAGCTGTGTCCAATCACGATGTAAACAGGAAGAGCCGTTGATCGGCTTTTCCTCACTCACGTCTGACAGATGCGATTAGAGGAGAGCCGATTGGCTACTCTCCTGACAGGGGGGGTCTGTGCTGATTGTTTATCAGCGCAGCCCCACCTCGGATGCCTGCCCAGGACCACCAGGATGCCGCCAAGACCACCAGGGATTGGCACCACACTGGACCACCAGGTATGCCACCCTTGACCACAGGGAAATGCCAATCAGTGGCAAGGCAGCTGCCAATCAGTGCCCAGGCAACTGCCAATCAGTGCCAAATCAAAATTCCTGCCAGTGCCACCAGTGATGCCTATCAGTTACATCTATCAGTGCCAGCCAGTGCCCATCAGTGCTGCCATCAATGCCCATCAGTGTCGTCTATCAGTGCCACCCATAAGTACGCATCAGTGCAGCCTTTCAGTGCCCATCAGTGTCACCTATCAGTATCCATCCGTGCCCATCAGTGCCAACTATGAGTGCCCATCAGTGCCGCCTATCAATGCCCATCAGTGCCGCATATCAGTTCCACCTATCAGTGCTGCCTATCAGTGCCCATCAGTGCCACCTATTAGTGCCCATCGCCAGTGCCCATCATTGCCCCCTCATCAGTGCCGCCTTATCAGTGCATATCAGTGCAGCTTATCAGTGCCCATCAGTGAAGAAGAAAACTTACTTATTTACAACATTTTATAACAAAAAAAAAGAAAAACGTTTTTTTTCAAAATTTTCGGTGTTTTTTTTATTCGTTTAGCAAAAAATAAAAACTGAAGCGGTGATCAAATACCACCAAAAGAAAGCTCTATTTGTGGGAACAAAATGAAAAAAATGTAGTTTGGGTACAGTGTTGTATGACCGCTCAATTGTCATTTAAAAAGTGACAACGCTGAAAAGTGGAAATTGGTCTGGGCAGGAAGGTGCAAAAGTGCCCTGTATTGAAGTGGTTATAGTTCTTTAAAGCGGTATTCCACCCAAAAGTGGAACTTCCGCTTTTCGGGAACCTTCCCCCCCTCCGGTGTCACATTTGGCACCTTTGAGGTGGGAAGGGGGGTGCAGATACCTGTCTAAGACAGGTATTTACACCCACTTCCGGGCATAAACTCCCTCGGGAGTTTACGCCACTTCCTGTCCCGGAGCGCTGTCTGCCGGGACACGCACGGGTCCCAGCAGACAGCGCTGACGATTCTCATTGTGCTGCGTGACTCGCGCATGCACAGTAGGGAACCGGGAAGTGAAGCCGCAAAGGCGACACTTCCTGATTCCCTCACCGAGAATGGCGCCGGCAGCAGCAGAGAGCCGAGCGATTGATCAGCCTCTGCTGCCGACATCGCTGGAACCTGTGACAGGTAAGTGTCCATTTATTAAAAGTTAGCAGCTGCAGTATTTGTAGCTGCTGGCTTTTAAAAAAATGTTTTCAGGTACAGTCCCTCTTTAAGAAAAATAAACTACAAAAAGACATCTCCTAGACTCATTCATGGGAGCTGGAGTGTATGGACTGGAGCTCGGGTGACTGACAGACCTCACCAATTATCTGGGATTGGTTGCTACTGGATCCTATACTAGCTTTGGACTCTGTTGAAACCATTCCCTGATGAAACAGAATATAATAAAAACAAAATTCTCAAAAAGCAGCAGATAAACCTTCATGTAAATCTTATGCTGCACAAAGTAGAATTGGTAAACTGCTCTTGTTTTAATGTAATATGCAAGTTTGGAATTGCATGTTTGGAAAGCAATATAAAAACATGTCACGTTGCTTTTACAAATTACGCTGTGAAGAAATTAAAATTGGAACCTGATGTCTGCGTACCATCGAGGTTATTTTATACCAACTGCTGGACAAAAATATAAGCTGTATATATGTAAATATAATGTATTATTTGTCCCTTTTAAATCACCAAAGGCTAGATTGCTTGGACATTTAATTAATTATTTTTTTTCTCTAAAAGCTGAAAAGCAAGCTATGTTTGACAAGTTTAAATATAAATTAAATATTAAAACCCAACTCCTGGCAGCAGAGGCGGCTCTCTAATTAGGCAAATTAGGCGGTCGCCTAAGGCCTCGCACTCACAGGGGCCTCGCGGCCTCCTAATTTGCCTGTGCTTAATCACTGATTCTCTCCCCCCCCTCTTTATCTCACCCTCTTTTCTGTGTGCTTGTATTTTTTTTCCTATTACGGGCGTGAGTGGGGCCTCATGTGTAATTTTCGCCTAAGGCCTCACAAAGCCTAGAGCCCCCTCTGCCTGGCAGATGTAAAAAGCTCAATTTAGCCCACACTTGTATCCAGCTATGCTATATGCATTTACCTGTAAAACACCTTATATTAACAATTACTCCTGTAAAAAAAAAAAAAAAAATAAGTTTAAAGCCTATCTCCAGACAAAAAATTACTATATTAATTTATTACAGGTTTTTACAGATTGTATTGCATGGTGATAGCTGTAGACTGCTGGCTCCAGCGACCGCCATACCTTAATCTACACGAGGCACAGTGACAGCTGAAAGCCGGTATTTGTTTTGTAAACAAACCCATGTGATGACCATGATTGGATGCCATAATGATCACATGATCACAAACTACATTGATTGGTTGCTGAGTAGAGCTGCACGATTAATGGTTAAAAGATTGCAATCTCGATTCGACCCCCCTCCCCCACACACACAATCTTAGTCCAGCGTTTCTATGATACTTTCAGGCTTGGTTATTTCATTTATCAATGACTTATTCAGCTGTCAGAGCAGCTCCCCTGCTCACAGCTGTCAAAAAAAAAAGCAGCCAGCAATGTTTATCAACAACATTGCTCAGCCTCAGAAAGAGACAGATAAAAAGAAACATTGTATCTTGTTATCTGTCCTTCAGTTACAGATCAAAGGGATGAACTTTGGTCTGTAAAGGATCGGAAGGCTTTGCCCCCTTAATGACCAAGGCATTTTTTGGGGCTTTGCCCCCTTAATGACTATTGCGTGGTTGTACAACGTTGTACCCAAACAAAATGTATGACTTTTTTTTCCCCCACAAATAGAGCTTTCTTTTTGGCGGTATTTGATCACCTCTGCGGTTTTTATTTTTTGTGCTATAAACAAAAAAAAGAGGGAAAATTTTGAAAAAAAAGCAATATTTTTTACTTTTTGCTATATTAAATATCCCCAAAAAAATATATAAAAAAACGAATTTCTTCCTCAGTTTAGGCCGATACGTATTCTTCTACATATTTTTGGTAAAATAATCGCAATAACGTATATTGATTGGTTTCCCCAAAAGTTATAGCGTCTACAAAATAGGGGCTAGATTTTTGGCATTTTTATTATTTTATTTTTTTTTACTAGTAATGGCGGTAAACAGCGATTTTTTTCGTGATTGCGACATTGCGGCAGACAGATCGGACACTTTTGACAGTTTTTTAGGCCAATGACATTTATACAGCAATCAGAGCTATAAATATGCACTGAATACTGTGTAAATGTCACTGGCAGGGAAGGGATTAACACCAGGGGGCGATCAAGGGGTAAATGTGTTCCCTGGGAGGTGTTTCACTGATCACTAGGAAGAGCAGATCTCTCTCTACTCCCCTGTCAGAACGGGGATCTGTTTGTTTACATTGACAGATCCCCGTTCTGGCTCTCTGAGGAGCGATCGTGGGTGGACATCGCGGCCGCCGGTCACGCACATCGGCTCTGGCATTGCTCCATGGGCGTGCACCTGCCTCTGGCGCGGTGTGCGCACCCACTGTGACTCTTGCATGAACTGACGTACAGCTACGGTGATTTGCGCAATAGAGCCAACATGCCGCAGTATAATGATGGCAGCTGGTCGGCAAGTGGTTAAAGCAACCTTGTCAAGTAAAAAAAAATTCCTTTTTTTTTCTTGTTTTTATTAAATTGTTCCTCTGTTTAACCCCTTATTAGCCCTTAATTTACTCTTATCAGCCTTATTAAGTCCTTATTCTCTTTCTCTATTTAACCACTTGTGGACCAGCCGCCACAGTTTTACTGCGGCAGGTTGGCTCCGCTGCGTGAAATCACATTATTGTACGTTATCTTGCGAGGCTTGGATAGCAGGCGCGCGCCGCGAGCTCCGTGACTCGATGTCCGCGGGGATACCCGCGATCGTCTCACGGAGAGGAAGAACGGGGAAATACTAATGTAAACAAGCATCTCCCTGTTCTACCTAGTGACACTGTCACTGATCACAGCTCCCTGTAATCGGGAGCGGTAATCAGTGTTGTGTCACACACAGCCCCCCCCCCCACAGTTGGAATCACTCCTTAGGACACACTTAACCCCTGAAGCGCCCCCTCCTGGTTAACCCCTTCACTGCTAGTCACATTTACACAGTAATCAATGCATTTTTAACCACTTAAGGACCGCCTCCTGCACATTTACGTCAGCAGAATGGCACGGCTGGGCAAATCAACGTACAGGTAAGTTGCCCTTTAAGAGCCCAGCCGTGGGTCACGCGCGTGCCGCCGGCGGCGCGCTCGCGACCCGGTTCTGAGCTCCGTGACCGCGGCCGCTGGACCAGTGGGACACCAGCCGCGATCGGGTCACAGAGCTAAAGAACGGGGAGAGGTCTGTGTAAACAAACCTCTCCCCGCGCTTCCTACACTGCCTGTCACTGATCGGCTGTTCCATGTCATCGGGAAAGCCGATCAGTGACATCAGACGTAAAGCCACGCCCCCCTACTGTAAAAAAATAACATACACGTCACACTTAGCCCCTCCCCGCCCCCTAGTGATTAACTCCTTCACTGCCAGTGTCATTTACATAGGAATCAGTGCACTTAAATATCACTGATTTCTGTATAAATGACAATGGTCCCAAAAATGTGTCAAAAATGTCCGATGTGTCCGCCATAATGTCGCAGTCACAATAAAAATTGCTGATCGCCGCCATTACTAGTAAAAAAAATATATATTAATAAAAATGCTATAAAACTAAAAAAAAAACTAAAACTATCCCCTATTTTGTAAATGCTATAAATTTTGTGCAAACCAATCAATAATCGCTAATTGCGATTTTATTTTTACAAAAAATATGTAGAAGAATACGTATCGGCCTAAACTGAGGAAAAAAATATGTTTTTTTATATATTTTTGGGGGATATTTATTATAGCAAAAAGTAAAAAAATATAGCATTTTTTTCAAAATTGTCGCTCTATTTTTGTTTATAGCGCAAAAAATAATAACCGCAGAGGCGAACAAATACCACCAAATGAAAGCTCTATTTGTGGGAAAAAAAGGACGCCAATTTTGTTTGGGAGCCACGTCGCACGACCGCGCGATTGTCAGTTAAATCGACGCAGTGCCGAATCGCAAAAAGTGCTCTGGTCTTTGACCAGCCAAATACTCCGGGGCTTAATGGTTATTTATATTTTCCTGCTGATTTTTTGTATGCACTTCTGTTTTATAAACTATTAATAATTACAACTTTTTACACCTTTAACATATATTTACACGTTTCACATTCATACACAAAAAAGCACAAAATGAAAAAAATAAATAAATATGTATTTCATTTGTAACATTACTTTCCAATGCTTTGTATCATTGCTGACAGCTGAAGTGTAAACACTAAAAGTTGCGGTAGGTATTGGTAATTGGTATTGGCGAGTATCAAAAAAAAAAAAAAGACCCTAACATAACTTAAAGGTAATTTTTTTTATTTCTTTACACATTACATTATTTTTCATTATATTTCTTTAAATTTGATTGAAGCAAAGAGTAGTATGTCTTATTTTATTGCCATATTGCTTGATAACCTAATGTTCAGGGGTTGTAAATCTTTAAAATAATTTTTTTTTTCAGAATCGTGATCTTTATTCTAAGCAAAAGAATCGTGATTCTCATTTTATCCAGAATCGTGCAGCTCTTTTGCTGATCATGGGTCACTGTCACTTACAGAAGCTGCGCTGTGGAACAGACCTCTAGTTTTTCAATAGAATGTAGGTTAACATAATCCTAGCAAATGTACTGTGCTTAAAGAGGAACTGCAGTCTGCTCACATAATTTGTAATAAAAACATATTTGCCATTCTGAAGCTTCCCTCCAACCACTTTGCATATTATTTTGTATATACTGTGATTCTGTACTTGCCAAATATGCTGCAGAAATCTCCCTCCACTGAGTCTGGCTGAAACCAATAAAACTGTGGGCAGCTGAAGTTGCTGCCTGTTCACTTCCTGGATTTACACAGACACACCTCCAGCTCTGCAGCTCTCATTAGCCCTCTTTCGGCTTATCCTCCCTCCCTTCCTGGCAAACTCTCGCGAAAGTGAGAGCGAGAGCTGTGCATGATGTCATAAGCCTAGGCTTTTTACCAGACAAGAAACAGGAAGTGGGCTGTATAAGGTATTTACTGGCAGAAAAAAAATATGTTTTACTATCCAAAGTTAAGAAAACAAGGGCAGAAGATTTAATAGATGGAAAGTTGAAAAAAATGACTGAAGGAGTGCTTCGTACGGACCTAACAGCGGGGGGGGGGGGGGGGTATTACACACAATTCAGTGGCTGTAGCCACCGGGATTGTGTGTGAAACTGACAGGGAGACTCCTGCCTGTCAGGGAGAGCATTCAGGTGGCTCCGCTGCCGCCCCATCACTCGCACACACCCCGGTACTGGTGCTCCCCCTCACCACCGCTCCCTGCCATGCTTATTGGGCACCGGTGAGTAGAGGGAAAGAAGAAGAGTGGACTCCCCATGGACTCCCCATCTTCCTGTGACCCGGAAAGCGATGTCTCTGATGTCACTTCCGGGTCCGGCTCTCGGTGTCCCCGGCTCGATTTGCTGAAAAAGGATGTTTTGCAATGCGATCTGTATTGGGAAACATTCAGTGAAGGACAGAGGAGACATTGGGGGTCTTTTAGACCCTGCATATCTCAATAAAGAGAACCTGTCACCTAAAAATCATCACATAGAGGACTGTTTGTCCCCTATGTGATGAAAAATTTGTGATGAAAATATTGAATTTTTTTTGCAAAAAAACTCCACATATACACACGCACAAATCTAAACGCATGCGTCGGGGGGGGGGGGCTGCGCATGGAAATGTTGATTGCGATACACATGTTACACATAGCCACGTACGCCGGAGTGAGAGCAATAATGCTAGACCAGACCTCCTCCGTAACACTAAACTGATACCTATCTATGTACTCGATGCAACCTCGTGTTTTATATTTTACCAAAAATGTGGGTAATTATTGTGTTTGTTTGCCCTAAAATTCATGTTCGTGTTTTGTTTTTTTTACTGAAATTTTGCGGTAATCGTGTGACATAAAAAATTGAAATTATTTTATTTTCTTTTATTCTCTAGGGTGCCTGCTTTCAGAAAATATATAATATTTGTGGGTTTTGTGTAATCTTCAGGCCTAAATTTTTTTTTTAAATATGTGTGCAAAAAACGCAAAAATGGCTCTGCCAGCGAAAGGGTTAAACTGATTTCTGAATCGGAGTATCTGCCTTCATTATAACCACCTGGTGCTATCTCAAAACTGTAATGAGAATAGTTTACATCTTTTTAGGTATAGGCAATTTTTTTTTAATCCTTATTTATTACAATGTTTTTACAGATTGTATTCCACGATAGCTGTAGACTGCTGACTTCAGCGGCCATTGTAGCTCAGTTGGCATTTGCTTTGAGTAAGTAGAATTTTTGGACAACAAGAGGCAGTATGTCAAGGAAATCTTCACCTTAGCAGGAGAAATTTGTTTTTTTTAAATGAAGCTTTAGCCTGCAGTCATACCTGCTATGATTTAAAGTGGTGTGATTGAAAGCCCGACTGTGATTTAATATTATTTCAGCACTAGTGAGATTTGTAACAATTTGATACGATTTCAGTGCTACTTCAGTGAGATTTGTCAGGCTGTGCAGGGATCTGATTTTGAATGTTATGAACAAAAGTTTAACTAGCAAAGGGTCAATATTTTACTTCTATCAGGCTCAAGTTGTGCTGATATAGACACAGTTACGATTTGAAGCACGATTTACATTATAGTCTATGACAGTGAAATCGTGCTGAAGTCCTGAAAAAGTGATACATGATAAAAAAAATTTCTTTATGCCCCACATTCAAGGAAGACCGCAATATCTATCTCCCCGCATCCTTTGATAGCGCTCTTAAATTTTAAACCGGCAATTCTTTCCCATAGCCAATTTAAACTTTTACAACAGATCACTATGGGTGCAAAAACAAACAATTGTTAAAGCCTCGAAATCTCCAAATCTGCTATTGGCTGAAACCAATGGTCATGCCAAAATAGAGGCTATAACTAATTACTATAACTACTAACTACTATAAACTATATTCAAACAAAATTGGAAGGGGAACATCTGGACTTTTAAGGTGTTTAGTACAGAGATTAAAACTCATTGAATAGCATTAAAATCAATAAAAAATTTTTTAAAGGATAAAAAACACAAGAACAAGAATTGATCCATATCAAAAATTGATTACTCTATACAGGCATATTAAAGCTAGGCACTACCACTCTCAACATGTTATTTATATCTATATTTTTAGTTAGATATTACATCAAATTTTTATGATTTATAAAATTTAATTAATGCATTATTAGGGTGCACTTGACCCATCTCCCTCTCTCCTCCTTTTTTTGACTTACTTCAAATCGTTTGCTTGCACGGACGCCCAGGGCACTCATCGGTTGGCTTGCTAATCAACGATCCGACCAATGTGTGCCTTACTTAGGTTTGTCTATATGTTTTGCCCTGGACTACTGAGTTGACGCCCTTCTGAGTTCCTATGTGATTTGGATGGGATGTGCAGACTTGTTTTGTCGCTTCACTGCCCCTACACATCGGCTCATGTCCTCATTGTATTGTCTAGTGAGGGCATTTTCAAGATGGTGGCCATGTCTCTGACGTGCCTAGCGTCTACAACACGACAAAAAACAGAGAACCCCTATTGGTGGACTTTTCAGGCACGTACACAGGTGAGGTAATTAAAAATAATTAGTTTAATTAAAGAGTAAAATAAAATAATGTGTCATGGAAAACACAGTACATGTATTGACTAATAACACGGGAATAAATGAAGCTGGTGAAGCTGATCACCCTACTCGTTTCGGAGCCTTGGGTGTCTCCTTCTTCAGGGGTATATATGCAGCAAATAGCGTAATTCTATTGGGGGATACAAAATGGCAGGGGATTAACACATGAAAAGAAAGTGGGCTTAGAATTGAGATATAGACTTAGCATGCAGGGAGGTGCTAGTTGGTTTTCTCCATATACTTACATATCAGACAATGCATGGCTATGTAAACATGGTGTAGTATTCATAAAAACAATTTGACCGGATTGGCCTCTCAACATCCAGGGTTCCCACACATATCGAAGGTATTGGTAATTTGACTTAGTTGTTTTCAAATGCTGCCACAAGGCAAGAGATTCCTGAAGGACCCCAGAAAAGGTATTGCTGAGCAGGTGTGGGGAGAGACACTGGGGCAGAAAAGGCACAAAGCCCTAAAAAGTAAAAACAGATAGTAAAAGTACAGCAGGGCAGGTAGGCAAGGCCCTAAAGGTCAAGCTTGGGCCAAATAAACAATATTAATTAAAGGGTTACCTGGTGTGATGACACAAAAGAAAAATGGCGATTTCCACCTACACAGATGCGATAATTGCTGTGGGGAAATTTATATAATTTGTAAATAATAAAAAAGTTGTATTTTTATATGATTACATGCATCAAGATAAGATTATGTCTAGAGATGTTGTATGTAGTAAAATTATAATTGTTAATGGTAATATTGGTATATATATATATATATATATATATTTATATACAGAGAGGGAGTGTAGGCAGAATAGTGATCATCATAAGATTGCACGTACCAAAACGTTTGGGACATGTATGGTTATATAAATTTTAATTTATGACATAAAAGTATCTGGTTATACGGTTTTCAAAATTGTTTACTTTGGATTGAAAAACATTGCATATATATGGAGATGTATGCAAGGGGCCAGAGTATAGCACAGTACAAGACAGTGCAAATACTACAATGAACTGGCATGTGTATAAATAAAGCAGGGGGTTTAAAGTATTGATATAAAAATATGTGTATGTAAATAGTACCATGATGCTATAAATGCAGCAACGCATAACTTTATATTATCAGTAAAGATCAACATAGCAAAGGTTTTGGTGAGAGAGGGGGAATTACCTTGTTGTAGTTGAAAAGGGAATTCGGCCAGACCGTCTGTTCCGCAGCCCACAGACTCAGCTGTGGAGTGCTGACAGAGGGAATGCCTAGAAGTATAAATAAGTACCTCCCTCCAATCAGCTGGCGCATAGCAAATAGCGCACAGCTGATGGAGAGAGGAGTGGGGCTGGATGTACCTCTGCCCCCCGAGTGGTGTGAGCGCGGCCCCGCCCCTAACACCAGCATCGAGAGATTCGCCTACAACACGTGCCGTCTATCACTCTGGGCGCATGCGCAATGGCATCCTCCTATCACGTCCACGACTCAACGGTGACGTCAGACACCGATGAGCCGGAAGGGAACCATTTAAACGGCGGTAATATGCCGCTGCACTCTGCCAGAGACATCCTGCATGTGGGAGAGGCTACATCTCTCCTGGGTCTCACTTATCTTGTAATTTCCTTTAAACTAATAAGCTCTGATTCCTTTCTTTTTTACTTGATTACGAGACCTTTATACTGTTTTAAGATCACCAGATCTTACCAGTAATATAGATTGTATTGTTTCAGGCTCACCCTGGAAGTGTCATTTGGTCAACCAGTCTGGTTTGCTCCAAGCTTTTCCTTGTGGTGTACATACTGATTGATCATATCGATGGATACAATTTTCCATTGAATCATTTTAATTTTGCTGACCAGCTATTCCTCTCAGCAGTACAATTCAAGTTTTAAATTTAAAGGTAATTACTTTATCTTGAAATCCTGTTAGGGGACATTTTGAGTCCATTGCCAAAACTTTTTTAGACCTCTCTATATATGTAAAAAATATTTTTTTCTACCATAGTGCCCTTCTGCAAGTACCGAAGAAGCATTATTAGAATGATGGGATGTCTTGTGCACATATGGAATCTATCTTCCATCTATCCATGTATATCATTCATTGATTTAAAGTAGACATGGGCGCCGTCAACAAATTTGTTTTGTTTCGTTCCGTTTCGTATAAAAAAAAAATAGTATTTCGTAATTCGTGTACGAAATTTAATTCGGATTCATACGAAATACGAAATTCGTAAATCTTAAATTTTAAACATTTCTGTTAATTTGGATCCGAAATTCGTAAACGAAATTTCATATTCGTAAATGAAATTTCGTATTTCGTACTTCCTCTGAGTGATTGGTGAGCAAGACACCAGTCACGTTATTTGGATCCGAAATTTCGTTAACGAAATTTCGTATTTCGTAAACGAAATTTCATATTTCGTACAGAATTCGTATTCAAAACACCAGTCACGTTTCTGTTAATTTGGATTCGAAATTCGTAAACGAAATTTCGTATTTCGTACAGAATTCGTATGCATAAAAATTTGTATTTCGTATTTGTACGAACGTACGAATTTCCGGAAATTCGTATGAATTTTAGATTCGTAGGAAAACTAATCGCACATGTCTAATTTAAAGCGCCTTTGGTGAGGTTCAGTCTTCTATGCTTCCATGTATTTCTATGCCCCTTGTATTTTGAGGGTTTACTTATTTAAACAATTGCATGTTTCTCTATATATATGCCAATATGCATGTTTTTCATGTTACTGTATTAATGCATTTTTAACACGAGACACTTATTTCATTTTTTCTATTATCTATAGCATATAATGTGCCACACCAGAATCTCCTGAGGAAGCTCTATCGAGTGAAACATGTTGAGAGTGGTAGTGCCTAGCCTTAATATGCCTGTATACAGTAATCAATTTTTGATATGAATGAATTCTTGTTCTTGTGTTTTTTATGATTTTTAATGCTATGCAATGAGTTTCAATCTCTGTACTAAACACCTTAAAAGTCCAGAGGTTTGTAACCTCTTTTCCCCTTCCAATTTTGTGTGAATATTCTTCTCATTGGGATGTGGTGTTTTTTTTTTATTCCTCCATCTTGCTTTATACTATAAACTATAAATAATTAAACAACTTTAAGAGTATATGGCTCCCTTGGGTGACTCATTATTTGCCATCCAATTTTGATGAAGCCTTGTTGATGCCTTGGTAATTTTACTCACATACACACTCTCTCTTCTATAATCATATGGTTTATATCAATCACACCTAGCCCTGGGGATTTCTTCTCTCATTTCTTTTCTCGTTTCTCCTTTTCTTTGTCTTCTTTTTCTCTTCTCTTTATTATGCCTTTCTTCTACCTCCTTTTCCTTCTTTTTTTCAGGTTCAAATAGCAATACTTTTATGTACTGTTTTTGGTTTTAAAAAATCATAGACATAAGCTCCTATATGCCTTATAACAGTGTTTTTCCCTTATCACTCTTTTCTGATGAATATTGTTAATAAGTCGTAACTCATTACTTGTTTGAGGCTTTGTTATACCTTTATTATCCATGTTTGGTTCCAGCCTCTATTGATCAAGCTAGAAAATGTTCTTTCCATCACTAACCCTAGAACAGGCTATGCAATATAACCTATATTCAGTTATGTTGTTTTATTGTATCCTGATATGTTACTTTCCAGTACTGCTTTTGAACTTATCTATGTAATGTATTTATTGACGTATAACACGCACCCTTTTCCCCTGAAAATAGGGGGAAAATCACGGGTGCTTGTTATTCGCCAACAGCGTACCTTGGAGTGTGCCGCCAGAATTCACCGAACCATCATCTCCTCTCCACTCGGCTCTCCACTCGGCTCTAACTCTAAACCATATTGCAAGGAAGCTAATTTTAGTTTTTTTTTTATAGTTTTCCAACTTACAACTTCTGTGCAATGAGAAGGAAAGGCATTTTTAATATCATTAAATTATAAATGGCTTGTATATTAATTATACATCCTTAACCACTTGCCGACCGCCCCATGTAGATATACGTCGGCAGAATGGCACGTACAGGCAGAATCACGTACCTGTACGTGACATTCTTCCGGCGGTTGGGGGGTCCGATCGGACCCCCCTCCGCCGGCGGGGACGGTCGGCATCGCTTCAGGAGCGATCCGGGACGAGGGGACGGCCAGTGGTTTCTGGCCACCCCCTCGCGATCGCTCCTGGCGAATGAAAAGCTTCCCCTTCCTGTCTATTGTATAGACAGGAAGGCGGAAGTGATGTCACGCTCGGTGCGCCGGTCTATGTGACCGGAGACGCCGAGCGGCGAACATGTACAGGTTAGTGCACAACACTACACTGACACCAGTACAGTTAGGCACATATTCCACCCCCTGTCACCCCCTGATCACCCCCCAGATCACCCCCTCCCCCCCCAGTCACAGTGTCACTAATTGCAGTGATCATTTATTTACTGATCACTGCATTTAGTGTCAGTGTGACTGTAATAACTGTCAGGGCAGTTAGTTTTAGGTCCTAGGTAGCCCCCTACCCCCCCCCTAATAAAGGTTTAACCCCTTGATTGCCCCTAGTTAACCCCTTCACCCCCTTTTGCCAGTGTCACTAAGCGATCGTTTTTCTGATCGCTGCATTGTGTCGCTAGGTAACCATTTTTTTTTTTTATTTTAACCGCCATGTTTTATATAGGTTCATAAATAGTTTTATAGGTCAGGTACCCCCATATTACAACCTAAATAAAGGTTTTAACCCCCTGATTGCCCCTAGAGTTAACCCTTTCACCAGTAATCACCGTATAACTGTCACTGGTGACGCTGGTTAGCCAGTTAGTTATTTCGTTATTTAGGTTCCCCGTCAGGTTTTTATATAGCGTCAGGTACCCCCATATATTACCTAATAAAGGTTTAACCCCCTGATTGCCCCTAGTTAACCCTTTCACCCCCTTTTGCCAGTGTCACTAAGCGATCGTTTTTCTGATCGCTGCATTAGTGTCGCTAGGTAACCAGTTTTTTTTGTATTACTGTTACGGGTGACGCTGGTTAGTTAGCTTGTTTTTTATACTGTCAGGGCACCCGCCATTTATTACCCAATAACGGTTTAACCCCCTGATCGCCCGGCGGGTGATATCAATTAGGTTTTAGGGTCAAATAAGGTCTGCGTCGCCCCAGGTTAGTGCCAGTACCGCAAACACCCACGCGCAAAGCATACACCTCCCTTAGTGGTATAGTATCTGAACAGATCAATATCTGATCTGATCAGATCTATACTAGCGTCCCAGCAGTTTAGGGTTCCAAAAAAACGCATTGTTAGCGGGATCAGCCCAGATACCTGCTAGCACCTGCGTTTTCCCCCTCCGCCCAGCCCAGCCCAGCCCACCCAAGTGCAGTATCGATCGATCACTGTCACTTACAAAACACTAAGCACACATAACTGCAGTGTTCGCAGAGTCAGGCCTGATCCCTGCGATCGCTAACATTTTTTTTGTGGTAGCGTTTTGATTCAGTCGCTAACAGTCAGGAGCTTTTTTACCTGTGAATCTCAAAAAAATAAAAAAAACAAAAATAGTTGTCGTTTTATTGTTCTCTCTCTCTCTCTATTGTTGCTCTTTTTTTACTCCATTCTATTCTGCAATGTTTTATTATGTTTTTATCATGCTTGCTTTTCAGGTATGTAATTTTGTTTACTGTGTTTTAGTGTTAAGCATTTTTTTGTTTTCAGGTGCGCCATTCAGTTGCAGCGCGGATTTATTTATCTTGACAGCAACAGCGTTTGCTCCCACGATACATAAAGCCGCGACTCCAACACTGTAGGAGGTGATTTCACCACCACAGTTAAAAAAAAGAGCATATGTGCCGAAGCATGGGGGCAGCAGGGGGGGCGGAGGAGCGATTGGCTCCTAATGCCACGTACATACGGTCGAAATTCCGACCGTGTGTACACGGCATAACTTTTGCGGGAGGATGCCCCCATGCATCGGCATATATAAATGGTGCATGTATGCCCATCATTAGAAGTGGGTGGATGAAGGGAGGTATTCTAATGGTGGGCATACCCACCAATCAATCTCTTTTTTTCGTTCAGCCAAGAGGCTGCATGAAAAAAAAAAAGATTACAATATATGTCCAGTATGTTGCTGGACTTTGAATGGTTATACCAGAATGATGCCTGCAGGTTTAGGTATCATCTTGGTATCATTCTTTTCAGCCAGTGATCGGCTTTCATGTAAAAGCAATTCTAGCGGGTAATTAGCCTCTAGACTGCTTTTACAAGCAGTAGGAGGGAATGTCCCCCCTCCCGGATATAAACCGCGCCATTGGGAAATTGGGAAAGCATTTTATCACACCAATCTTGGTGTGGTCAGATGCTTTGAGGGCAGAGGAAAGATCTAGGGTCTAATAGACCCCAATTTTTTCAAAAAAAGAGTACCTGTCACTGCCTATTGCTATCATATGGGATATTTACATTCCCTGAGATAACAATAAAAATCATAACAAAGAAAAAAAAATGGAAGGAACAGTTTAAAAATAGAATAAAAAAGCTAAATAAATAAAAAAAAAACTAAAAAAAAAAAAAAAAAGCACCCCTGCCCCCCCTTCTCTTGCGCAAAGGCGTACACAAGCGTTGGTCTGGCGTCATATGTAAACAGCAATTGCAGCATGCATGTGAGGTATCACCGCGAAGGTCAGATCGAGGGCAGTAATTTTAGCAGTAGACCTCCTCCGTGAATCTAATGTGGTATCATGTAAAGGCTTTTAAAGGCTTTTAAAAATGTATGTAGTTTGTCGCCACTGCGTGTTTGTGCGCAATTTTAAAGCATGTCGTGTTTGGTATCCATGTACTCGGCCTAAGATCATATTTTTTATTTCATCAAAAATTTGAGCAATATAGTGTGTTTTAGTGCATTAAAATAAAAAAAGTGTATTTTTTCCACAAAAAATGCGTTTGAAAAATCGCTGCGCAAATACTGTGTGGAAAAAAAAAATGCAACACCCACCATTTTAATCTGTAGGGCCTTTGCTTTAACAATATATATAGTGTTTGGGGGTTCAACGTAATTTTCTTGCAAAAAAAAAATATGTTTTCATGTAAACAAAAAGTGTCAGAAAGGGCTTTGTCTTCAAGTGGTTAGAAGAGTGGGTGACGTGTGACATAGGCTTCTAAATGTTGTGCATAAAATGCCAGGACAGTTCAAACCCCCCCCAAATGACCCCATTTTGGAAAGTAGACACCCCAAGCTATTTGCTGAGAGCAATGTTGAGCCCATTAAATATTTTTTTTTTTTGTCCCAAGAGATTGAATAATGAAAAAAAAAAAAATATATATATATTTTTTTTACAAAAAGTTGTCACTAAATGATATATTGCTCAAACATGTCATGGGCATATGTGGAAATACACCCCAAAATACATTCTGTTGCTTCTCCTGAGTACGGGGATACCACATGTGTGGGACTTTTTGGGAGCCTAGCTGCGTACGGAACCCCAAAAACCAAGCACCGCCTTCAGGCTTTCTAAGGGAGTAATTTTTTTATTTCACTTCTCACTGCCAATCACATTTTCGGAGGCCATGGAATGCCCAGATGGCATAAAACCCCCCCAAAATGACCCCATTTTGGAAAGTAGACACCCCAAGCTATTTGCTGAGAGGTATTGTGAGTATTTTGCAGATGTCGCTTTTTGTCACAAAGTTTTGAAAATTGAAAAAAGAAAAAAAAAATTTTTTTTTTCTTTACTTTCTTCATTTTCAAAAACAAATGAGAGCTGTAAAATACTCACCATGCCTCTCAACAAATAGCTTGGGGTGTCTACTTTCCAAAATGGGGTCATTTGGGGGGTTTTGTGCTATTTTGGCATTTTATGGCCTTCGAAACTGTGATAGGTAGTGAGGAGTGAAATCAAAAATTTGCACCCTTAGAAATCCTGAAGGCGGTGCTTGGGTTTCGGGGCCCCGTACGCGGCTAGGCTCCCAAAAAGTCCCACACATGTGGTATCCCCATACTCAGGAGAAGCAGCAAAATGTATTTTGGGGTGCAATTCCACATATAACTATGGCATGTGTGAGCAATATATCATTTAGTGACAACTTTTTGAAGAAAAAAAAATTCTTTTTTATTTTTGTCTTTATTCAATCACTTGGGACTAAAAAAAAAAATATTCAATGGGCTCAACATGCCTCTCAGCAAATAGCTTGGGTGTCTACTTTCCAAAATGGGGTCATTTGGGGGGGTTTTGTACTTCTCTGCCATTTTAGCACCTCAAGAAATGAAATAGGCAGTCATAAATTAAAAGCGGTGTAAATTCCAGAAAATGTACTCTAGTTTGTAGACGCTATAACTTTTGCGCAAACCAATAAATATACGCTTATTGGCATTTTTTTTACTAAAGACATGTGGCTGAATACATTTGGCCCAAATGTTTGACTAAAATTGAGTTTATTAGATTTTTCTTATAACAAAAAGTAGAAAATCTCTTTTTTTTTCAAAATTTTCGCTCTTTTTCCGTTTATATCGCAAAAAATAAAAATCACAGAGGCAATCAAATACCATCAAAAGAAAGCTCTATTTGTGGGAAGAAAAGGACGCAAATTTAGTTTCGTTACAAAATTGCATGACCGCACAATTACCAGTTAAAGTAGTGCAGTGCGAAATTGAAAAAAGACCTCTGGTCCTTAAGCTGACAATTGGTCCGGGGCTGAAGTGGTTAAACAAATGTTAATCCACAGTGGGTATATTCTTTTTTAACCATTTGAAAATAATATTTTATTTGTCTGGAATTGATTTCCACCCTTATAAATAAGTCATTTCCTGGTCATTTTTATCAGTACTTTAGCTCCTTTAAAATGAAACTTCACTGTCTATTCTGAATACACATTCTACACTCATCGTACATAAAGAGATTAAATATGATAAGCTGTGTGAGACCCTCTAGCAAAAATGAGCTTAAAATCTCACAAGGCCTGAACCTTCACCAGTGGCTGCCTCAAACCTCGTAACAATGGATTAATAACATATTAAAAGAGAATCTGAGGTGTTTAATTCACCATTTTATACACATAAATAAACAGCAATGGATGATGTGTGAATACGTGGTGGTTTCTAAAGAGATTTGTGAGAAGGATAAAAATGCCAAGGGCTGGTGTGGAATAATCAGAATGAGATTTAGAAGAGCCCAGCTAGAAATAAAGAAAATATATTTAACATAAGGTAAAATAAATTATAATTGTTTATAATGTCATCACTGTTATTATTAGTATTTTTCTTTTCAATAAATTTTATTACAATTTTATACACAATACAAAAAACTTATAGTTGAATCAGGTAATCGTCAAAACAAGGATGCATTAACCAAAGTGATCAGAGGCCCTGACCGGCTGTACAGTAGAGCTTCTACAAGAAGTTTCAGGTCTAGCAATCCGGGTCTACTTGTCAGCGTGACCATTTTTCTAAGGCTATAAGCCCATAGGTATCAACCACTAGGCACCCAAAAATTCAACAAATAGGAATAATTATCAAGTGACATTACAGCAAGTTGTCGGTCACGCATATTTCCAGAACATGGTGAAATATAACATTAGCGTCTAAAATGGATCCTGATACCTCAACCCAAGTGGTCCTGATCCCGAGAATATAGTACAATCGGGGAAGCTGTACTATCCCCCCTCAGCATCATCCTACCAAAACATTTATCAATATGGTATGACAGAACCAAAAACAAGAAAGCGAGAAATGGAAAAAAAAGGAGAAAAGGTTGAAAGAAAAGAGAAAAGTAGAAGAAGATCAGAGTAGAGTAAATCCCCTTAGCCTGGGCCTCTCCTCGCAAGGTGGCCCAGTGTCTAGGGAGCTTGGAGATATGCAATCCAGGGGTTTCACACTCTCTCAAACCTAGCTTGTTTATCTCTGCGAATGTTGGTCAATTTTCCATTAATCATAATCCAGGATATTTTATGTTTCACCAATGTGACATCAATGACGGGTGATTTCCACGCTCACGCTATGGTTATTTTAGCTGCTAGAAAGATGAAAAATATAAGTGTTCAAAGATTTCTAGGGATCTTTTCTGACAGGTCAGCAAACAGCGCTGTTTTGGCGCCTCTGGGGATATTATGTCCAGTCACTAAGTAGACCAAATTAAATATCCTAAACCAGAAGCGTCGGGCCTTCGGACAGGACCACCATACATGAAACATATCACCTTCTTGTCCACATCCCGAAAACATAGGGGGGAGATACCAGGATATATTTTCGCCAGCCTTGTCGGAACCAGGTACCAGCGCAACAGCACTTTGTAATTGGCCTTCACCACGGAAGTGTTAAGTATGCCCTTGTGCACCATGGTCGACCATTTTGTCCACACCTCCTCCTCAATCGTCTCCCCTAAATCTGATTCCCATGCAGTTTGGTACAAAGGGTTGTTATCTTGGTTATTAAACAGGTCATGTTACTCTGTGATTCCTCCCCTTTGCTTGGGTCCATGTATGCACCTGTTCTCAAAAAGGGTCCTGGTGGTTATGTCAAACTAATCCTTTGTTAGGGTCTGCATAAAATGGTTAATTTGGCACAGATAATAAGTTTTCGTAGGGGGCATCTATAATGTTTCCTTAAAGTAGCTTTTCTGTACAGACCCTTGTTGACTCACCATGTAAATTGATGTATCTGTTGGCCTGGGAGGAAGTGAGGATTATTGAAAAGAGGGGCCACCAGGAAACTTATTAGTATTTTTATTATCTACAATATCTAAATAATTTTTACATTTGCTAATGTAAATGAGGAAAACATATTTCTAAAATGGTAGATGAGGCCAAAAAATCAGGCCATGTCATTCTTTTAAAGACAGACTTAGAGGAATAAAATCATTGGAGGGGCCACATGATGGAAGGAATAGTTCCAAGAAAGAGTTAAGACATATGTGGACAGTGTAGGTTTAATATGCCTTTACTGATTTGAGATTAACCTGTAAAATTAGCGGTTAAAAATAATGAGTTAGTTAGTTAAGTGAGAGCTCCCTAGCAGCCCTTAGAAATTCTTAGTTTATTTTTTTTTTTTCATTTAGAAATTTAGTATTTTATTTTTCGTTAGTTTTAGGTTATTTTTAGATATTTTTTTTTTTTAGTTTTTTTTTTTAGAATTTTTTATTTTTTGTTAGAAAGGGTTTTTGTTTCTAGTTTTTTTTTTTTAGATTAGATTTTTGTTTGTTTTATTTTTAGTAGAATTTTTTTTTTTTTTAGAATAGAAGTTTTTTAGAATTTAGGTAGATATTTTTTTTTTAGATTTTTAGTAGATTTTTTTAGAAGAGATTTAGATCTTTATTTTAGTTTTATTTTTAGAATTTAGAAGATTTAGTTTTTTAGTTAGTTTTTTTAGATTTAGTTTTTAGTTTTTTTTGGTTTTAGATTTTAGTTGGTTTATTTTTTTTTGAGTTAGAATTTTTTTTTTTTGAAAGAGTTTTTTTTTATTATGTTCTATTAGATTTTTTAGAATTAATTTTAGGATAGAGTTAGTTTTTTGTTTTAGATTTTTTATTTTAGTTTTTTTATTTAGAATTTATTTTATTGATTTTTTTTTGGAGAGCATATTATATAGGAGTAGATTTTTTATTTTTTTTGAATTTAGTTTTTTTAGTAGAAAGGGTTTTAGATTAGGTTTAGAAAGTTTTAGATTTAGGTATTTAGGATTATTTTTTTAGTTTAGATTTATAGAATAGTTTTTTAGAATTTTTTTTTGTTAGTTTTTATTTAGGTTTTAGTTTTAGTTTTAGTTTTTTTAGTAGATTAGTAGTTTTTTTTTTTTTTTTAGTAGTTTTTTTATTTTTTTTTAGAATTTTTTTTTTTATTTTTTTTAGTATTTTTTTTAGAATTTTTAGGAAAAGTTTTTTTTTTTTTTTTTTATAGTTTAGAGGAAAGGTTTATTATTTTTTAGAATTTTAGTTTTTTTTTTTTTGTTTATAGGAATAGAATTTAGAAGAATTTTTAGAATTTAGGTTTTTTTTTTTTTTTAGCAAGTGAGAGCTCCCTAGCAGCCCCCAGGAGAGCATCGGGGGTTAGAAAGAGAGAGACCCGGTGCTTGTAAGGCCCCTTTCACACTGGGGCGTTTTTCATGCGGTGCAGCGCTAAAAATAGCGCCTGTTCACCGCATGAAAAAAATCCTGCCCCTTTAACTCCAGTGTGAAAGCCGGCGGGCTTTCACACTGGAGCGGTGCGCTAGCAGGATGAAAAAAAAAGTCCTGCTAGCAGCATCTTTGGAGCGGGATAGGAGCGGTGTGTTCACCGCTCCTATACCGCTCCTTCCCATTGAAAAGAATGGGAGACCGCGGTAAAACCGCGGCAATACCGCCGCAAAGCGCCGCTACGGCGGCGCTCTGCGGGGGGTGTTTAACCCTTTTTCGGCCGCTCGCGGGGGGTAAAACCGCACCGCGAGCGGCCGAAAACCGCGGTAAAAACGACGGTAAAGCAGCGCTAAATATAGCGCTGCTTTACCGTCACCGCGGCTCACCGCCCCAGTGTGAAAGGGGCCTAAGGGAAGGAGATGGAGAATAACGCTCATGAGGAGCAGAAGAATGTTTCCACACAACTGTCGTCTACTGGAAAATGGAGACAGTAGGTGACAGTTGTGTGGAAACGTGTTGGATCAGAGTGTACTTGCAACAGTATATGATCTAGTTGGCAGACTGACACTGCCACTAGAATTACCATTCATGCTGGAATTTTTTAACCTCTATGTAAGTTAATCTATATGTTTTTTAAAATAAAATTGGCTGATTTACACTATGAGGCTTCTTCCTTTTCATATGTGGTCTCTGAACACATGGAGCTCATCCCTGCAAGTGTATCAAGACATGCTGTTTAAAATCTCCACACCTGGGATCATTACAGCATAAGTTTCCTTGATCTCTGTAATAGGGATCCATCAGATCTGGTAAGAGGCCATTCTCTTTTCTTGTGGATGGAACACTTTGCAGTTTTTCTCGAACACTGGTAGCCACGGAGTTGAATACTATTTACACTTGTCACAGCCTTCATTAAGTGTATGGAGGGACTTGAACTTTTTAAATTTAACAACATTTTTTTCCTGACAGACTCCATGGCAGCCTACGTGTGGGTTAACCCCGCCTCCTCTCCAATGCTATAGGACCCCATTACCATAAAAGAGTACTCACCACTCCATGCTGTGTTCCTTTTTTGTCCTCCTCCTATGGACCTTCACATTTCGTTCGCGTCCGGTAGGATTTCGGATTTTTCTGAAGAAGCATACCTGTGCGGTGCAAAGCTCTGTGCTCAGCCATGGGCGGGCGAGTAAGCTTTTGAGGCTGGATGTCCCTCTCCCCCCAGAACGGGGTGGTGTTGCCTCGGTATGCTGGTGGTCGCTGGGACGCTGGACGGATGGCATCGGCGGCTGGCAAGGTCTGCACTGTTATTTTTTCCATGGCAGTATTGTTTGTTGTGTGTATTATCCCTGGTGTCTAGTGTACTCCCCCCCTGGATGGCGGCTGGAGCGCTCCTGCGTTCCAGCTCGCCGTATGGTTTCCGGGTTCCTGGCCGCCTCGGCGGTCTGCGCATGCGCACCAGCCTCCGGCGAAAGCGAGGCCTGGTTCGCGCGTGCGCGGCCTGGCGGTCGCGCATGCGCAGTATGATTTTCCCTCGGCACAGGTGTGCGGGGAGGAGCGGTGACGTCACGGGCGGGGAATTTAAATTCTGGGCTGCTGCTGCAGTCCTATCTGGGTTTTTCAGGAGTGTGGAAGCAGCAAGCCCGTTCCCCAGCCCAGGCAACTACTACAAGGTCAGTGCTGTTACTCTGAGTGTACTTTTTAAATGCAAAAAAAAAAAAAGGTGTTTCTTTAAAGGTATATGCATGTATTTTAAAATTGTGAATATATTCTTTGGGGGTCATTTTCTTCCAAATGTAATGGCACAATACCGTCTTATGCTTTTATACGGGTATATGTTTTTATGCATGCAGTAATATGATGTTTTTAAAAAAAAAAAAAAAAGAAAAAAACCAGAGTTGGCACGCATTGTCCTTGCTAGTTCTTTTTTTGTGTTGCCGGGTTTTTTGTTGCTTAGGGTATTTTTCTCTTACAGACTGCAGTATTCATATTGTGACGCCCGTCGTCCACAGGTCATGGACAATTCACCGCCTCTTAGTGGCCAGCCCTTACGCACTAGGTATGTGCTGGTAAGGGAGGGGTTGAGGTACAACTGTGTTGCTTATTTGCATTTCTCTGATGCCAATGTTTCTCTCCCCTACCCTGTTTGTGCTTCAGCCCTTCCAGACCAGATTCGCAGGATAGGGACCTTGCCAGGCCACAACAACAGAAACAATCATCTAGATCTAAGCAAGGATCCTCGCATGGGTCTCATCATCAGAGGAGAAGTTCTCATTCCTCCTCCAGACACCGCTCCCACCGCCATGATGAACGCCCAAAGTACAGAACGTGCTGGGGCTGTAAGACACGAATCCCGGATGGCAAGTCATTATGTGACAGGTGTTTTTCCAAGGCGGTCGGGGAAAAAGACACGGAAAACCAGCGCATAGAGTCCCTGGTGAAACGTGTTGTACAGCAGTCACTTAAGGACATGGTGGCCCCTCACACGTTGAGCCAGTCAACAACGGCGTCTGGTCCTCAGGCTGATGAATCCCGTGATGATCCGGGTACGTCCCAGCCCTACGAGGCTTCCGGTGAGTCCTCGGGAGAAGAATTCCCGGACGAAGAGATCGGGGGCTTTGATTTCGCCATGGTCTCACCACTGATTAAGGCAGTTAAAGAAGCCCTCAAGTGGGAAGAAGCGTCTACTCCCCCGGCCAAGCAGAAGAAGTTTTTTAAGCAGCTGGGTAAAGAGCGGCCAAACTTCCCTTTACTCACAGAATTAAAGGATGTGATAGAGGAAGAGTGGAGCAGGGTGGATAGGAAATCCTCCATGACTACCAAGACTTCCAGGCTGTACCCCTTTAAGTCGGAAGAGGTGAAGCATCTGGAGAACGCTCCGCTGGTGGATGCAGCGCTGATGCGCTTGGCCAAGCATGTCACTCTCCCGATGGAGGACTCTGTTTCCTTTAAAGATGGTCTGGAGAGGAAGATCGACCAGGACCTCAAAAGGATCTACGGTCTGGCTGGAATGGCCTGTAAGCCCGTCTTAGCCCTAGCAGCTATGTCCAAGGCCATGGAGGCATGGACTGAAAATGTGGACTCCTTCCTGAATAGCGTATCGGCCGAACTGGCCAGGAGTTCGGCAGCAGCAGAACTAAAACTCGCAGCAGTTTTTCTGGGGGAGGCTTCCATCGACTTAATTCGTCTGTTGGCACGCATTATGCTGTCATCTGTCACGGCTAAGCGCGCCTTATGGCTACGGCCTTGGCTCGCCGATCCTGTTTCCAAACAGGCCTGGTGCAAAATCCCCTTCGAGGGATCTACGTTATTCGGTAACAAGTTAGATGATGCCATAACGCGGGCGACAGGCGGTAAGTCGGGGTTCCTTCCCCAGGACAGAAGACTGCTCGGGCGGAAGAAACCTCAATTCAAGAGACGAAGCCCTGAGCGCTCGAGGGAGGTACGCTCCTACAAACCAGGAAGGGACTTCAGAAGGAATTGGAACAGGGGACAGAGTTCCTTTCGCAAGTCCACCAAGAACCAGTCGTCTGGTGGACGTGAGCCACCCAAATCCTTCTGAGATCGTGCCCGCCCAGGTGGGTCGGGTGGGGGCCCGTCTATCCCTCTTCCGGCACGTCTGGGTGGCCTCGATCTCGGATTATTGGGTCATCAAGACGGTCTCGTCAGGGCACAGGTGGACCTTCTCCAGCATTCCCCCTCCCAGGTTTGTGTCTACCCAACTTCCTCGTTCGGAGGACCAGAGACAAGTTCTACTCTCATACGTGGAGCTGTTGAAAGCCCAGGGGGCAGTGGTCCGGGTGCCAGAAGAAGAGCGTTTTCAAGGGGTCTACTCTCCCCTCTTCTTAGTACAGAAGAAAAGCGGATCATGGCGACCAGTGATAGATCTGACATACTTAAATCGGTATATACAATACGGGAAATTCAAGATGGAGACTCTTCTAACTATACAACAAGCCATCCAACCAGGGGATTGGATGGTCTCGATCGACCTAAAGGACGCTTATTTTCATGTTCCAGTAGAAGAAAGCTGTCAAAAGTTTCTAAGATTTCATGTCGATCAAGACCATCTACAGTTTATCTGCCTCCCCTTCGGGTTGACGACCTCCCCCCGAGTCTTTTCAAAGGTGCTCTTGGCAGTGGTGGCCCTGATCAGGCTGAAAGGGGTAAGACTGTATCATTATTTAGACGATCTGCTGGTCTTGTCGCAAAACAAAGAGCAGCTGTTAGTTCATCTCAAGCAGGTGATGTCCACATTAACCAGCTTCGGTTGGCTCCTAAACATGGAAAAAAGCCAGCTAGTACCAACCCAACGGCTAATTTATCTGGGTGCCCAGTTCGACACCGTGCGAAGTACAATCTCGTTACCAGTGGAAAAGATTCCGGTCATCCGGGAAAGGGTTTCTCAAGCCCTTCATACACAATACCTGGGAGCCTCGCAGTGTCTCAAAATCGTGGGGACAATGGTCTCCACGACACCCATGGTCAAGTGGGCTCTGTGGAGGCTGCGCCCGTTCCAGTCGGGTTTTCTGAAACAATGGAAGTCGGGAAGCAAAAGCCAAAAGATACGAATAACATCAACAATGAGGAACAGTCTCTTCTGGTGGCTCCAACACAAGAATCTCCTGAACTGTCACTCGATAGCTCCCATCTCTTGGGTAACGGTGACAACCGATGCCAGCGGGACCGGCTGGGGGGCCCTTTGCGGGTCGGATCTTGCACAGGGCAAGTGGGACAGAGGTCTTCCTGTCCTAGGATCGAACATTCTGGAACTTCGGGCAGCTTGGTGCGCTCTCCAGCACTTCTCCCAGATCTTGAAGGGGAAGTCGGTACTGTTGCGAATGGACAACACCACAGCGGTCTCCTATGTGAAGAGACAAGGGGGCACCAGGAGCTCTACCCTTCTCCGGGAAGTGGAACCCATTCTGTCATGGGCACAGAAGAACTTGGTGAATATTTCCGCGGTGTTTCTCCCAGGGGTGCAGAACTCGCAAGCGGACTTTCTATCACGCACTCAGTTGGACAACAACGAGTGGTCCCTCCACGTTCAGTCCTTCGAGTGGATCCTGTCGCTGGGTGTCGATCCAGAGGTAGACCTCTTTGCCTCCCCGTGCAACTTCAAATTAGAGAGGTTCTACACGCGGAACCGCTGCAGCCAAGCTCTGGGGACAGACGCATTGACAGACCAATGGAAATTCAGGAGGGCCTATGCCTTCCCGCCACTTCCCCTGATTCTCAAATTTCTTCAGAGGCTCCAGATGGAAACGGTGGAAGTAGTGATGATCGCTCCTTACTGGCCCAACAGGCCTTGGTTCCTCTGCTAGTTCAGCTGAGTGTGCGGGAGCCGGTATCTCTTCCGCTCAGGACGGACCTTCTGTCTCAGGGGGCGGTACTGCACCCATGTCCAGCAATACTGAAACTGATGGTCTGGTTCTTGAAAGGAAGAGGCTAGAATCCATCGGATGCGCCTCTAGTGTGATTTCCACCTTATTGAGTTCCAGGAGATCAAGTACGAATAAGGTATATGGCAGGATCTGGTCCAGATTTGTGAGTTTTTGTGTATCTACAGAGAGGTCCTTCGAACATCCAGGTGTCCAAGATATCCTTGGTTTCCTGCAGACTGGCCTTGACCTTCCCTTATCCGTAGGTTCTCTCAGGGTGCAAGTTTCAGCTTTGTCAGCCTTCTCCGGTACCTCCTGGGCAATCCATCCGTTGGTTCGTCAATTCTTTAGGGGGGCCTCAAGACTCAAGCCCCAAAGGAAGCCGAGATTCCCTAAGTGGGATCTGCCCCTGGTCCTGGATTATATTTCTGGGCTGAGTATGACGGGGCCATCCCCGCTTTCCGTTAGAGACTTTTCGGAAAAAGTTGCCTTTCTGGTGGCAGTCACCTCGGCCAAGAGGGTATCAGAAATCGGGTCGCTGGGCTTTGAAGAACCCTTTTTAACTTTCTTTCCGGACCGGGTGGTCCTCATTCCTATGTTGGGATCCAATCCTAAGGTAACCTCGGTATTCCATCAGAATCAGGAAGTTGTTCTACCTACCTTTAGATCGCCAGGATCTGATGACATTCATCCTTTGGATGTCGGGGAAGCACTGAGAGAATACCTTCACATTACCTCCGCCTTCAGGCGGTCAGATCATCTGTTCATATTGCACTCCGGCAAAAACAAGGGGAACAAAGCTTCAACTAGGACTCTTGCAGCTTGGATTGTGAGAACGATACAGCAGGCTTATAGGGCTAAGGGCTTGGCTCCTCCTGTGGCGGTGACGGCGCACTCGACTAGAGGAATGGCTACTTCATGGGCAGCGGCCCGACACGTGGCTCCTGAGACAATCTGCAAGGCAGCTTCTTGGGCTTCTATTAATACTTTTATGTCACACTATTGCGTTGAACCTGCTTCTTTATCCTCTGTTAATTTTGGTGTGAAAATTCTATCGGCTGATAGACCAAATTAAATATTTTCTGTTTAAAGCATACCCACCCGTGTGGTCGGCTAGTTATTTCCCACACGTAGGCTGCCATGGAGTCTGTCAGGAAAAAGGAAAATTTATTATCAAATACTTACCGTAATTTTCCTTTCCTGATGGACTCCATGGCAGACGGAGTTCCCACCCATGAGTCATATGAGTAGGCTAGTTACGGAACACAGCATGGAGTGGTGAGTACTCTTTTATGGTAATGGGTCCTATAGCATTGGAGAGGAGGCGGGGTTAACCCACACGTAGGCTGCCATGGAGTCCATCAGGAAAGGAAAATTACGGTAAGTATTTGATAATAAATTTTCCTTT
This sequence comes from Lithobates sylvaticus, assembly GCA_028564925.1. NCBI lineage: Eukaryota > Metazoa > Chordata > Amphibia > Anura > Ranidae > Lithobates > Lithobates sylvaticus. Next base: position 37,447,676 of record CM053028.1, read on the forward strand.
TTCACAAACTGGAATTTTTTGTAATATTTTTTGCACATTGACATTTTGAATAATGCACTTGTTATGAAAATCTGTTATTTGTATCACTAAGGCCCCTTTCACACTGGGGCGGTTTTCAGGCGGTACAGCGCTAAAAATAGCGCCTGTATACCGCCTGAAAAAACCGGCCCCATTCACTCCAGTGTGAAAGCCTTTCACACTGGAGCGGTGCGCTAGCAGGACCGCAACAAAAGTCCTGCTAGCAGCATCTTTGGAGCGGTGAAGGAGCGGTGTATTTACCGCTCCTATACCGCTCCTTCCCATTGAAATCAATGGGAAACCGCGGGGATACCGCCCGCAAACCGCCGCTGCAGCGGCGCTTTGCGGAGGTTTTTAACCCTTTTGCGGCCGCTAGCGGGGGTTAAAAACCACCCCGCTAGCGGCCGCATACCGTGGGTAAAACGATGGTAAAGCAGCGCTAAATATAGCGCTGCTTTACCGTCGCCGCCCCGCACCGCCCCAGTGTGAAGCCAGCCTTAGTTATCATCATAATTGTTGACACACACACATACACTGTGTTTGAAGACTTAGGTAGAAATTTAGTTTGTTTTGTTTTGTTTGGTAAAAGCATTGATACACTACAGAAGTCTAAGCTCCCTTGACTTTTACCGCAAGAACTTTTATTAGACACCAAGAAAAACAGGATCATAGTCAATCCTTAGGCTAGAAGACACAAAATACTTCATCCTAGAATCCAACAGCTGTCATGTTATTTGTTGGATTTTTTTGTTTGTTTTTTTGTTGTTTATTAATTTATTAATTGCTAAGTTGGTCAAATAAAGAACTGTTGTGGCCATTTCAAATCAATTGTCATTCTTCAGTGGGGGGGGGGGGGGGGGGGGGGGGTGGACACATTGGATTTGGTTATCATTTAACTCTTACACAACCCATTATATTCACCCTTTTTAACTAAAGTAAAACTCCAGCTTTGTTGAAAAAAAAAGCCTCCATACACATTGCAAAGAGTTTAGATTTTAACTTTGCTCTCTTCTAAAGATAAAGCAAACTGTCTGGGGCAGTAGGAGGATCAAGCACAATCTACTGTATGGGGCCCCATAACAAAATTTTGATGACCCCCCAGCTGGCAGAATTTGATGGGCCCCCAATGACAGCTGGCAATGTCAATTGAGACAAAAATATATTTCGGTCCAATTTTTTTAATATATGACTTGTCAAAAAAGTGTGATGCATTAATTTTTTGTTTGTGGAATAGGAGGGGTACTATGTTGTATCCCTTACTCAATAATTTTGTGAGGAGGGGGGGGGGGGGGCTGTATCAGACCAGGCTCAAAGCATTTTTAAAAGCTTTTACTGAAACGTGGCACTGTACAAACAACTGAAGTGCTGTTCCATACCCTTATTATCTAAACTGAGGCTGTCCAGGCATACCTTGATAAGGTACAGTTCCATTATTGGCGTTTCCCAGACACTTAGTAGATTTCTCTGATATTCCGGTGTTCCGTGAGACTCAGCAGCCCCTTCTAGTATCCCATGTGCGATCATGGCCTGGAGCCCGGGACCCGACCATCTTTTTATAGCACAGGGTAGGAAGGCAGGGCCCAAAAAGCCTGGGAAAGAAGTCCTAGCCCAGTTAACCCCTTTTCCAGCCTGGGCAGACCAACTCACTGTCATAGGCGTGCGCAGGGGGTGTGCCAGGTGCGCCTGGGCACACTCTAATCACCCCCAAGCTGCATAGATTCCCCCTGCTGACCCGGTTTGTGTCATTTACAGGCCACTTCCTTTTTTAAATGAACACAGTGAGTGATTAAGACAAATCACTCTCTGTGTTTATTCATAACTGAAGCCTAGTAAACCGTGTTTACTAGGCTTCAGTTTGTGAAAGAACCGGAAGCCGCTCAGTACAGAGCATTTCCCATTCATTCACGGTCCAGTAAGGAGAGAAAGGGGCTGGGGAATCTATGCCCTTAGCCCCTTTCTCTGTCGTAAAAGTGAGATATTAGAGGTCTGTTTGGACCCATGATATTTCACCAAAGCTCCTAGTGGGGCTCCTAAAAGAATTGTAAATAAAAAATATTGTAAAAAAATAATAAAAATAAAAATTACTGACACTGCCCAACTGGGACCAATCTCTGCCCTCCTGGCATTATCTACTGCTTTACTGACACCGTCCATGTTTTAATACATTTTCATTTATAAGTATGTGTCTGTCTGTGTATATATGTATATATGTATACATTTATACACAGACATGCGTGTGTGTTTGAGCTGTGGGGTGCACACCCTAATGCAATAGTCTGTGCACACCAATGCTCTCTGTTGACACAAAACCAACATTGTAGACAACCTGCCTACATGCCAAGATTTGAATTGAACAATTAGTTCATCCCTATTATTAACTCTACTGTACAACCGCTTAACCCCAGAAGATTTTACCCCCTTCCTGACCAGAGCACTTTTCACAATTTGGCACTGCGTCGCTTTAACTGACAATTGCACGGTCGTGCGAAGCTGTACCCCAACAAAATTTGCTTCCTTTTTTTTTTTTTTTTGGTTTTTTTTTTTTTTTTTATTTTTTTTTTTTTTTTTTTTTTTTTATTTTTTTTTTTTTTTTTTTTTTTTTTTTATTTTTTTTTTTTTTTTTGTTTTTTTTTTTTTTTTTTTTTTTTTTTTTTTTTTTTTTTTTTTTTTTTTTTTTTTTTTTTTTTTTTTTTTTTTTTTTTTTTTTTTTTATTTTTTTTTTTTTATTTTTTTTTTTTTTTTTTTTTTTTTTTTTTTTTTTTTTTTTTTTTTTTTTTTTTTTTTTTTTTTTTTTTTTTTTTTTTTTTTTTTTTTTTTTTTTATTTTTTTTTTTTTTTTTTTTTTTTTTTTTTTTTTTTTTTTTTTTTTTTTTTTTTTTTTTTTTTTTTTTTTTTTTTTTTTTTTTTTTTTTTTTTTTTTTTTTTTTTTTTTTTTTTTTTTTTTTTTTTTTATTTTTTTTTTTTTTTTTTTTTTTTTTTTTTTTTTTTTTTTTTTTTTTTTTTTTTTTTTTTTTTTTTTTTTTTTTTTTTTTTTTTTTTTTTTTTTTTTTTTTTTTTTTTTTTTTTTTTTTTTTTTTTTTTTTTTTTTATTTTTTTTTTTTTTTTTTTTTTTTTTTTTTTTTTTTTTTTTTTTTTTTTTTTTTTTTTTTTGTTTTTTTTTTTTTTTTTTTTTTTTTTTTTTTTTTTTATTTTTTTTTTTTTTTTTTTTTTTTTTTTTTTTTTTTTTTTTTTTTTTTTTTTTTTTTTTTTTTTTTTTTTTTTTTTTTTTTTTTTTTTTTTTTTTTTTTTTTTTTTTTTATTTTGTTTTTTTTTTTTTTTTTTTTTTTTTTTTTTTTTTTTTTTTTTTTTTTTTTTTTTTTTTTATTTTTTTTTTTTTTTTTTTTTTTTTTTTTTTTTTTTTTTTTTTTTTTTTTTGTTTTTTTTTTTTTTTTTTTTTTTTTTTTTTTTTTTTTTTTTTTTTTTTTTTTTTTTTTTTTTTTTTTTTTTTTTTTTTTTTTTTTTTTTTTTTTTTTTTTTTTTTTTTTTTTTTTTTTTTTTTTTTTTTTTTTTTTTTTTTTTTTTTTTTTTTTTTATTTTTTTTTTTTTTTTTTTTTTTTTTTTTTTTTTTTTTTTTTTTTTTTTTTTTTTTTTTTTTTTTTTTTTTTTTTTTTTTTTTTTTTCCACAAATAGAGCTTTCTTTTGGTGGTATTTGATCACCTCTGTGGTTTTTATTTTGTGGGCTTTAAACAAAAAGAAGCAACAATTTTGAAAAAATAAAACAATATTTTTTACTTTTCGCTATAATAAATATCCCCAAAAATGTTTTTAAAAAACAAATTTCTTCATCAGTTTAGGGCAATATATATTCTTCTACATATTTTTGGTAAACAAAATCACAATAAGCGTATATTGATTGGTTTGCACAAAAGTTATAGCGTCTACAAACTATGGGAAAGATTTTTATGGCATTTTTTTTTACTAGTAATGGCGATGAACTGCGATTTTTAGTGGTACTGCGACATTGCGGCGGACAGATCAGACACTTTTGACACATTTTTGGGACCAGTGACATTTATACAGCGATCAGAGCTATAAAAATGCACTGATTACTGTGTATATGTCACTGGCAGGGTAGGGGGTTAACACTAGGGGGCGATCAAGGGGTTAAATGTGTTCCTTCGTTAGTGTTTCTAAATGTATGGGGATAGGACTGACTGACTACTTAGTAGGAACAAACTATATGTCTCCTCTCCTCTGACAGAACGTAGATTTGTGTGTTTACACACACAAATCCTGTGCTGGCTCTTGTGCCCGCCATCGTGGGTGGCGGCGGCGATCGCAGCCGCCAGCCACGTGTATCGGGACCCCCACCATGCTGCAGGCGCATGCCTCCGGTGGCTCTTAAAGGGAACAATTTACCCATACGTGCATACATACATGCAGCCGTGCCATTCTGCCGACGTATATCGTCATGAGCCGATCAGCAAGTGGTTAAAGAGTTCATGCCGGTTGCGATGCAGGGAAACCCTGCGATTCAGTGCCAGTTCCCGCATCACACCTGAATCGCACACTGGTTCACAGTGACATCTGTGAACCGCTGGGGGTGTCAATGATAAGTTAATGACACCCCCAGATCGGTTTGTAGATCGCAGTGCAAACTGCCAAATGGTGCAGGAATCGGATCGCATAGGTGTGAACACCCATGCAATCCGATTACAGTGCGAACCAAACAAAAGAGTCCTGCACCATTTTGGTGCAAATGGGATGCAATTTTAGCCATAAAGTTTGAATGGCTGAATTTGCATTGCACAGACATCTCATGTGATCTGCAGAGCAATGCGGTGCAAATCACATGCAATGTCTGTGATCGCACAAGTGTGAACCCAGCCTACGGGTCCATGCACACTGGGCTTAAACGCTACTTCTACAGGAGTTTTGTGTTTTGCCTGTAGTAGCAGCTCTATGTTTTCCTACTGTATGTCTGCATGCACATTAGGGCATTTAGAGGCATATTTTAAGCTCAGCATTTATAAGCAGAAAGAAACCCTCCGAGTTTGTGTTTTTGGCAGACAAAAAAGCTAAACGCTCCTAAACACCTGTACAAAAATGCTCTATATAAGCTGGTGTTTTTTAAAAGGGTAACTCCACTTTCGTGGGGAAAAAAATAGCAAATAAAGAAAAAAGAATATAGCACATACAATAGCTACACAAGTCATATTGTAATTGAATGTTATTAAAAATTACCTTTCCTTTTCAATCTGCAACCGCTGTAATTTTCTGAGAATGCAATATGGCTACCTAGAGTTGTTCTGTACATAGAATGTGTACTGTCCACCCCCAGAAACATAATGTCCTGCTTGTGTGATTGGCTCACCAATTTTCCCAGAAGTCTGCCTAAGATACAAGTCAGATTTCAGGCATCCCCTACAACTAAAATTTCATTTTTAGAGAGATACTTTCAATAGGAGCACGTCTAAATAGATGCAGGCCCAGCAGATTTCCTCATTAGTGCCCTGCAGCTGCACACCTGACTGATAACTATGAAACCACTCCCATTAGACCCACTCATTACAGAGGCACAGACAAACACACAGGGATAACAAAAGGTAGGAATCTGCAACAAATATTGTTATAATCCTTTGCGAGAAGATAACACACTACACACCCAATCGCAGACTTCGATCATCTAACCAAAACCTCCTCCTCATTCCCAAATCCCGCTACAAAGCAAAAGGGGAACGGAGATTCGCTGTTCAAGGACCACGGCTTTGGAACGCTCTACCAACCGACATCCGCATGGAAGAAAACCATCGGGCCTTTAGGAAAAAACTCAAGACCTACCTTTTCTAAGAAGAGTGACAACAAAGCACCCATACAGCGCCTTGAGGCGATTCAGTTCGCATTGTAGCGCTATACAAATCATTCATTCATTCATAATCCTTGCACTGTACATAGATCACCCAGAGGGGATTGTTATTCTCATCAAAAGTGGAGTTACGCTTTAAGCCCAGTGTGCATGGACACTAAAGGTGATTTTTGCATTTTGTGATCTGCCCTATAGTACATGCAGTGTACTGTACTGTAATCTTGTTTCATATCCTAAAATTTTTCTTGAAAGCCATTCTCAAATTGTTTGGTTCTTTTTAGATAAGGAAATGAAAGTGTGTGAATTGCTTCTTCTACCATTTCTCTCGCTGAGCGGAATTTTTAGTGGAGCCATCCTTTCATTGCACAGAGATATTATATTGTGTCAAGCTATTCCATGGTAGCGCTCCTATCACGGAAATAACTGTTAGGCAATCTCTTCTGTCAGTCTTGTATGGAAATTGCATAGCAGATTAGCAGAGAGGGCATCTCATTCAGAACGTATTATACAGATTGCATACAGTGAGGCCATAGTATATGAGTAACACAGTACAAATATGCTGACAAAAGCAGAGATCTGCCAAGCTTACACACATCACTCACTTTCAACAAATCATCAGCCATCCATGTACATGAATAACGACAACCCATTGCGGATGAATATTACCTTTACTTGCCTTTCTGACATGGTTAGGAAGCTGGGGAAAAGCAATATAATAAATAATCTCTCTTTTTAATATGCCATGTCTATGTGTGACTACTATAAGGGTTGCCAAATAAGACCAAACCCAATCTCATGGTTATTCCTAGGGGATGCCGTAGGCAGGGCAGGACTTAGGGTGGTGGGGGATGCCGTAGGCAGGGCAGGACTTAGGGTGGTGGGGGCCCCTGGGCTTGAGTCAGTTTCGGGCCCTACCTTCTAAACATTACCGTATTTATCGGCGTATAACACGCACCGGCGTATAACACGCACCCCAAGTTTAGGAGGGAATTTTAAGGAAAAAAACTTTTAGGAGGGAAGTTTAAGGAAAAAACTTACATTTAAATGCCCATCAATGCAGCCTCATCAGTGTCCATTTGCAGCCTTGCCCATCCATCTGCAGACTTGTCCAGTGTCATTTGCAGCCTTGTCAGTGTAGCCTTGTCATTTGCAGCCTTGCCCCTGTGTCATTTGCAGCCTTGCCATTTGCAGCCTTGTCAGTGTCATTTGCAGCCTTGTCATTTGCCCATAATCGCAGCCTCACCATGCCCATAATGCTGTCTCACCGTGCCCATAATGGCAGCCTCACTGTGCCCATGATCGCAGCCTTACTGTGCCCATAATGCAGCCTCACTGTGCCCATAATCGCAGCCTCACTGTGCCCATAATCGCAGCCTTACCGTGCCCATAATGCTGTCTCAACGTGCCCATAATCGCAGCCTCACCGTGCCCATGATCGCAGCCTTACCGTTCCCATAATCGCAGCTTTGCTGTGCCCATAATCGCAGCCTTGCTATGCCCATAATGCAGCTTTGCCTTGCCCATAATCGCAGTCTTGCCATGCCCATAGTGCAGCCTTGCCTTGTATTAAAACCCCTTATGGTACATTTTAGGATGTACTACTCTTTCTCTTTGTTCTCCTTTCTTTACCCTTTTATCTCTCTCTATCCTAATTTCTTTTTTTTTCCCCCATCCCTCTCTCTAGCCATCTTTCTTGATCTCTTATTCTTTATCTCACTTTTTTTGTTCCTCCCCCTCTTTTCCTCTCCCTTCCATGTATTCTCTATTTGTATTCCTTCTCTTACTTCTTGGTAGAGGGGGGGTGGGGGGAATGGGATGAGTGGCAGTGCTGGTGGGGGGTGGGATGAGTGGCAGTGCTGGGGGGAGTTCTGATCTGCCAACTTAGGTGCTCTTGATCAAGGTCATCTACTGATCTGAGAACCGGATTGGGGACTTTTAATGGTAACTATAATCACAGGTAGTGTTACTCACTGTGTTTCCGGCTTCACTGTGTCTCCAACTTTGTGGTGTCTCGTAGCAGTGACACCTGTGCCAAAATCAGGAGATAGGGTCTCCTCCAGCCTCTCCCACTTCACATTGCTCCCCAGTCAGCTGACCTCTAGTCTCTGCCCCCCAGCCATGCCGTGAACTGAATGAGCGGCTGCGAAGAGGCTGAATAGCCGGCCGCAGGCTCCAGGAACATCCCAGCTGGGCGGTCACAGGCTCCAGAGACAGCCCTGCTGGGTGGCCGCATTAAGGCTGGGAGAGTGGTGCAGGCTTCAGGAACAGCCCAGGAACAGCCCAGGATTCGGCAACCCCTTGAAAAATAATAATTTGACCCCCAGGTTGAGAACCACTGCCTTAGGGGATGATAATGACCTGTTTTTGTATGATGGAATACATTGCTCTGCAGCCTATGGGAGGAAGTGTGCAAGAAGCAGCTGTGGCTCCAGGAGCTACAGAGGCCAATAGATATCTCACCGCGTCCAGTTCTTCAGGAGATGTCTGGTCATCTGTGACCAGCCTTAGCTGTAGGCTAGTTCAGCCAGAACATTTTATTTTTTGGTGGTGATCCTGAATTACCCTACCACTTTTCTTGGGGACATTTGTGGTAAAGTGGTTCTCAGTTTTGTTTCCACTGGCATGAGACTCCCAAAGTAATGCAGGTCAACAACTAAAGCGCAGTGGTCTCGCCACAGGAATCATTGAAAATAAAACAAACTAATGGGGGATTTTCCAGCAAAGCATAAAATTCAACATGCTTAATGCCGACCTCCTGTCAACTTAAAAAAATGTGGGTGCTTGCCCCCTGTAGCCAAGTCCCGGGCCACTTGAGGCCTTATGGTGACCCCCAGAGTTAGGGACAGCTGACATCCTTCGGTGTAGAGTGGGTTACAAAGCATTGTGGGTGTAATGCAAGGTGGATTGATGAGCCCCAGACACTTCTTGAATGCAAAGAGATTTATTGTCTCTTAAACAGACTGTGGGAGAGAGGGTTAGGGCCAGGACACCCTTTAGTAGATGCAATGTTAATTGGCAGACTCCGAGAATTCTATAGGCAGACAGCCATGCAGGGGAAGGCATCCAGCTAGACACCACATCTGCACGAGTAGGACCGCTGTCTCCTATGGCAACAATATTGTAACAGTTTCTAACACGGAACTACTCCACTTCTTCTACAATCTCCTATTGTAGAAGTTCACTCACCTGAGCTCCCAGTCTTTCACTAGACTAACAGATCCACTAGCCACTGGATCTCCTGAGCTCTTCCAATCTTCTCACTCAGTATTCTCCTCAAGCATCACTCCGCTGACCTACTTGGTCCCTTGCTTGGCACACAATAATGATCCACAAGTGTTACCTCCACTGCCTGGGTCCCTGGCTTGGTACCTGCTGAAGTTTTCCCAATTCTTCACCGTCCCCCCTGGTGAGAATACTGCTCAGGTACTTGCCTCAGATACTCACAGTGGTCTCCTGTAGCAGAATGCATAGTACCTTAGTGGCGACAGCTTCCCCCTTTACCTCCAACCACAGCTGGTTCTCCAGCTGGCAGAACCGCTACCTCTGGTTGGACTGCAAGCCGCAGTCCCAACCCCATGCTGCTCTCTTGCTTCTGGATAGGCCCTCAGACAGCCTAGCAGCTAGATGTCCCGGGGATAGGCCCAAGGCTTATGGCCTAGCAGCCCGAGGAATTACAACACATGTTCACCCAGACAGCCTTCCAGGTGGCACAGAAAGCACACAGTTAACCCTTTGATCGCCTCTGATGTTAACCCCTTCCTAGCTAGGGTCATTAGTACAGTGACAGTGCATTTTTTGGAACTGATCAATGTATTAATGTGACTGGTCCCCAAAAACTGTCAGTTAGTGTCCGCATGTCCGCCGCAATATTGCAGTCCCGCTATAAGTCACTGATTTAAAAAAAAAAATCCCAGTAGACGCTATAACTTTTGCGAAAACCAATCAATATATGCTTATTGGGATTTTTTTAACCAAAAATATGTATCAGAATACATATTGGCCTAAATGTATTAAGAAATTAGATTTTTTCCATTTTTGTACCGGATATGTTTTATTTATTTCTTTTTCAAAATTGTCGGCATTTTTGTTTATAGCGCACAATATAAAAAACACAGAGGTGATCAAATACCACCAAAAAAAATCTCTATTTGTGGGAAACAAATACATTTTATTTGGGAACATCGTCGCACGACCGTGCAATTGTCAGTTAAAATAACGCAGTGCCGTATCGCAAAAAAATGGCCTGGTCATGAAGGGGGGGGGGGGGGGTAAGTGGTCATAGGTATAAGAGGGGAGAGGCTAATTACACAACAAACTCAAATATTACTTAAAATGAAAATATTTTGTTGAAAATACAAAAGATTAAACATGATTACATTAGTACCATCACATATTTTCTTAATAAACAACAGTGAAGGGGGTTAAATCTTCCGGAGGGAAAGAAGTTAATATATGTCCACACCATACCGGGGAAATGTTCTTGTTTCAGTTGGTTGGGTTTGGTATTATATTCTACTACCCAATATATGCTATGGACTGCTATTGATCATTAGTTACGGCGTCCTCATTTCAGCTCTATTCTAATTAGACCAGTATTCCAATGTTTACAGGGAAAGGTATAAGCAGAACTGACTGAGACAACAGAAATGTTCCTATTATCAAAATGAAAGGAGAAACCAGCTGAGATTACTTTTATCTCCCAACACAATGGAGCCTGCATTAAACCGACAATACATATGCATGGATAAGTGTATGTTTGCCTTTGTAATTAGCAAGACAGCGGCATTTAGACGTTCTGGATTCACCGGCTCACTACTTGTTATGGCTCCCATTTTTCATCTAATTAAACACCCTTTGATTTTATAACCAGACTGCATGGAAGGAATATTTAATCACAAACAATGGAGCTGGCTGAATACCACCCTAAAACCATGGTTGAAGACTTAATTAAATGGACAATGCCACTGAACAATATTATTGAATATAATACTCAAATAAATATGTGTGTCTGGCCCTGGTGCCTAATTCTTTCTATCTACAGCGGGTAAAATAAGTATTGAACACGTCGCCATTTTTCTAGGTAAATATAATTCTAAAGCCCCATACACACGCGCGGATTATCCGAGGACCAGGTCCGTCGGATCATGTCCGTCGTACTTTGTCCGATGTTGGTTTTGCGTACACACGGTCTGACAAAGTTGTCGGAAAATCCGATCATTCTAAAGGTGCTATTGACTTGACATTTTCACCACGTTGGTAACAACCCATGCAATTCATTACATACAAAGATACCAAAACAAATACGTGTGTATGGGGCTTAAAGGTGCTATTGACTTGACATTTTCACCACGTTGGTAACAACCCATGCAATTCATACATACAAAGATACCAAAACAAATACGTTTAGAAATGAAGTTATGGATCATAAAATGGAAGGACACAGGGAAAAAGTATTGAACAAGCTAACTGAAATGTATTTAATACTTGGTACAAAATCCTTTGTTGGTAATGAGAGCTTCAAGACGTCTCCTGTATGGAGAAACTAGTCGCATGCGTTGCTCAGGTGTGATTTTGGCCCATTCTTCTACACTCATGCCCCATAAACACGGTCGGACATTCCGACCACAAAATCCGTCGGATATTTTTCGACGGATTTTGTCCAAAACTGGTGTTGCCCGCACACGGTCGGACAAAGTTGTCGGAAAATCCGATCATTCCGAACGAGGTGATGTACAACACGTACGACGGGACTACGTAGAGGCCGGTAGCCAATAGCTTTTGTCTCCAAATTTCTTCTGAGCATGCTTGGCACTTTGTCCGTCGGACTAGGCTACACACGATCGGTATTGACGCGATCAGACCATGTTGTCGAAAAATTTGAGATCCAGCTCTCTAATGCCCCGTACACATGGTCGGATATTTGAGGAAAAATTCTATTTGACTTTTTCCGATCGTTTGTAGAGAATTCCGACGGACAAAGTGCCACGCATGCTCAGATCAAATTACGAGACCAAATCTTTTGGCTACTAGCCTCTACATAGTCCCGTCATACGTCACCACGTTCCGAACTATCTGATTTTCCGACAACTTTGTCCGACCGTGTGTATACAACACCAGTTTCGGACAAAATCCGTTTTGTTGTCGGAATGTCTGACCGTGTGTACAGGGCAAAACTTTGTGCGTCCGAAATTCCGACGGAAAAAGTTCGATGGAGCCCACACACAGTCGGATTTTCTGATAACATGATCCGATCGAACATTTTCCATCGGAAAATCCGACTGTGTGTACGGGGCAAAACAGTCTTCAAATCTTGAAGGTTCCGTGGCCTCTTCCATGAACTCTGATCTTTAGTTCTTTTCATAGATTTTCTATTGGATTCATGTCAGGTGATTGACTCGGCTATTCTAGCAGCTTTAGAGCACTTTTTAGAAGGGTTATTTCTAAGAAGGGGTTAAAAAGGGGTTAAAAAGGTTAAAAAGGCGCCTGTGATGCTTCCAAATCGTTTTTTCAGGTGCTTTGGAAGCGGTGCCCATTCATTCCAATGGGCAGGGGCGGTGTGGAATCTCCCACACCGCCCCAAAGATGCTGCTTGCAGGACTTTTTTTCCCCATCCTGCAAGGGCGCGGCCCCAGTGAGAAAGCACTCAGACTTTTACACTGGGATAGCTTGAGAGACAGTTTTCATGCGCTTTACAGGTGCTATTTTTTAGCACTAAAAAGCCGGAAAACTGCCTCAGTGTGAAAGGGGTCTGAGACACCTTTTCATAGGCCATCATTTGAGACTGAACCAGCTGATATTAATTTGCACTGACAAGGGGCAGGATTGCTTTCTAATTACTGATAGATTTAAGCTGGTGTCTTGGCTTCCCATGCCTTTTTGCACCTCCCTTTCTTCAAGTGTTCAATACTTTTTCCCTGTGTCATTCCATTTCATTACACATAACTTCATTTCTATACTTTTTTGTTTTGGTTTCTTTGTAGATATCGATTGTTACCGACATGTGGTAAAAATGTCATGCTAATAGCACCTTTAGAAATATATTTACCTAGAAAAATTGAGACATGTTCAATACTTATTTTACCCGCTGTAAATGTGTACGGATGCTATTAAGGAAATGGATAACGTTTGTTTTTGTTTCAAAGTTTGATTATTTGCAATGTGAGCCTGTACAAGTACCAACTAAAAATCCATAGGGCATACTGGTCTTGGCAGTCGTTATGATGCTCAGCTTAGTAGGGGGTAAAAATGAACATCAGCCTGTGCTGCAGTGTAAATTCCTTTGATGCCATAGAGCATTGTACTACTACACTGTGTAGGTGTACTCTGTTGTTCCATATTTTTGTTCTATATATACAATCTTTGTATTAGAATTAAACATTTAATGCATGGCAAATGATTCTGGGAGCACAAGAGACAGCTCAAGAGACAGCACAGCAGACAACACTTTGAGGCTTGCACAGAATAAGCTGTCTAATAAGGGATAAAACATTGCTGCAATTACTTATTTAGTTCTATAAACAAAAGGCTTTTTCAGCACTGGTGAGTGACACAATGGGGTTTATTTACTAAAGGTTGTTCACTTTGCAAGGGAAGTTGCAATTGGTTATTTTCCCCAGAGCTTAGTGAATATGGTGCAATTTCACTTTGCAAAGAATGCCAAATCACATGCAAGTAAAAAAAAAAAAAAAAAAAAAAAAAAAAACTCTCTCAATCAACAGTAATTATTTTTAACCCTTATGCATTAGTACATAGATAGGAAGTTATATGATGTTTACTTATTATAACCCTTTCACGCCGAAGCCTATTTCTGACATTTGTTGCTTACAAGTTAAAATCAATATATTTTTGCTAGAGAATTACTTAGAACCCCCAAACATTACATATATTTTTTTAGCAGAGACTCTATAGAATAAAATGGCGATCATTGTAATATTTTATGCCACACTGTATTTGTGCAGCTGTCTTTCAAACGCATTTTTATGGGAAAAAATACACTTTTATGAATTAAAAAAAAAAATAAACAGTAAAGTTAGCCCAATTTGTTTGTATAATGTGAAATATTATGCAACACAGAGTAAATAGATTCGTAACATGTCATGCTTTGAAATTGCACACTCGTGGAATGGTGACAAACTACGGTACCTAAAAATCTCCATAGGCGACGTTTAAAAAAAAATTTAACGGTTACCAGATTAGAGTTACAGAGGAGGTCTGGTGCTAGAATTATTGCTCTCACTCTGATGATCGCGGCGATACCTCACATGTGTGATTTGAACACTGTTTACATTTGCGGGGGTGCCAGAAGGCTTCACTGCCAAGTTCCCTTACCTGGAATGGCGGCGGCTTCACCGACAGTCGATCTGAAGATGATCGTCTGGGGTGTCGGCATTGCGGGCTCCCTGGACAGGTAAGTGTCATAGTAAAAGTCAGCAGCTACAGTATTTGGAGCTGCTGACTTTAATTTTTTTTTCCTCAAGGCAGAACTCTGCTTTAAATTCCACTTTAAATAGCGTTTTCAGTTTGTGGTGCCCAGATAAAGTTGAGCTTTAGGCTGGGTTCACACTATCTTTGTGAAATAAATACTACAATAAGTATTATCCAAGGGATTCCCTCTATTTATTCCATATATGTATTCATTTGTCTATTCCCATAGTTAGCTAGTCTATTAAAACTATGATAATGTTACTGTTGATAGCACAATAATATGTTAGCTATGAAAACAAACACACTGCTTAATAAAACAACGTCTTATATATTTCCTAAGAAAATAGAAAAATGCTAACATGAAAATACTATAGAGCATATAACAAAAGAACATCAAGGATACTTATTGCAAGGCTGTCCCCTAGACACAGTCTCATCAGCTGGGCTCCAGATGGTAACAGAGAGATCTCTCTTTCCCAGTCAGCCCTTTTTAAACTTTAATCATACACCGTCCAGACCCAACCCTATTGCCAGCCCATCTAGATGAATCAAAGTATTTACAGGGCAGTCCTCCTCAATATATTACTTTACTGTCCATCCTGCTGTATTGGCCTCCAGGGGCAGCATTGTCCATGTATCATTTCTATGTGCCTTTGATCTTGGTAACCCACCTTCATCAATCATCATGGCAGCCATGGCACTCGTTGAAGCCTGCTTGCATAATGTTATCACACCAGTTTATCAGGAGCCAAGCTTTTGTTCAGCCTTGATAGAGGCCTGACTTCTTCTTTCAGATGAAGATTCTGATAAGCTACAAAGCTTTGATGTGCAACTTACATTCCAGACAGCCACCAAAAATGCAGAGGCTTGGTATAGCCATAGTTCATATTTCAAACACCTCTTGTATTATGAAATAAAACCTGTTGCCTTCCATCATATGCCGCTTTGTGCCTATCAGGAATCAAGTACTCACCGGGCCAAGATGCCGAGAGCGGTTGCCCTTGCGACTCAGCGCCCACTGCCCCTGGAACAGTTGCCTCCTGTTGGTGATGGCTAGGCGTGGGCCTGGATGCTGAAGACAGGAGATGTGCTAGTGCGCATGCCTGCGCGAATAGTCAGGCACAAGCTAGGGGGTCAAACACGGGTAGACAAGTCCAGAACGAGGTAACCAGGCGGAGAGATAAGGCAGGGTCAAAGGCAGGCAGAGGGTCAGGTACTGGCAGCAAGAAGCAGATATCCGAAGTACAGGCCGAGGGTCAAACACTGGAGACAAGTGGGAAGTCCGGTAGGCAAGCCAGGGTCGAGGTTTAGAGAGAAGCAGGATGGTCAAGGTGATCCGGGTCGGCAGCGGGTAGTCAATCAAGGAAGCAAAACAGCAGGTACAGGTACAAGGAACAAGGACAGCTGAGAGACGAACCAGCATTGTTTTGGTGTGAAGGCCTCTCTTTTATAGGCCAGCTGGTTGGTCACATGGGGCGCACGCTAGTGCGCATGCGCGCGCGCCGCTCAGTGGAGCCGCGAGCGCGCGTGCGCCGCCGCAGCATTACCCCATCTCTTCCTGTGCGCCGGAGCGCCAGCCCCGTGCGCATGCGCACTACAGCGCGCAACGGACGAGGTCCCTGACAGTGCCCCCCCCTGAGGGGCGGACTCCGGACGCCCAAGCTATCCATTAACTCAGGATGTTCTTGTTGGAAGATCCTGATCATCCTAGGGGCATGGAAATTTTTGGATGGTTCCCAGGAGTTGTCTTCTGGAGGGTACCCCTTCCATTTTACCAAGTATTGGAGCTGGCGGCCCACTTTCCTGCAACCCAGTAGAGATTCCACTTCATACTCTTCGTTACCATCAATTGTGACAGGAGGTGGAGGAAGTTCCTCTCTATCCGGAAAAGGACTGGGGACCAGAGGTCTTAGCAGCGAGGCATGAAATACCGGGTGTATTCTGTATGTCTTGGGTAGTGAAAGCTCAAAAGCCACCGGATTTATCATCTTCTTGATTTCAAATGGCCCGATGAATTTAGGGCCCAGTTTGCGTGAAGGGCACGAGAGTTTAAGATGGGTGGTTGACAACCATACCTTCTCCCCTGTTTTAAAAGAGGGATTAGCCTTTCTACCTTTGTCGTGAAATCTTTTGTAATCCTCTTGTGCCTGTTGCATTGTTTTCCGGAGTTCCTGAAAGTTGGACTGGATAGATTCTAGCCTTTCTTGTACCGCTGGAGCTGGTGATTCAGGGAAGGCGTTTGGGAGGAAAGATGGATGAAAGCCAAAATTTGCCCAGAAGGGAGTTTGATTAGTGGTTGAATGGGAGGAGCCATTATACGCGAATTCTGCATAAGCCAATAGGGAGGCCCAATCGTCTTGAGCTGAGGAACAAAAACAGCGTAAATACTGTTCAAGCGTCTGGTTGGTACGCTCTGTTTGTCCATTGCTCTGTGGATGGTAGGCTGATGAAAGGCAGACCTTGATTCCTAGAGACTTGCACAGTTCCTTCCAAAATTTTGAAGTAAATTGAGAGCCTCTGTCCGAGACAATGCTCTTGGGGACCCCATGGAGCCGGACAATCTCCTTAATAAAAATGTTGGCCGTTTCTAAAGCCGTGGGAGTGCCAACCATAGGCAGGAAGTGGCTCATCTTGGACAGCCGGTCCACTACTACCAGGATGGTAGAAAACCCCTCTGAGGGTGGTAAGTCTACGATGAAGTCCATCGAGATGTCGGCCCAGGGGCGCTCCGGGATGGGTAGTGGTTTTAGTAACCCCCAAGGTCTATTTTTGGCCCCCTTGTTCCGTTGGCAAGGTATGCAGGAGGAGATATAGTTTTGGCAGTCTTGTCGCCAGCCTGGCCACCAGAAGGTGCGGGAGATGAGTTCCGCTGTTTTCCGGACTCCGAAGTGCCCCGCTAGCTTGTGGTCATGGAAGGTTCTTAGGACTAAGGGTCTCACTTCTTGAGGAACAAAGACTTTGTCTTGATGCCAAAGCAGGTTTTCACGCCTTTCCAAGGAAGCCACAATAGGATCTCTGCAAAGAGTTGATGCTGTATGGAGAGCAGAAGATAGGTCTGTTGGGGTAAGTAGTAAGAAATTCTGGGGAGCTAGGATGGTGCTGGGTTCTGTTATTTGGGCGGACTCCGACGAGATGCGGGAGAGAGCATCTGCCTTGCCATTTTTGGACCCAGGTCGGTAGGAGATGTGGAACGTGAATCTTGAAAAGAAGAGTGCCCATCGGGCTTGGCGAGGTCTTAACCTCTTGGCAGTCCGTAAGTATTCGAGGTTTTTATGGTCGGTGAAGATGGTAATCGGATGGACCGCCCCTTCGAGAAGATACCTCCATTCTTCTAAAGCACATTTAATAGCTAGTAATTCCCGATCACCCACGTCATAATTCCTTTCGGGAGGACTTAATCTTCGAGAAGCAAAAGCCACTGGATGGAGAAGAGCCTTTGGCCCATGCCGTTGAGAGAGAATGGCCCCAGTGGCCGAATCTGAGGCGTCTACCTCCAATACGAAAGGGAGCAGTGGGTCCGGATGCCGTAAAATGGGAGCAGTGGTGAAAAGTGTTTTCAATTTGATAAAGGCTTCCTGAGCCTCCGGCGTCCACCGAAAACGATTTTGCTGGCGGGTTAGTTGAGTAATCGGGGCAACGATGGCAGAGAATCCCACGATGAACCGCCGATAAAAATTGGCGAAGCCAATGAATCGTTGCACCGACTTTTTATCTTTGGGAGGTGACCACTCTACCACTGCCTTGACTTTCTGAGGATCCATCGACGTACCTTTGGTGGAGATGATGAATCCTAAGAATTGGATTGTAGATTTTTCAAATTCGCATTTCTCCGCTTTGAGATATAATTGATGGGCCCTGAGGACGGTAAGTACCCATCTGACATGTTCCCGATGGAGTTCCAAGGTTGCTGAAAAGACGAGGATGTCATCCAGATAAACGACTAGGAAATCATCCAAGTGTTCTCTGAAGATGTCGTTCACCAAGTGTTGAAAAGTGGCCGGAGCGTTGCAAAGGCCGAAAGGCATCACAAGATATTCGAAGTGGCCAAACCTAGACCTGAAAGCAGTCTTCCACTCATCCCCTGCGCGGATCCGGACGAGGTTGTAGGCACCTCGCAGGTCGAGTTTGGAAAATACCTTGGCTGTTCGGAACCGCTGGAAGAGCTCTGGGATAAGCGGTAGTGGGTACCGATTTTTGACAGTAATTTTGTTTAACTCCCTATAATCGATGCAGGGTCGAAGAGAGCCATCCTTTTTGCCTACAAAGAAAATGCCAGCCCCGGCTGGGGAAGTAGATGGCCGAATAAAACCTTTCTCGAGGTTCTCATCAATATAAGTTTTAAGAGCTCTTAGCTCGGTCTCCGACAGGGGAAATATGCGTCCGAAAGGGATCTCAGACCCAGTGAGTAATTCAGTAGGGCAGTCATAGGCCCGGTGTGGAGGTAGATGATCGGCCTTTTTTTTGTCGAACACATCTTTAAAGTCCTGGTACACTGGGGGAATGTGTTGCAAGTTGTCAGGTGCCATGACAACAGCCAGATGAGCATTTGGAGGTGGTGCCAGGCAATGTGAATGGCAGTATGGAGAAGAGAAGGAGACCTCTTTCCGGTCCCAATGGATCTGAGGGTCATGGGCTTGTAGCCAAGGAAGTCCTAGAATAATAGGGAACATTGGGGATGAGATGAGATCGAAGCGTAGAAGCTCCTGATGTCCAGAATCCGTGGTGGTAAGGATAGGTGCTGTCTCCAGTGTGACTGGCCCCGAATGTGGCAGAGACCCGTCAGCCAAGTGAACCAACAGTGGTCTTCCTTTATTAACATATGGGATCTGCCATTCCTTGGCAACGGAGACATCCAAAAAGCAGCTGCAAGCCCCGGAGTCAATTACGGCCGGTAACCGAATCCTCTTTCCCGCCAGCTGTAGGGAGACAGAGAGAGTCACATAAGCCTGAGTAAGATTAGGATTTTGACAGTTCATAGTGTGCTGAGGTGGCAACTTACTGGGCCGGATGGGACAATTCTGTAGGAAATGACCGGATCCTCCACAGTAGAGACATAGGTTGGATCTGCGTCTACGTTGGCGTTCCTCCTGAGACAGGCGGGGGCGGACTAGACCCAGTTGCATAGGTTCCCCGTCTGATGCCAAGGTGCCGGTAGGCAAGGGAGTGGTTGGATACATGGAAGGACCTCTTGGGGACCCCCACACTGGTCGAGATCCTTGTAGGCGCTCGGAACGGCGCTCACGCATGCGCCGGTCCAGCTTAGTAGTCAACTGGATGAGTTCTTCTAAGGTCGTGGGAGTCTCAACACGAGCTAACTCATCCTTGAGACCCTCATTCAATCCTAGCCGGTACTGGTAGCGGAGGGCTGCCTCATTCCATGTTGTGTCGGCCGACCATTTACGAAACTCCGCAGTATAGTCCTCTACTGGTCTTCTCCCCTGGGAGAGGGTATGAAGAGTAGCTTCGGCTGTGGCAGTACGTTGGGGGTCATCATACAGTTGGCCCATAGCTTCAAAAAAAGAATCCACGGTGTTTAGCAAGGGGTTCCTTTGCTCCATGAGACCGTGAGCCCAGGTCTGGGGTTCTTCTGAAAGCAGAGAAATGATGAATCCCACCTTCACAATTTCAGAGGCGAAGGTCCGGGGTTGTAAAGCGAGGTACAAGGAGCAGGCGTTTTTGAATGACCTGAATTTTCTACGGTCGCCTGAAAAACGCTCGGGGATAGGCACCCTGGGTTCTGGCACAGCCATCATCATAGCAGGTGGATTTTGCATTTGAGGTGCGGAGGCCCCGCTGGCTGACCCGGAAGCTGGGTTGGCAGCCGGAGAAGCAGTTGCCAGTTGTTGGAGGCGGGTATCAACCTGGGCATAGCCTTCCTGTAATTTCTGCACCGCCTCCATGAGGGATGACACCTGTTGACATAACATCTCCAAAGGAGATCCCGCTCTGTTGGCCTCTGTCATGGCTGGTTCGTACTATCAGGAATCAAGTACTCACCGAGGCCAAGATGCCGAGAGCGGTTGCCCTTGCGACTCAGCGCCCACTGCCCCTGGAGATGAGACAGAAGGCAGTTGGCACCAAGAGGCACAAGCCACCTGTTGGTGATGGCTAGGCGTGGGCCTGGATGCTGAAGACAGGAGATGTGCTGGAAACTGGGATCCTGGCTGAGGCTCAAACACTGGTAGGCAGGCTGGAGGTAAAACACAGCAGAATAGTCAGGCACAAGCTAGGGGGTCAAACACGGGTAGACAAGTCCAGAACGAGGTAACCAGGCGGAGAGATAAGGCAGGGTCAAAGGCAGGCAGAGGGTCAGGTACTGGCAGCAAGAAGCAGATATCCGAAGTACAGGCCGAGGGTCAAACACTGGAGACAAGTGGGAAGTCCGGTAGGCAAGCCAAGGGTCGAGGTTTAGAGAGAAGCAGGATGGTCAAGGTGATCCGGGTCGGCAGCGGGTAGTCAATCAAGGAAGCAAAACAGCAGGTACAGGTACAAGGAACAAGGACAGCTGAGAGACGAACCAGCATTGTTTTGGTGTGAAGGCCTCTCTTTTATAGGCCAGCTGGTTGGTCACATGGGGCGCACGCTAGTGCGCATGCGCGCGCGCCGCTCAGTGGAGCCGCGAGCGCGCGTGCGCCGCCGCAGCATTACCCCATCTCTTCCTGTGCGCCGGAGCGCCAGCCCCGTGCGCATGCGCACTACAGCGCGCAACGGACGAGGTCCCTGACAGTGCCTAAAGGGCGCATATCACCCCTCTTCAGACACGGCTCCTATGGAACAGTCCATAACTGTCTTAACGCATCACATTTCCCAACATGTACTTCAGAAACAGCTCCTATGGAACAGTCCATAATGGTCTTAACGTGTTGTGCTTCCCAACATGTGCCGCTTTGCCACTGAGTGACATACCACCATCATTCTTCAGTGAGAGCTTCCATGTCACCATTCTGTGTCTTCTACTTTCTGGTATCTTTACGACGGGGTAAATTACAGGCAAAGGGTGTCCATTCACTAGGGATGAGCTAAACACCCTCGGGTTCGGTTCGCACCAGAACCCGCGAACAGACCTAAAGTCTGTGTAAATTTAAGAACACTATTAGTTACAATGGACGCGAACGTTCGAAATCAAAAGTGCTAATTTTAAAGGCTAATATGCATGTTATTGTCATAAAAAGTGTTTGGGGACCTGGGTCCTGCCCCAGGGGACATGTATCGATGCAAATTTTTTAATTAAAAACGGCCGTTTTTACAGGAGCAGTGATTTTAATAATGCTTAAAATGAAACAATAAAAGTGTAATATTCCTTTAAATTTCGTACCTGGGGGGTGTCTATAGTATGCCTGTGAAGGGGCGCATGTTTTCCGTGCTTAGAACTGTCCCTGCACAAAGTGTAATTTTTGCAGGAAAAAAGCTATTTAAAATCACTCGCGGCTAATCAATTGTCGGCTCCCGTAACACAGAGAACAGTCATTCATTGAAAGTCATTGATAAAAAAAAAGTCATTGATAAAAAATAAATAAAAAAAAGCGTGGGGGTCCCCCCAAATTCAATTATCAGGCCCTTCAGGTCTGCTATGGATATTAAGGGGAACCCCGGCCAAAAAAAAAAAATGGCGTGGGGTCCCCCTCAAAATCCATACCAGACCCTTGAGGTCTGGGATGGATTTTAAGGGGAACCCCGGCCAAAAAGAAAAAGGGCGTGGGGTCCCCCTCAAAATCCATACCAGACCCTTATCCGAGCACGCAACATGGCAGGCCGCAGGAAAAGAGGGGGGACGAGAGCGGCCCCCCCTCCCTCCTGAACCGTACCAGGCCACATGCCCTCAACATTGGGAGGGTGCTTTGGGGTCCCCCCCAAAGCACCTTGTCCCCATGTTGATGAGGACAAGGGCCTCGTCCCCACAACCCTGGCCATTGGTTGTGGGGGTCTGCGGGCGGGGGGCTTATCAGAATCTGGAAGCCCGCTTTAACAAGGGGACCCCCATATCCCGCCCCCCCCCCCTGTGTGAAATGGTAAGGGGGTACAAAAGTACCCCTACCATTTCACCAAAAAAGTGTCCAAAATTTTAAAAATGACAGGAGACGGTCTTTGACAATTCCTTTATTAAAATCTTCTTTCTTCTGGTCTTCCTTCTTCCTTTCTTCATCCTTCGGTTTCTTCATCTTCTCCTTCCGGCATCTTCTTCCATCTTCTTCTTCCATCATCTTCTTCCTCCGATCCGCTGCTTCTTGCTCTGGTCTTCTCGTCCGGCATCTTCTTCCATGGTGTCGGTGTCTCTTCTGGGCCGTTCTGCGCAATGGGAGGCTCCCGCTGTGTGAGGCTTCGCTGCGTCTGACAGGTCTTTTATAACGGAGGGCGGGGCCACCTGGTGACCCCGCCCCCCTCTGACGTCATGGGGAAAGCCATAGGGAATTCCCCATGACGTCCCCATGCGGTTTTTACACTTTTTTGGTGAAATGGTAGGGGTACTTTTGTACCCCCTTACCATTTCACACAGGGGGGACCGGGATCTGGGGGTCCCCTTGTTAAAGGGGGCTTCCAGATTCCGATAAGCCCCCCGCCCGCAGACCCCCACAACCAATGGCCAATTGCACAAGGTGCTTTGGGGGGGACCCCAAAGCACCCTCCCAATGTTGAGGGCATGTGGCCTGGTACGGTTCAGGAGGGAGGGGGGCCGCTCTCGTCCCCCCTCTTTTCCTGCGGCCTGCCAGGTTGCGTGCTCGGATAAGGGTCTGGTATGGATTTTGAGGGGGGCCCCACGCCATTTTTTTTTTGGCCGGGGTTCCCCTTAACCACTTCAGCCCCGGACCAATTTGCAGCTAAAGGACCAGGCCCCTTTTTTTTTCGGCACTGCGTCGCTTTAACTATCAATTGCGCGGTCATGCGACGTGGCTCCAACAAAATTGGCGTCCTTTTTTCCCACAAATAGAGCTTTCTTTTGGTGGTATTTGATCCCCCCTGCGGTTTTTATTTTTTGCGCTATAAACAAAAATAGAGCGACAATTTTGAAAAAAATGCAATATTTTTTTTTTTGCTATAATTATCCCCAAAAAATATATAAAAAAACATTTTTTTTCCTCAGTTTAGGCCGATACGTATTCTTCTACAATTTTTGTAAAAAAAATCGCAATTAGCGATTATTGATTGGTTTGCGCAAAAGTTTCGTTTACAAAATAGGGGATAGTTTAATAGCATTTTTATTAATTTTTTTTTTTTTATTAGTAATGGCGGCATCAGCGATTTTTATTGTGACTGCGACATTTTGGCGGACACGTCGGACATTTTGACACATTTTTGGGACATTTGTCATTTATACAGCAATCAGTGCTATTTAAATAGCACTGATTCCTATGTAAATGACAGTTGTAGTTAGGGGGTTAACCACTAGGGGGCGGGGAGGAGTCAGTGTGACGTGTGTGTGTTTTTTTTACAGTAGGGGGGGGCGTGGCTGTACGTGTGACGTCATTGATCGGCGTTCCCGATGACAGGGGGGGAACAGTTCTAAGCACAGGAAACATGCGCCCCTTCACAGGCATACTATAGACACCCCCCAGATGTGATACTGCAATGCTGTACTAACAGCACGCACACACTAATCCCCAGAATCACAGCAGATAATGTCAGCAGTCAGCAGCACATAATAACACTGACACTGGAACACAATATACGAGGCCGCCGGCGAGGCGGCCTTTTATAATGTGGGGCGTGTACTAAACCCCTGAGCTATAATTGGCCACAGGCATCCTGCCTGTGGCCAATTATTGCTCTCCTCGCGGCTGGCTCTATGATTGGCCAAGCATGCGGGTCACAGTGCATGCTTGGCCAATCATCAGCCAGCAATGCACTGCGACTGGCGCAGTGCATTGCGGGCCGCTCGCATCACACGAATTTGATGCAAACGGCCCACATATTTCTGGGCTCGCCGAGCTGGCGAACGCCGATGTTCGATACGAACATGGGTTCGAATCGAACACCGGGCCCATCCCTACCATTCACTCACTATTTACCAGTACACACTCAGAGCAACATCGAGGAGGGCCTTACTAACCTAAAATACACATATGTCACACTATACCAACACATAAATCAACCCATTACCATAATATATGCATATATATGTGACCCATCAAATTACGCATCCCGCACCCAACCTCCTATAACGCTTTACCGTAAATACAGGTCCAGATTAGGCAGGCTTGCTCACAATGGCATTTCCTACAGCAATTTTGGCATGTCAACTGTATTTCAGGGCTCTGAATTGGCAGCAAAGCCTCTAACTTGTACCAAGAGACCTTACCATCAATTCATCCCTCAACTTGCATAGATAAATGCGAGACCTTGCTATATAAATGTCGAGTCCAACAACACATAACAACTTGAAACAATGACAAACCCACAAAATTCCATCCCTGTGCCTGAATTTCAGAGACCATGCCCAGGGTATACCAGCTATTGTTAGGTTCAAGGAACACCCTATATCCATTAGACATGTGCACACTGAAATATTTCGTTTCGGAATTTCGTTCCGAAAAATACATTTATTTAGTTACTCCCGAAATTCGTTCTTATTAATTTTCGTTTTTCGTTAAAAATTGCATTCGTCCAAAAATCCAAATGAATTAAGGTTGAATCTGTCATTGAAGGCTTATGGTGTCTGTCGAAAGTTCAAAGAAGATTCGACGGAGCAGCTAAACTGTATGACTCTGTATAGTTTAGCTGCAATTCCACCCAATTCCAGCAGCAATCTTTCCTCTCTACGTCGAATCTTTCCTCTCTACGTCAAATCTTTCCTTTCTATGTCAAATCTTTCCTTTCTACGTCAAATCTTTTCTCTCTATGTAGAATAATCTTGGACTAATAGAGTTAAGGTTAGGCACATTCGACAACAGGTTCAATGGACACAGATTGTTATTGTCAGCGTCGAATCTCCTATCTATATCGAACTGTTGTCACAACGAAAATAAAGCATTTGTTTATGTCGGATCTTTCGTTTTTCGGATTCTGCACTTTCGTTATCGTTTGTTAAAACGATAACAAAAATACCTGAAATTCGGACGAAAATGCATTCGGACGAAAACGAATGCACATGTCTAATATCCATGACTAACGTTACATCGGTATCCTTTAGGACAAAGAAACTAACTCGTCTATGTCCCAAATAATACCCAGGTGCTTCCTTCCCAGCAATAATCTCTCCATCCAAAACCCAGAGTGAAATATCTTTCCAACATTTCTCGTTCACCATCGTGTATTGACCTGGCACACAAAGGACACCATGGTCATGCTTCCGACAGAGGGAAATATCAACCTGCCTTCAGCTTCCATCCTCTCTGATCACATGTCGGTAATTTAGCCTCAGATGCAACAAGGTAGAATCCCCAGTCAGTAAGCCCATTGATACCACCAAATACACAGACTGAGTCTGCACTTCTGTATATGGTATCAATGAGGAAGCATAACATCTCTCATAATCCAAGCTAGCACAGCCCATCCAGGCATTCGACCACCACCTTGGATTAGTGTAAGAGATGTGTTTTGGCAAAATCGTACTGAGCTGTGATGTCAACTCATAAGGCCACTGCCCCTTATACAGAGACTGTACAATCAGCTTGATGTTGGTTGATACCTCTGCCTGCCCCTGCATGCATGCCAGAGCCCAGGACAGATTTCTGTCCTGTACCATCACACTCTCTTTCAACCTCTCAACATGGGTGCCAAAATCAGGAGCAACTTTAACCTGGGTATTTATGTCACTTTGTGGAATGTTATTAAAGTGGTTTTGCCACCAAAAAAAAAAATGTGGCTTAAAAATCATAAAAAAAATAAAATAAAAATAATTGGGAAAATTATTTTTTTTACTGACCTCTAAATGCCTGTTGCTAGGGGGTCCCTCGTAGTCTGCCACCTTCATTGCCCGGGCTAAACGTCACTTCCCCTAGGCGCCGCACAGTCATCTGGGGCCTGTCATGTGTCCCAGATGAGTGAGCGTCGAATCACTGCGCACAGCGCCGGTCGCGCATGCGCAGTGGGTGCCCGGCTGTGAAGCCACAGCCGGGTTCCCACATTAAGAATGCCGGCGCCGCGAGCGGAGCGGGGAATGAGGGGGGGTCTCGTTCCCCCGCATCGCTGGACCCCGGGACAGGTAAGTGTCCGATTATTAAAAGTCAGCAGCTGCAGTATTTGTAGCTGCTGGCTTTTCATTTTTTTTTTTTTTGTGGGCACTCCACTTTAAGGATGCCTCCAATCTCTCTGAGTAACAAAGCCCCGCTTACTGTCTGAAGCTGAGGCTAAGAGTTTGTTCCTCAGGATACCGATGTCCACTCCATTAACAACACTCATCCCAGCTCCTATTCCCCCCAATATAGTGCTGAATACATCCCTCCACTTTAGTTTACTCCTGAGAAATAAGCATCCTGAATGCCTTCTGTGTCCGCACATCTCTGGGAGTAAGCCACTGGTACAATGACCACACTTGATTCAGGGTATAGGGTAATAGCTTTTTATCAACCATTGCGAGACGTTGAAGCGCCATGTGGTGAAGGTATACTGTATCCTGGTAGCCAGCGTTTGTTCGCTTTATCTAACGGAGCATGCTCCCGTGTGTAGTCATTGGCTTTACCTATGTAAGGTTCCAACCTCTCAGGTGAGACAGCAACCAGGCGTATCTCCCCCATATCCAGTTCTGGTGTCCCACATATTCAAAAAAAAATGATTTCCTTCTTTCAATTCCTTCCTCCAACAAAAAAACATATTTTACATTTCTTGTTCTGAAGGATTGGACGGGTTATATTCCTTCCCCAACCTCCAACCCATTGCACTTGTATTCACAGTACGTTTGCATTCCTAAATGACAGGAGAGACTCCGGCAAAATGTTTCACCAGTCTTGTTGCTGGGCAAAGTCTTTCCGATGCAGCATTGGCACTAAATTTTCCATAAGAAAAATAAATCTTATATTGCAAGTATTAATCTTAATATTTTTGTTTGTCCCTTCTCTCCTGACTGTTTATCAGAACAAATTTGCGGTGTGGTGTGGCACAGACAAACTGCCAACCAGATGAACATCTTTCATCTCTGTTTCAGAAACCTCTCCAATCTCGCTCCACCAGGACTCTGGAAGTGAAAAACAAGAAAAGAATCAAATTCTTATCCACAATATCTGCTCGCTTGCTATGTTTACCTATAGTTCCCTCCTTGGAACCCAGGAACTTAGTATTTCTGGCTTCTGCAACTCTAAACAAATTATCAAAACAACCATGATTTCTTTGGGCTGAACCCACTGTAAAATGGATCCCCATGGTAAGAGCAAAAAAAATAAAAAATGAACGTGAATGTCGCTTCTCATAAATTCTCAATTTAAATGCTAAAAAAAAAAAACGCATTTATCTGTACCTTAAGACCTATGCACTAACTCCCCTTTCAGGTGGAAAAAGCCTAAACCTTTTGGAACCTTTTCCACCTGAATGAAAATAATAACAAAGAAAAAAACTACAATAACTCCAGCGGCTAGAATGGCTTCCTACCAACTCTTGTCTTAAACAAAATGTATTCAGCTGCTTGAGTGTATAGCCAATGACCCCCCTTTCAGGTGGACTAAACCTAACAATTTTTCCACCTGCACAAAATAAATGAATAAACACATAACAAAAAAAAATTACAAAAAGTAAAAATAGAAAATAAAAAATATAAATAAATAAAAAAAATTTAAATAAGAGGAGGAGAAAAAAACATAATAATCATAACAGAATTTTTAAAAAAAAATAACAATCCAGAGGTTTATCCTTGAAAATACTAAAAATATATCAAGGTCCTCTATAATATTCCGAACATGAAGGGCAAATCTCTAAAAACTCACATCTAAATCTTATTCATAGCAAAGAAACATTAACCAGAAAATTCTTACCATCCATGCAGCTAACCAAGGGCTGCTAACATTGTTTCCCCCAGTGCTATATTTGAATGAACATGCAGCTACCTCCATTTTGAGTTTTTACAACTGTTCTACATAGTGATGCCTTTTCTGTCTTAATTAACTATTTTCGGTTTGTAGTCTCAGCATTTGGGTCTTAAAAGGGAAACGGGTTTGAATAAACTTCATGACGCCTTGGTGTAGTTTTAGGGTATTTCTTTGCATATAATTTTTAGCCACCAAACAATGCTATGTGACCCCCCTGTTTACAAACAAAGCATTTGAGAGCTGGTTTCCCTGCATAGGCCCTTCTCTGAGCATATGGCAATGGAGAGTCACATTGCTGCATAACATTACTATGATTGAAATCAACAGACTTTACACTTTTTTTTTCTGAGTATTCACTAGCAATGGACTCATCAGAAGTCTCCACTATCAATGTGTTACTATTCTTGAAAAGATCAGGCTCGCGTTCCATTTCAACTCCTGAATCAATCTCAAGCGTAGTTATTGCACTTTTATTTAAATATTCCTCATTCAGATCTCCAACATTGATTCCCACCATAGCAACATCACTTGCAGCAACACTAGCATTTGACTTTTCTACATGTTGTTCCAGAGCCTCTATCTTTGCTAAGCACTGAGCATGTGTAGGGGAGAACTCCATGGCAGACTGGGCTTCATGTAATTCCTTCCTAAGCAGTATTATAATATGCTCATTCTCAGCCTCTCTCTTATTCAAAGAGGCAATACAACTTTCCCTTTGTTTACACGTTTCCTCTAATTCATTCATTTTTGTTCCAATAAACATTTCTCAGCCACTAATTGTTCAATGTGATCACAAACATTTGCATCTGCCTTTGCAACCATTGCTAAAATATTCTTAGTTACACTTTGTACCTGCTTCAATAATTGCTTTCTCTCAGTATCCCATTGGCCTTCTTTCGCTATAGCAATGTCTTTCATTTTCAATAACATGCATACAACATTGGCCATCTTCATTTTCCTGCCTTTTTTCAAAGACTTTTTATGTTTTGTCTCATCATTATGAATATTATATTGTTTCAAAAGATCATTAAATCGTTTTCGTTAAATCGATTTCTGCCACAGTGCTGAAATTAACACTGGCATGTCTCTTAAGTAAATCTTCAATGACCTCCATTGATGTGATAATTAGTCTACACTGAAGCATGGGCGTCCGCAGGTAGGGGCAAGGGGGGGCGAGTGCCCCCCCCTGGCTAGGGTGCCCACGTGTCCCGGATTGCCCGGCAACTGAGAGGGAGAGGAGACAGGGCCGTCTTAACGCACCGGCAAGGGCCTGAGGTGCATGGGGAGCTCCTGAACTTTCGTCCCCCGCAGACTGTGAACATGGGGGAGCTGCCTGTCAGTAATAATGACAGCTCCCCTGGGCGCTGGCAAATACAAACTGCACGTGCACAGTTTAACAGTCAGCCGTTCTTCATCAGCTGAGCTTGGTATGGGGCATGCTTAGAGTGCTGCCTGATGACACTCCGGGGCGGAGCCTGTGTTTAAACATCTCGGGAGCCTGGCTGGCATTTTCCCGCTGCCCCATGCAGCTCAAAGTGCAGTGCACTCAGAGAGGGGTCCACTCCCCACACTGCCTGCAAAGAACGGCCAGGCTGAGCGGATATCTCTCCCCTTCACTGAGAAGCATGAGAGCAGTGAGATCACCTGGAGCTGCACACAGGAGTCATGGATGGCTTTGATCTTCAGATGGTCACGGTAAGCCTGACACTTTACTCCTGGATACTATGCCCTTTCCAGGTCACAGAGCTCTGTAACACCTCCTGTACTGTGCCCCCTGTACTGTGCCCACCTGTACTGTCCCCCCCAGTACTGCCCCCCCCCCAGTACTGTACCCCCCCTGTACTGTACCCCCCCTGTACTGTACCTCCCCTGTACTATGCCCTCCGGTACCCATGTTCCATGTATTGTTCCCCCCTGCCTCATGTACTGTGCCCCCTACAATGTTCCCTCCCGCATGCCCCATACTGTGTAAAAAAATACCTAAATAAAGGCCACTGATAGGCTGTGAGAGATATTTATGACAGGGGAGCAGTGTGTACACGGAGGGGGGTGGCATAAAAAAAGTGTGGGAGCAGGTCTCCATTATCAGTACACCATCCATCCCCATTCTACTGCACCAAGTATAGTGTCAACACTGACTGTGGCTATGTACAAGGATAGCAGGAGCCTTCCTCACTCTACCCATATGAATGCCTATATAGCACCAACATCTTCTACAGCGCAGTACAAGGACATTTGTCCTTCCAGCAACACTATCAATGCAGAGACATTTTTTTTTTTTTTAGTGACACCACATATGCAGTTGAAGTTCTACCTAAGACCCTGTCCACCCATACTGTAGTCGCCTGTGTTTTAAAGATGTAATTTTTATGGGGGGGGGGGGGGGGGCGGCAAGTAGCTGGTCTTGCCTAGGGTGCAAGTTAGTCTAGCACCAGCCCTGGCCCAGCGTTGAAAGTGGAGGAGGATTTCACTTCCTCCTCCTGCGCATAGTGCTGCTGGGAGTCACTGCTGGTTCTTTCACCTCCGCACTTGGCTCCAGTGACTGGCATGCAGCGTGTGTGGGGTGTTTCTGTTCCCACACGCTGCAATTACAGTTTGTATGGCATCTCTCCCTTCCTCCCCCTCCTGCCCACCTCACACTAACACACGGACTGAAGTCCCCTCCCCCTTTTCCTCGGCTTGGGTGTCACAGACAGGAGAAGGAGGGGGAGGAGAATGGACACAGCACACAGGACGGGACATGCTGATCTGAGGTTTGTACAGAATATTAATGCTTGGCACTTGCAGGATAAGGAGACAGAGACAGGGGGCAAGTTGTCAGAAACGAATACTTGCAGTGATTTTGGGGGATAAGAGCATGTTGTATGTGCTTTAGGAGGGGAGAGAAATTGTTCTGGGGGCTCAGAATTTTTTATTCAACCCCCCCTTCCAGCACAATTTCTCTCCCCTCCCAAAGTGTGCCCCTTAGCAAATACAACATGCTCTTATCCCCCCAAAATCACTGCAAGTATTCTTCTTTGACAACTTGCCCCCTTCCCTAAAGACAAACTGACTGCTATTGAGGGGACAATTGTACTGTCTGGAATCCTGGGAACTTTGCTAGAGATTCAGGGCAATTCTGTAGGAGGATGTAAGGGGTCACTTTGGAGGAGGATGTAAGGCACACTCCAACCTACAGGGTGCCCCTTAGTGCCTCCAGAGTGCCCCCTTACATCCTTCAGAGTGCCCCACCACCAAGGTGTTATAGCAGTGCCTGACAGACTATCAGGAGGTGGTATTGCACTCCTCTTCCTCCTCTCTCCACTAACTACCCAATGCCATACATTCCGCATTCCTCTCCTGTACATATTACCCCCCTGCCATACACTCCACACTCCTCTCCTGTACATATTACCCCCTGCCATACACTCCGCACTCCTCTCCTGTACATATTACCCACCCCTGCCATACACTCCGCACTGCTCTCCTGTACATACTACTCACCACATACACTCTGCATTCCCTATTTAACATTACTACATTCTGCACTATATTAACAACACCCCCTTTAAGCCAATATTTAGCGCAATTTAAAACATGTCCACTGTTCACCACGACGCGCTTTGCGCACCATATTGTTGTTTGTTCTTGATGCCTAGGGCCCACTTTTGATCTTGCACACAGGCCCACTGTTTTCATAGCCCGAGCAGGAACCGCTGCTTTGGGTACTTTTCTGCATATCCTCTGAGGACCAGCGCGGCAATGAAGCTCTTCTGTGACAGGTGTCGGCTGCTTATCACAACAGCACACCTAGCCGATGGAGCCAGTCTCCTTCATTCTGACCAGGGGCGGACTGAGGGCCCAGAGTAAGTGGATGGGGGGGTACAATTGTCACTGTGGGGACAGCAGCTTCTAAATACATACACTGTGCCAGCGGTGTATGTATTTAGAACCTCCAAAGCTCTTCTCTCCATCCGTCTCCTGCACTGTGAGATCTCTGACTCAACCTCTCCTTGGAAGAAAAGCTGCCAATGTTTCTGTAGGATTTGTCTTGTAGGTATTGTGATCAGTGATAAGAAGATGAGGAGAATGAAGAGACAGCCGAAACTTCCCCCAATCACTCTGTACAGATAAAGTGAAGGTCATTTATGACCATTCATGTAACTCTGTTTATGTAGTGAGTTTACACTTCTGATGGTGCAGCCCCAGAGCTTTATATAACACAGGGTTACATGAATTGTCATAAATAAATTTCACATTATCTGGACATACATAGAGTGCTAGGGGTTATATATCCAGCTGACAGACATCACTCGGACCCTTATCTACCCAACATCCATCTTCCTTCTTGTATTCTTCCATCATCACTGACTGCAGATATACATCATCTGTCCTGTATATATAGCTGTATACAGGACAGATGATATATATATGTAGTCAGTGATGATGGAGAAGGTCTCTATATACAGGTAGCTGTATATACCTACCTTCCTTCCTGTATATAGAGACCTTCCTCCATCATTACTGACTGCAGATATACATCATCTGTCCTGAATACAGCTATATACACCCACCTTCCTTCCTGTATATACTAATACCATCCACCCCCTATATATGCACATACTGTACACCCCCGTACTGTACAGGCCAAATCTGATAATGACTAAGCCCCTCTGCCTTCATGACATTGTCAATAAGGGGCGGAACATGGATGACTTAAAATTATGCCCCCCCTGAAAAAAATTCTGCGGACGCCCATGCACTGAAGGTTGCTCAAACAGTCTATACACAGCAGCTGCTTAGACAAGGCACTCAGACAAAACACACAGATAAAAAGCTGTTTAAAAGCTAACTTTTACTTGTAGTACTACACCACACAAGGCAGAGCACACTCTTAATCAATGCTCTACTATTACCACTGACTTTAGCCCTATTATCTCAGAATGCAGGCCACATTGAACTTCTATTGCAAAAGAGAGCTATTTCACTCTCAAGTGGGAAAATAAATAAATAAATTAACTAATTAAAAAAAAAATCAAAAACAAAATCTATATTTCTCCAACTTTCTCCTCAAATAGCTGTGGTTTATCCTGTCAATCTGCAGGCTACATCAGATAACCAAGGGTGATCAGCTCCTCACTCGCCGGCACACTTGACCAGCTACACAGGCCTAAAACAATTTGCACTAGCAACACAATAAATGTTAACCAGCCACAAATCTTACCAGGTTTTGCGCGATCGCTCACTGATGAAATATTTCATAGAACTTTCAGGACCACTCAAGCAAGGCTTCAGAATTCACAAGCCAGCGCAAATCTTATCCACAGTAGAGAAGGCTTTCAGTTCTGGGTGTAGTTAGGGTTTGGGTTCTGTGCAGAAATAAATTCCACATGCCTTCTGGGGTGCCAATTTAAACAAATACTACAATAAATATTATCCAAAGGTGGTTACGGATTCCCCCTATTTATTCCAAATATGTATTCATTTGTCTATTCCTATAGTTAGCTAGTCTATTAAAACTCTGATAATGTTACTGTTGATAACACAATAATATGAGGTTAGCTATGAAAACAAACAAACTGCTTAATAAAACAATGTCTTATTTATTTCCCAAGAAAATAGGAAAATGCTAACATGAAAATACTGTAGAGCATATAACAAAAGAACATCAAAGATACTTATCGCAAGGCTGTCCCCTAGACATGATCTCATCAGCTGGGCTCAAGATGGTAACAGAGAGAGCTCTCTGTCTCAGTCAGCCCTTTTTAAGAGAGCTCTCTGTCTCAGTCAGCCCTTTTTAAACTTCAATCATACACCATCCAGACCCAACCCCATTGCCAGCCCATCTAGACTTTTGACAAATCAAAGTATTTACGGGGCAGTCCTCCTCAATATATTATATTACTATCCATCCTGCCGTATTGGTCTCTAGGGGCAGCATTGTCCATGTATCATTTCTATGTGCCCTGTTGATCCTTTGATCTTTGTAACCCACCTTCATCAATCATCCTGGCAGCCATGGCCCTCTTTGAAGCTTGTTTGCATAGTGTTATCACACCAGTCGATCAGGAGCCAAGCTTTTGTTCAGCCTTGATAGAGGCCTGACTTCTTCTTTCAGATGAAGATTCTGATATGCTACAAAGCTTTGATGTACAACTTGTTACATTCCAGACAGCCACCATGCGGAGGCTTGGTATAGCCATAGTTCATATTTCAAACACATATTATGAAATAAAACATGTTGCCTTCCAACACTTTGCATGCGGCTTCCAGCAGGGGTCCGGTGTGTCACCGTTCACCGTTTCAGGTCCGATTTCAGCCCCAATTTGTGGCAGAATTTTCACCTGAAATGGACCAAAAGACGCACGGGGCTCCTGTGCAAATTTGCACCGGAGCCGCAGCAGAGATATGTGAACCAGCTCCATAGAGTGCCGGTCAAAATATCCTGCTATTGCAAATTGGATGCGGGGAACCCAGCCTTAAGCACAGAGTGTAGGGAGACTTGTATCTCAGAATCCTAAACACAGTGCTTTCTTCTTGTAAATTTAGAATTTGGAATTTGGAATTTGATTGGGTTTTCAGTTTTCCACTATTATCGAGTGTTATATTGCTTACAATTAATAGCAATTTTTGTGGCACTGGCATAAAAACCTACAACATGTCACCGCACAGCATTGCAGGCCTTCTGGCAGTACGGTGTAAGTGGCATTCCAGCAAAAGCAGACGCCAAAATGTCATAAGAGACTTAATTTGATATGCTCATTTAGCTGCACATGTCTGTTTCCACGACAACATATTTAACATATTCCATAACTGCACTCTTAGCTCTATAATATTTTTGTCAGGTTCCGAGTTGGTATTATAGGCCTCTCTCCTCTTTCTATGTCACCTTTGCTAATGGCTTTACATAACCCTTTAATAATGCATCCATAAATCTGTTCTGCATGAGCTTTTTACTACTGAATTTGGCCTACATAAACCCACGCTATACTTATATAGAAGATAGGCTAGGAGCCAAGGTCCAAAATCAGCAGAGGCTGCATTTTATTATACGTGATACACTGTCTATTTTTAGCATTCATTATCTCTCATGGTAAAAGCGAGGGTATGATACAGCCCAACTTTCTGCTAGTAGAAATAGGGAGACTTTTTAGGACACCATATAGTATAGGAACCAAAACCATCAGGCAGTAGATTACACTTTTACCACTTGCCACCCACTTAAAGTATAACTATAGGCAAAACTTTTTTTTTAATTTTGGGTAGAGCAACAGAGGGTTTTAACACCTATCAGATTTTTTTTCACCATCTGTGTCCCATTGTGAAGATTTCCCTTCACTTCCTGTCCCATAGCCAAACAGGAAGTGAGAGGAAATCTCTACAAATTAAGAAATTCCTTGGGGACCCCCAGGTCACCAGAACTGTGTCCCCATTGGAACATTTGCCCTCTATTACTTTTCTGGGGACAACCCAAAATTTGGCCTTTTCTTTTACTTTCCCTTTCAATGATAATGGTAAACAGGACAAGTGGAGAGGATGGATCTCCCTAATGGGGACACAGACAGCAATAAAAACTGTCAAGGCTTCTAATCCCTCTGCACTCTATCCAAAACCAAAAAAAAAGTTTTGCCTTTAGTTATACTTTAACTTTAATTAGGAACAGCGATATCTCTCTTCTTCCAGGCAACCCATCCCCCATACAGTTAGAAACACCTCCCAGGGAACACATTTAACCCCTTGATCGCTCCCTAGTGTCCGTCTGGCCTTCCCTGCCAGTGTCATTTATACAGTAATCAGTGCATTTTTATAGCACTGGTCCCAAAAAAGTGTCCGATCTGTCCGCCGCATTGTCGCAGTCCCACTAAAAATCGCTGATCGCCGTCATTACTAGTAAAAAAAAAATTAAAAGTAAAAACAAAAATGCCATAAATCTATCCACTATTTTATAGACACTATAACTTTTGCACAAACCAATCAGTATACGCTTATTGTGATTTTTTTTTACCAAAAATATGTTGAAGAATACATATTGGCCTAAACTTTTCTTTGGGATATTTATTCTAGCAAAAAATATAAATTATTGTTTTTTTTTTCAAAATTGGCGGCCTTTTTTGTTTATAACGCAAAAAATTAAAAACGCAGAGGTGATCAAATACCACCAAAAGAAAGCCCTATTTGTGGGGGGAAAAATATGTAAATTTTGTTTGGGTACAGCATCGCACTACCAAGCAATTGTCAGTTAAAGCGACGCAGTGCCGTATCACAAAAAAATGGCCTGGTCATTAAGGGGGAAAATATTCCCGGGCTGAAGTGGTTAATGTATGATGTGATTTTTTTTTTTTTGAGGAAACTACCACAAATACCAAATATTGCTTAATGAGGCTTTTAATGTGCTTATATGTACTCAAAAAAATACATAAATAAATAAATACATTTGTATAAAAATATGTAGGTGTTCATTATCCTTTAAAAATAATATTGAATAATAATTTTTTTTTGGATACAATGTACAGTACCCTCCCCTCCCACCAGCCACAATCTGCCTGCATAGCACTGGGAAGAACAGAGACCCCAAAATATCGCCACAGGTCTAAAATAAGGCATGCAAAAAAAAATTACATTTTTCATTTAAACATCTAATTAACATATTGATGACACCAGGGGAGGCAAAAGTTAGCAGATTATATCAGGTGAAAATTTAATTCATGGAATGAAAATGTTTGTGCAGGAGCATTGTCATGGTGGAGAATCCACTTGTCAGGCCAGAGTTCCGGTCTTTTCCTCCAAACAGATTCCCATAACTATTAAGGAATTTCCAAGTAACAATGTCGGTTGACCATTGTACCAAGTTCTATGAACTCATAGTGAACAATCCCCTTGTGATAAAAAGCAAAACACACCAGCATGAACGTACGAGGGTTCACACTTTGTCCACATTTGCATCCATCCTTTGCATTTTTGACATTTTTGGCTGTCTACTTCTTGTGTCATCGTGGACATCTTCTTGCTCCTGCTTCAGCGGCCCATGCCATTCAAAAACACCCGATTTATTCATGGAATGTTCTCCATAAGCCTGTTGTAACAGAGCTAAAGTTTCACTCGCACTTTTGCCAATTTTCACGCATAATTGATGGTAATCCGCTGCTTCAGATTCCTGTCATTCATTTTCCACCAACAGCCCAACACACACAGGTTCTTTCTTCTACTACTCCAATTCTACTACTCTGTAGAAGATTGGGTACACTACTAAAGCAGTGTACCCAATAAAAGATTTATACGTCCCTAAATCCAATGTTAATCCAATAAAATGTAAAGCAAAGCCATGAACAAAGGCCATGAACAGGTTAGGCTCCAGCTGGGGAAAAGTGGAATTTTCTATACCTTATCAGCCTTGGCTTTTCCTGTTCCATAGCATGCTGGAACTCAAGTTCATCAAACCAAGTATGTTCAGTAAGATATCATGTTGCCCGCGCTTCAAAAATATTACCATTAAAAAGGATCACCTTAAGTAAAGGAGAAAGTTAATAGGGGTCACACACAGTTATATTTTAGTGAATCAGTTTATGAAATTTAATAGCTTTCTGAAATGTGTGGAGATATGATGGTACTCATATGTTCTACAGCTCGAAAGCATGCTTGAGGCATATGAAAATGTATGCATGTGATAAATAGAGATTAAAAAGAAAATTAATTAAAAATGAAATAGCTGAACACAGCAAATAAATGCAACCCAGAACCAATAGATACATTTAATTTGAATAGTTTAAAGGGTCACATGTAGATTAAAAAACTCTGCATATTGGCAGTTCTCTAATCTGCCCTTACATATGCAGAAAAATTGGAACTGGATTTATAATATATTACAATAACTGAAAAGAACAAGTCACGGTTAATATAAATGTTAGATGAGTATCAGTGTATGTCCCTCTGCAGTGGCCCATAGTTAGTGTTATCCACTTGGTTTAATCTAATTTTGTTAACTACACCACATTCTTAGAAACGAATTGTCTTTTCACATTGCAAGGACAATTCAGGACATTTTGCAACATGGTTCAAGAGACGGTAGTTTATAAGTACCAGGACTTCTGGAGCAAATCAACAGTGACTCCTGTGAGTTTGGATCAACCAAACAACCAATGAGGGGATGCGTATTTGCTAACCATTAATTGCCTGCCTGAAGCCTAATGCCCTGTACACATGACCGGTTTTCCCATCGGAATAAACTTTGAAGGTTTTTCCAACAGAGTTCCGATGGAGTTCCGCTGAAACTGTCTTGCGTACACACGATCGTCAAGAACGCGGTGACGTACAGCTCGTACGACGGGACTAGAAAAAGGAAGTTCAATAGCCAGTAGCCAATAGCTTCCGTCTCGTACTTGCTTCGGAGCATGCGTAGTTTTTGGTCTGTCGGAACAGCATACAGACGATCGGTTTTCCCAATAGTAATTGGTTCCGTCTGAAATATTTAGAACATGTTCTCTTTCTAGGTCCGTCAGAATTTTTGAAAAAAAAAGTCAGATGAGGCATACACATGATCGGAATATACGATGAAAAGCGATGAAAAGCTTCCATCTGACTTTTTCTGTCGGACATTCCGCTCGTGTGTATGCGGCATAACACCTAAAAAACACCTAAAAAGTGGTCCTTTTTTGGAACTTTTTGTTTAAAAGCTTAAATCAGTATTTTTTGCTAGAAAATTACTTAGAACCCCCAAACAACATATATATATATTTTTTTAGCAGAGACCCTAGAGAATAAAATGGCGATTGTTGAAATATTTTATGTCACACAGTATTTGAGCAGCGGTCTTTCAACCTTTTTTTTTTTTTTTTTAAATTACACTTTATTGAACAAAAAAAAAACACAATATTTACACAAATTTTTTGTATAATTGAGAAAGATGATGTTAAGCTGAGTAAATAGAAAATTGCGCACGCTCGTGAAATGGCAGCAAACTACAGTATTTAAAAATCTCCATAGGCAACGCTTTAAAAATGTTTACAGGTTACATATTTAGAATTACAGAGGAGGTCTAGCACTAGAAGTATTGCTCTCAGGGCCAGTTCACACCACATACAGTCCAGTGTGTTTTTTTTCTGCATCAAAAACGCATGGAAAGTAGATTATGTGGTTTTCAATGGCATAGTTCACATCAGTGCTTGCAGTTCCAGTTCCAGAAAGAAAAGTAGAACATGCTACATTTTTCCTGCACTGGACTGTACTGGAACGATGTAAAGCGCATCAAAAACACACCGGAACACACCTAAATGCACCAAAAATGCACTGGAACACACAGGTCCTTATTTAAGGTTAAGAAAAAGAGGAGGAAAAAAGCACTGGACTGCATCAAAAAAGCACCAAAAACGCACAAAAAATGCACTGGAATCTAATGTTCACGGCGATACCTCACAGGTGTGGTTTGAACACCGTTTACATATGCTTACGCAGCTTACGTATGCATTCGCTTCTGCGCACGAGCACGGAGGGATGGGACTTTTTAAAAAAAATATTTTATTTATTTTACGTTTTCTTTTTTCTTTTTACACTGTGCCTTTTATTTTTTTTATGACTTTTATGACTTTTATTCCTATTACAAGAAATGTAAACATCCCTTGTAATAGAAGTAAGGATGACAGGTCCACTTTATTGAGGGGTCTGGGGTCAAAAAGACCCCAAATCTCTCACTAACCTTTAAAAACAAAAGATAAAAATGTTTCTTTTTTTTTTACTTTTTCATAAAAATATATATATATTTACTATGGCCTGGGAACCCAAGGTGATTTCTGACGTTGCTCAGGGGCATAGAGACAAGTGGCGGCCACTCTCCTCCATACCCAGCTACCACCAGCATAGAATCAGTCAGGTAGGCCCGCGAATGACTGGAACCTGCCCGTGGCCATAGTAAAAAAAAAAAAAAATACCGGGGTTATGGCTTTTCATAACCCTGGTATTTAGCGTCAAACAAATTACGTATTTTTACTATGGGCCAGTCATCAAGTGGTTAATGCATTCTCTGCAGTAAGGTAAAAAACCTCCAGTTAGCAGCCCGATCCCCTTATATTTACCTGATCTGGATTCATCCATGTGCATGAGAGCAGTGGCTCTCTCCCTCCTCATTGGCTCAGAGACAGCAGTGGGAGACAAAACAATAGATCATGGGGTCCCATTGCAATATTTTAATGGACCCCCCAAGGACCTCTCTATTGTCATTGATTTTACATAAAGTAGCTCTAAATCAAGGGTAGGTAGATGGAGAGTGGTCAGCAAAGTCAGTACTAAAGACTATTGCTTTGGATAGAAGTTCAGAAGAAAGAAAAAACTTTAATATTAACACTAATTTTCCATTTGACACCTCTGTCCTCAGTAGCTCACCAGTCTTTTTCAGGATCTCATATCCTAGGGATTCAGTGTAAATTGTAGGTCTTCCTGTCCCTTCCACTGTCACAACAAGCAAGTGCTAAAAGAGATGGCATACTAAGTCAGTAAAAAAAAAAAAAATATATATATATATATTTTTTTAAATCAAATGAAATTTATTAAAGTTTAAAGTTTTTCCAGAGCAAGTTTACACCAATAGAATAAAACAAAATGACACCCTCTAATACAAAAAAGCCTCCTAGGCATGACTTGTCACAAAAAAAAAATTATACATCTCTCCGAGAAATTCAACATGGATAGAACAATGATATATATATATATTATGACCATTGTTAGCACTCCTACGCAAAATCACTCTGTAACCCTAAGGCCCCTTTCACACTGGGGCGGTTTTCAGGCGGTACAGCACTAAAAATAGCGCCTGTACACCGCCTGAAAAAAACGGCCCCATTCACTCCAGTTTGAAAGCCGGCGGCTTTCACACTGGAGCGGTGCGCTAGCAGGACGGTAAAAAAAGTACCTTTGGAGCGGTATAGGAGCGGTGTATTCACCACTCCTATACCGCTTCTACCCATTTATTTCAATGGGACACTGCGGTAATACCGTGGCAATACCGCCGCAAAGCGCCGCTACGGCGTCGCTTTGCGGGGGATTTTAACGCTTTTTCGGCCGCTAGCGGGGGTTAAAACCGCACCGCTAGCGGCCGAATCCCGCGACTAAAACAACGGTAAAGCAGCGCTAAATATAGCGCTGCTTTACCGTCGCCGCGGCTCCCGCCCCAGTGTGAAAGGGGCCTAATACAAACTTCTCTAAACTGTGTTTTTTTCCAGAACAACAAACAGCTATCAGATTTTGGAGAGGATACACACATGCCGCGTACACACGACCGGACTTTCGGACAGACTAGGTCCGACGGTCTTCCCAACGGACTTTCGACAGAGTTCGGATGGACTTTCGAACAAACGGACTTGCCCACACACGAACGGACTAAGTCCGTTCGAAAGTCCGTTCGTTTTTAACGTGATGACGTAAGACGGGACTAAAAAAGGAAGTTCAATAGCCAGTAGCCAATAGCTGCCCTTGCGTCATATTTGGTCCGCCGGACCAGCATACAGACGAATGTTTTTTCCGATAGGAATTGAGTCCGTCGGACAGATTTGAAACATGTTCTATTTCTAGGTCCATCTGATTTATATAAAACGATCGGATTATCCCACACACGATCGGAATGTACGACGGACTGATCCCGTCGGACCTAGTCTGCCGGAAAGTCCGATCGTGTGTACGCGGCATCAGATTTTCTATGCAGCCTGAGGAAGGCATATGTCAGGTATGGAGAAGTATGTGACTTATTCAATGTGAGTAAACAAAAATGTGACAATTTTTTATTTAACAATGTGACCATCTTTCTTTTGGTTTTATGTCAGGTATGGAGAAGTATGTGACTTATTCAATGTGAGTAAACTTCAGATCTCTTTGACCTTCAGCTTTGATTTAAACAACAGGCTTAAACTGATGCAACCCCTGCATGACAAACCCATTGACATTCATGAAGTTATATTGCAGTTTAAAAAGAAAAAAAACAATGCCTGCCATCTGCTTCCAGAATGGGTAATTCATTTCAGATTCAGTTACTGGCTCCCAATCATAAAACGTAGGCATAAAGTATCAGCGTAGAGCGGTTTAGCAGATGTTTTCTGTTATGTATCCTTTCATGTCTTAATTAACATACTTTCCTTAGTGAAATCTAGTTTTCCTTATGACCCTGTGCCACTTGTGGCTTGGTAGTATCCAGTAAATCATTTAAATTACTGCCTCTGACAGTCAATTTTGCTAGTAATTCTAATTAAAATTCATAATTATTATGGCATCGTATGTAAAATGCCATTAGGGATGACTCCAGGGCTTGTGTTATTTAACATTTTTACCTTCTATGGCTTTTCTGGATGCCCCTATTCACATGAAGGAAAAAGTCTTCAGTTCATTTGGCTTAGTATCTAACACTGTTGTTGTGGCAGACCCAACCAGGACAGGGGCTTTTGGAGAGGACTAGGGGCAAGCCTCCTATCCACCAATTATGGACCATGGAGAGAGCAGATCATTCTCTAAGGATGGACAACCACGT
This sequence comes from Lithobates sylvaticus, assembly GCA_028564925.1. Classification (NCBI taxonomy): domain Eukaryota; kingdom Metazoa; phylum Chordata; class Amphibia; order Anura; family Ranidae; genus Lithobates; species Lithobates sylvaticus. The sequence continues at coordinate 37,490,396 of CM053028.1, forward strand.
GATGAACGCTGAGTGTGAGGCTTGGACTAATTCTCTGAATAAGAACAATAAAGCTTTCCTTTTGGAGTGGATGGAAAGGTGTAATATGAATCTTGTACAGGTTAATGGTCAGAGGGAAGATGGTGGCCTTCCTACATACTGTGTTTGAGAGGCCCCTTCACTTGGGACAGAAATATTTATAAAACAATATCCCTTGAGAAGTCTATGAAGATAAATTAATTCCACCTTTTCCGACTGCTGGAACATTGTATGAGCTTTGTCTCATAGACTATTGTAGACTGTTGCTGGACAGTCTGAGGTGGGGTGGAGTGGGGTTACTGTTTATGTGTTTATTGTCTTTCCCATTGTGTGCCTCCTAGGTGCACATGCCCATTGTTAAATGAGTCACCCATTGTTTCTGTCTGTCTGCTACTCTCTTGGAGATTTGATTAATATTGTGACCACTATACCTTATCGAACCATTGTGGGATGTTTATGCTTATTTTAATGTATAATGTACTTTGTATCCAGGGTTGTGGGCCTGGTGCCAAACAATTTGGGTGTGCACTGAGTCACCTTGGTGGCTAGTTGTTTAATTAGCATAATGTTTATGTTTACGTTGGCTGTTCCTTATCTTTGTCAATTATATTCCTGTTTACAGTCTGCATTGTTAGGGTAATGTGAGCAGGTTCTACCTGATCTTCTGTGCTATAAATTCTGTGTGCATTTTCAATAAAGTGAGTTCCAGTTTGCACTCAAGCTAGTGTCGCCTAGTCCTTGGGTACTCAGCTACAATACCTTGTTCCTGGGTCCAGACTGGAGGAAGCTGTATCTTGATGGAAGCACCCAAGCTGGGTGCTGGATAGTTCTGTCACAGTGGTCTTACAGTACTAAGACCCAGGATTTAATTCCCATGAGGCTCCATGTGCAAGGACTTTTGTGGTTTCTATCTGTGTTTCAATGCATTTCCTCCCATAGTCTATGAAAATGCAGTGGTAGGTTAAAATATTTTCCAATAAGTAGTGTACAGGGAGCATGGGAGATGAGACATTGAAGGGTGTTGTGTGGAAGGAGCATAGGGAGTGAGGCATGGTGGGGTGTTGAGAGGAGCATGGGTGTGAAGGGAATATTATGGGTAAAACATAGAGGGGTGAAATGTAGAGGAAGCACGAGCGATGTTGGGACATAGGGCAGCCGTGTGTGTTGAGAGAGCATGTATAATGGGACACTGAGCAGTGGGGTGTGGAGGAAGTATGAGAGATAACACATGGAACTGTGGAGGGAACATAAAGAATAAGATTCCAACAGTGGGATGTAGAGGGGCCATAGGCATGAGACATGGAAAGGTGGTTGTGACGGAACGTCCCTACACTCCTCTCCTGAGTGCGTTCGTCATATATCACTTGCTTCCAGTCTGGATATAGGTATAAGATATTCCAACCGCTCCCAAGCACCAAACGAGACAACACTTGCTTAGTTGCTAAAACATGGACTGAAGATTTATTACAAAGATGACATTTATATACAGTAGAAGAGGAGATCCCCCCTCCTGCTCATATTATTCTAACAATACACTTGTAACAACTTAACATAAACTAATTAGCTAATTCCTTTAAGCAGCCGATGTGACTCAGGATTTCACTACAGGCCAGACTTGTGGTCACCGAGCTAAACACAGTTGATTATAAATTAACATAATTACCACCACAAGACATCTCATCACAATAGCAGGAGACCACCAGTAACAGACGGAGCGTCTCCTGCATTGTGCAGAGGACAATGGGATCAACTAACTCAATTAACATCTTGAGTTCATGACATTGAATGGGACACAAGGTGTCAGATGCTAGTCTATTTCTAATGCCAAATGCATATACAGAGAGTGTATTTTGGGGGGCCCGTGATCAGCTGGCAGGAGGCTAGCATGTAGTCCTCTCAAAAAGCCCGTGTCCCGGCTAGGTCTGTCACAGTGGTTATGGAAGGAGCATGTGGGATAAGACATGGAGAGATGGGGTGTGGAAGGAGCCTGGAGGATGAGACATTGAGAGGAGGGATGTGGGGGACACACTGGGAAATGAGGCATGGAAGAGTGGATGCGGAGGAAGCATAGGAGGGATAAGAAAGGGAAGGTTTTGGTATGGAGGAAGCATGGGAGATAAGTAGTTGAGAAGTTTGGTGTGTATTGAGCATATGAGAATAATGGAGGTGGGGAAGCATGGAAGATAATGCATGAATGTGTGAGGTGTGGAGGGGGTATGGTGGATAAGACATGGAGAGGTGGGGTGTGGAGAGAACATAGAGGATGAGACACAAAGTGGTGGGGTGTGGAGGAAGCATAGGGAATGAGGCATGGAGCAGTGGGTATGAAAGAGGCATGGGATAGGTGAGGTTTGGAGGGAGCATGGGGGAATAAGACATATAGAGGTGGGGTATGGAGGGAGCATGGGGGGATAAGACATATAGAGGTAGGGTATGGAGGAAGCATAAATCATATGGCATTGATGGGTGTGGTTTGAAAGAAGCATGGGGGATAAGACATGGAGAGGTGGGTGGTGAGGGAGCATGGTTTGTATTGACCTGGAGAGGTGGAGTGGGAAGGGAGCATGGAGAATAAGACATGGGGAGGTGGGGTAGGGATTGAGAGTGGGGATTGGAAGGAGCATGGGGTGTGGAAGGAGCATGGGGATTAAGAGATTGAGAGGCGGGGTGTGGAGGAAGAATGGGGGATAATATATTGAGAGAAACAAGGAGGGGGGGCGGCACCTCTCTAAGTGTAGTATTACACTTAGAGAGGCCCCCCTGTTTCTTTTATATGTTTTGCAGAGTTGCTGGACATACTCTGAGGATAGCTGCCTCTTTTTAAATCACCCCCTTACTGTGGTTCAACTTTGTTTTTACCTAATGACTACCTAATCAAATGTACATTATTACAAACTAAGGGCATTGTCAGATACCCAACTTACCTTCACTTTAAGATATTGAGAGAGATGGGGTTTGGAAGAAGAATGGGGGATAAGACATGGAGAGGTGGGTGGTGAGGGAGCATGGGGGATAAGACACAGAGAGGAGGTGTGTGGAGGGAAAATAGGGGGATAAGATATTGAGAGAGATGGGGTTTGGAAGAAGCATGGTGGAAAAGACATGGAGAGGTGGGTGGTGAGGGAGCATGGGGAATAAGACACGGAGAGGAGGTGTGTGGAGGGAAAATAGGGGGATAAGATATTGAGAGAGATGGGGTTTGGAAGAAACATGGTGGAAAAGACATGGAGAGGTGGGTGGTGAGGGAGCATGGCGGATAAGGCATGGAGAGGAGGGGTGGGGAGGAAACATGGGGGATAAGACATGAAGAGGAGGAGAGGAAGGGTGGGGTAAGAACATGGGGGATAAGACATGAAGAGGAGGAGAGGAGGGGTGGGGTGGGAACATGGGGGATAAGACATGAAGAGGAGGAGAGGAGGGGTTGGGTGGGAACATGGGGGATAAGGTATGGAGAGAAGGGGTAGGGAGGGAGCAGAGATGAAAGACATAAAGGGGTGGAGTGTGAAGAAAGCATGCTAAATAAATTATAGAAGGATGGATCATGAAGAAGGCATGGGGAATGAGACAGCTTAAGTGACAAAGAAGTAACTTTTTCAGTGGTAGATGGAAGGCGCCACATGTTTCTTTCACAGAACACCATATCACCTTACATCAGCCCTGAAGCCAATATGACAAAGATGCCATGGTTTGTGTACTGAAAAGGCCATTAACTAATTATAAGATGCTGGAAGTAAAACCCAATTAATACAAAAGACAATGAACAAGTTGGCAAGGATCACAAATGTCTAAAGCATATCTCAGTGCCTTGTTAGGAGTTGTTGCTGAGATTAGTGAGCTCATTTGTATTCTTGAAGTAAAATTTTGTCTGGGAGTTTGGTGACTGCCGTATAAAATAGAAAAACAAGAAACCAGGAAAGGCTGTTCATTGCTCAGAGGAGGATGATAAACAGCTGCTGCCAGTCAGGCAGGCTTCAGTCATACAATTTATTTGTTTTGAAACTTAATTTTTCATATTTAATGAAAACACATTGAGGTTACACATGGGAGTATGATAGGAATAGAGTCTTTTTTCAAGTTCTAGTGTTGTGTTTGATGGAAAACTTTGCGAATAAGAATCTGTACAGTAAATATTATTGGTTTAAAATTCTTAAAAAGCACAATGCTAAAACATTTTGACTAAATTGAAATTTTTGTGATTTTATTACATTTTTTCATAAGAGACACATCAAACACTATTACACCCTGCTACTCCAAGGGTATAAATCGAAAATTAAGAGAAAAAAATAAAAACTATATAAGCTGAGGACACCTTCAGTGAAATCCAAATGTCAAAATGATCAGTAGATCTTGAAATATCAGGGTGCAAACCAAACCTTAAATATTAAAAATATGCAAAAGTAGAGATTGATCCCACTACTTCCAACTTCTATTTTTTGGTCCCTCAATAGGGATGAATGAAATTGAGAGTTTGTCTCCCTGAGATTCTGCCATTTTCCACCAAATTTCACCAAATTGGTGAAATGCATTGGAGTTAACAAGAAAGCCTAATTTAAAGAGTAACTACCCTTTGGGTGACAAATGTACATTGCAGAGATTTTACCAAACTTTGCAGATTCCTCCTGTTTCTGCTTTGAATAAATAGCTGTTTGTTACACTTTGTGTCTTTGGATAATAATTCTTTATGGTAGTTACTTTTTCATTATTATTTAGCTGATGCTCTGGCAGTCTTCTAATGTTGAAAGTTGCAGTGTCAGCATACTTTGGAAGTGATTAAAACTTTGGAAGCATCACACCAAAAACTACATTTTGTTGCAGAGGATGCCTAAAATCTGACATGTGTCTTAATGCAGGCTTCTGGGAAAATCAGTGAGCCAATCACACCAATAGGAAATTATGTTTACACCACCTGTGTACAGAATGCCTCCAGGTTGCCATGTTGCATTGAATTCTGCAGAATATTACAGTGCTGCAGTTTGAAAAGGAAAGGTAATTTTCAATGACATTATGATATGGTTTGTATAGCAATTGTATATGCTATATATTTTTTTTTATTTGTTAATTTTATTCCTAGAAAAGTAGAGGTTAGCCCAATCACCTCCAATTTGTATGAGCCTTATTTTGATTCTGGTCCATTAATAGGGCTGAATTAAATTAGGAGCTTTCATTTCCCAGAGATTTCAGGGAAATGTTGGCAAAAGTTTGCCATTTGGTGAAATACATTGGAGTCAATGAGAAAGGTTAATTTACTTTGGTTGCTGTTGTTTTTTTATGGATGGAATGGGCTTTCAGAATTACAGAAGCTCCTTTCAACTATTCTGAACCTGTTCTTATACTGAAACAGGCATCTTATTAGCTATATTTTTCACAGAAGGAAAAAAAATACAGTAAGAAAAATAATATTTTAAAGTGACAGAACACACATGGTGATCAAACACTGTAAAACATATTGTGCTGGGTCTACTAAAAAAAATTGAGGCAACTATTTGCATCAGCTTTTTAAGTACTGTCAACTAAACTTGTTTTTGTCTGACTCTTTAGACTCGTCTTTTCAACTTTGTTGTTTTAAGTAAAGCCAGCTAATTTTTTTTTCAGTTTATAGAACATAGTGTTTTAAGTTAGGAATACATACCTTAACTTGTCTGGAACCTAAATTTTTAGTAAAGCCAACTCAATTTTTCAAGTTTATAGACCATAGGTTTAAGTAAAGCCAACTCAATTTTTCAAGTTTATAGACCATAGGTTTAAGTAAAGCCAACTCAATTTTTCCAGTTTTTAGAAAAGTTAGAAACACATACATTTAACTTATTTATTTCAAGTACTTATATAGCACTGTCTATTTACCTCAAGGAACATTCAATCTAAGATCCCTAACTCACATTCATACACATATTAGGGCCAATTTACACAGGAGCCAATTACCCTACCAGCATGTCTTTGGAGTGTGGGAGGAAACCTACACAGGCACAGGGAGAACATGCAAATTGCAGACAGGTAGTGTCATGGTCGTGCTGCTAGGTGAAAGTGCCAACCACTACACCACCGTGCTGCCCTATGACTTAGTGACTTAGTGACTTAGTTACTTTGTTTTAGGTGATATTAACTTGTAACTTACTCATTTTTTTAAAGCGGTGTTGTACTCAAATTTGCAAGTTAATCTAAAATAAATCTGTTAGTGCCAGAGATGACCAAATGCCCATAAAAAAAAAAAAAATTGCCGTAATTACCTTATAATCAGAATAAGAATTATGGCTTCCGGGATTTCCTCCCGTGGGAGTAGGCGTGTTCCCCGGCTGCGCAAAGGCCCCTGGGAGCTCTGTCCGAGTCTTCCCATGAATCAGTGGGGAACGCTGTAATGCCGAAATCTCGCGAGATCTCGGCATAATGCTGAAATCTCGCGAGATCTCGTCATGATGTGATAGCAGCTCGGAATTCAACAGCGCTGCTTGCTCTTAGCATTGAGCATGCGCGGGATCGAGCGGTGAATGCTGGGAGCACAGCATTCACCGCATCCCGGAAGTAAATGCTTGTGGGTTTCAAATGCCCACAAGCCGAATGGAATCGTCCAGCAAGATTTTTTATAACTTACCCAAACGGACGAAATCGGCGATCGGTGGGGAAAAGAACTACAACAGGTAAGTGACATATTATTAATGACTTTAGTAAACAATGAAGGGGGGGGGAAGGATATGTCGGCGGAATCCCGCTTTAAGTTGGTAAAACTTATTTTCCAAATGTATTTTATTTATTTATGTTTGAAGGTTTTTATAAAAAAAACAAAAAAACAATAATATGTTTTTTTGAAAAAAGAATAGTCTCATGAAACAGGCTTTCAAAACAAATTAACATGTATTATTTATAAAGTGTTACAAATGTAATATTATTAAAGCAGCATCAAATGTAAATGTAAACATTTAAAAAAATAAAATAAAAAAATGCCTCTTTCTCAGCTAACAAATCAAACTGAAACACACACATGTATATACAGTATATCTGTAAAGAATACAGAATGTATTAACTTTTTTTAAGCCCTTTAGGAAAGTAATTTGCACTTTAACCACTTCAGCCAGGAAGGACTTGCCCCCTTAATGACCAGGACATTTTTTACGATACGGCACTGCGTCCCTTTAACTGAAAATTGCACAGTCGTGCGATGCTGTACCCAAACAAAATTTACGTCGTTTTTTTCCCACAAATAGAGCTTTCTTGTGGTGGTATTTGATCATAAGGCTTAGGTTTTTAATAAGGCTTACCTGTAGCTACCCAGGATTAGGAGATATCCTGGGTAGCTACAGGTAAGCCTTATTATATCCCCTGTATTTGCATGTACCGACGTTATCGGCACATGCACACTGAAGCAAACTGAAGCAATGGAACGTACATGCCGTTGCTTCAGTGAGTGTGCCGTTACTGGCACTTACTGGCTTCATCGTGGCTCCAGCTAATCACAGCGCCGGAGCCCGCGATACCTAGAAGTAACTCCGGGAGCGATGTCAGCCGCCGAAGCGGTGTACGAGGACGGCTGCAGGGGCTTCGATCTCAGGTAAGTAATTCATAATGAGCTAGTATGCTATGCATACTAGCTCATTATACCTTTGTCTTGCAGGGTTTTTTTTTTTTTTTTGTCCTAGGGTTTAACCACTTCAGCCAGGAAGGACTTGCCCCCCTAATGACTAGGCCATTTTTTGCGATACGGCACTACGTCGCTTAAACTGACAATTGCGCAGTCGTGCGATGCTGTACCCAAACAAACTTATTTTTTTCGATTCGTAACCTTTTTTTTCAAATCGTAAATTATTAAAATGTAATAATAGCATACACATTACATAAAATTATGAATTATGCTCCGATTACGAATCTACGAATGTTACGAATATTACGAATGTACGAATAAATACGAATGCGTCCGAAAATTAAACGAACGAAAAAACGAAAAAACGAATCAACGAAAGAATAACTCTTACGAATGTACGAATCGTTACGAATACGAACACCGACGACTTACGAATGTACGAATCATTACGAATCCGAACACCGACGACTTACGAATGTACGAATCGTTACGAATCAACGGAAACGAAAAAAACGAAACGAAAAAAAACTATTTTTTTTTCGGAAACGAAAAAAACGAAACGAAAATAAACAAATTTTTTTGTTGTGCACATGTCTAGTTTTAAGAACTAATGAAAATTAAGTAAGGTACTTAAAATATCAAAGTAAATTAATTAACATTTATTTTTATGTTGAAAATTATAAAAATGTTATGTTAAAATTACAAGTCAACAGTATCATTTTTATCAGTGAATACACAAAAAAGCATGTGCGCCGTAGACAACGGCGCAGGTGCACTGAGCGTGCCGTTAGTGAAGGCGATCATGCCATCACTGACGGCCACCGCGGTGATGGAGGACGTGGACGAGGGTCGCTTCGGGGACTTTTTTTTTTTTTTTAAATTAGAGAGGGTTTAATTTCTCTTTAATGTGCAACATAACACAAGTTAACACACTACAACAGACTAGGTAAATGTGGAAGAGCCCTTAATGTCCTATACATTTATAATAAGAAATTTGATTATATTCCTTGATTATATACCATACTGTAAATCTCAGCTGACATAAGGCTCAATACACCAAGCTATAACACTTGTTGTGCATCATTATGATTATTATTTCTAGTCATGTGACTGCTCTTTTCTGCTTTCATTAGCCGTTGTTGCTCAAAATGATGGCAAATAATGACCATTATAGCTTAGTTAATTTTGCCTATTGCATTTCACTACTCAACCATGGAATATAAAAACCCCAATGCAGTGCTGAATATGAAGAAACTATCTCTAGTGTACTATGAAATTAAGTAGATCATTTACATATATAAAAAATAATTAAATGTGTAGCATTTATGAATAGAAAAAAATATACCTAAAATCATTATGTGGAATAAAAGTGGAACTGAAGGCAAGCTTTTAGTTCAGCACTGTAATTATCTCAAAATTAATAAATTTATTAACACTGCTAATTTAATTACTTCAAAGCAAACCATACCAATCCGCTTGCTATCCTATATAACAGCACCTGTGCATAGACTGGGGCTGTTGAGTGTATAGAGGCATATAGAGGCCAAGCCCTGCGGTCCTATGGGCTTTAATTGATGCCCGTTAAAAGAAGGTCCTCTGTGAACAAAGGGGATTCTCTTCCTTAGAAATGAATCAGTAATCTAATCAAAGAAATTGGGAGCAGAAGAACTACTGTAGCCTGCATATAACATTACCCGTAAACAGAGGCGTACCTACAGGGGTCACTATTGCAACCCGGCCCCATGCTCCAGGATGCCCCTGCAGCCCCCCTGTATGCCTGGATTGGAGGGCGGTGGGGGCAGCGACATGTAGAGGAACCGATTCCCTCCATGTAGCTGCTGAATGCCGGCTATTCCTCCTCTCCCTCCCATAGACATTCAGTGGCTGCAGGGGGAAACGGAGGGAATTGACTTCTCCATATGCCGCTCCTTTAGCTTTCCTATCCCTATCCTGCTGCCCCGGGTCCCTGTGTGCTTTCCTGGTCCCCCTGCTGGTTTCTTCCCTCCTATTCCTGCTGGCTGCTGCATGGGGATCTGCCAGGATGGAGAGCAGGGAAGGGGCCGGTAAATGTGATCACTGACTTTTTGTTTTAATTCATTCATAGCTGGGGCATAGTAAATTGTGTTTACTATGCCTCAGTTTGTGAATGAACGTGAAGCTCTGTACAGAGCTATTTCTGTCCATTCATTCTGTGTAGCTGAATCTGTCCTCACTCCCTTTTTCTGTCTCAAAAGTAACACATCAGAGGCCTGTTTAGACCCCTGATATTTCACCAAAGACCCCCAACAGGGGTCCTAAAAAGTATGTAAGAAATAATAAAAAATGTAATTGTAAACTAAAATAAAATAAAATTAAGAGGTAAAAAATAATAAAAAATTAAAACAACAAATCTAAAAAAACTACTGACACCAGTGGCAGAACTACCAGGGTCGCAAATGTCACACTTGCGACTGGGCTCTATCGTTCCGCCATGGTGGGGGGACCCCAAGACAGCAGGAAGGTGGCCCACTGCGGAACTGTAATAAAGTGTCCCACGATGGGATTAAAGGGCCCCAGGATCAGTGGGAAGGAACCTAGTCAGGGGCCCTTTATGATTTCTTGCACCAGGGCCCAGAAGGTTCTAGTTACACATCTGCCCATAAATATATACGAGGTGTGTCTACAAAGTTTGATGAATAGTATCAGAAAACAAACAAAACAGAAAAAACAAACAAATTAACTTTATTGGCCTTTAAAATAATCATCGCCATTCTTCACAACACATTTTTGCCAGTGTTCATAAAGCTTCTGGAAACTGTCAGCAAAGTCCTCTTTAGGAATCAATCGCAGAACCGCTGTCATATAATATTGGATTGCCGCCACATCTGCAAAACGTGCGCCTTTCACAACACTCTTTAGGTCACGTGTACTCCACGCTAGGTGGCGCTTCCTGATGTGTCTCTGGATAGCCATGTGCATGGGCGCACACCTAGCCCATGTTGCCATTGATATATCGGACAATTCACCAAACTTTTTAGATACACCTCATAAATGCACACCAGTATAGAAATAATCAAATCTTGTCTACATGGAATTGTCCACATATACCGGGTATATACTGTAGATATTAAGAGAGATACTTCCAGATGAATGTTTCAGCAAAGTTCAGTTTCAGGTTCCCCTGAGGATGAGGCACCATCTATCTTTGTGTCGGAGGCCTGAAGATAGGATCAACGGTCACAGGGGGATCCTCCAACTGTGTCCAACCAGCCTGGAACAGTGCTTCTCACCGGCAGGAACAGTGTTCTGGTGCGGTGTGGCACCACAACTCAGAGTCAGTCTAGCTACTCTGTGCTTTAGTCCCACCCTAGGAGTTTGTAATCTGTCATGCAAATGGACCTCTGACTACCAGAAGTAGCCATTGGCTGCCTAACCTGGCTCTAGCTTATGCTGACTGTTGAGCCCTGAGCTAAAACTAGCTATAGAATACCACACCTGATGGGACAGGTTTAACTAGAACTAGGAGCTGCATGTAAACTATATTGCAAGAAACAGGTTGACCTATTAATATACTGGAAGGTGACCACAACACACACACACGGTAGCACAGACCTAGCTATTTGGCACTGTGCATGTGAGGTAATACCAATAGGACAGGATGAGTCTGTCAAAAGGATTCAGAAAAACACTGGAATCAAGAAGCTATTGGCAGCTGTAGTTACACTATTGGAACATAGGAATACTTGCATAATAATCTTTGCTTCTGATCTGGGTGAAAATACAGCAGCAGTGTGTATAGGGCCACTTGGCTCAGTTCTCTGTCTCTCTCTTCACTTCCTCTTTCTGAAGTTTTCAAATCCCCTCCCTGAGACAGGAAGTGGTAATACATAAATATACATAACAATGTGATATTAGCAGCTAACAGTAGAGGGCAGCATATTCCTAGCGATTAGCGATATGTTAATTTTACAGAAAATTTGTGAATATATGTTTTTGGTCTAAAGAAATGACCACCAGCTAGTAGTTAGGGGCTTCATGTAAGTCCATTATTCCAAGTCTTCTGCTCCTCCCTTCATCACAAGAGATTACAGAATTAAATCAGAATTAAATAAAATTGAGGTAGATTCAGATTTCAATGAATGAGAATTCATATTACACACATGTAGTGGACAGCTGCAGGTATCATCAACTGTACTGACACCAAATATCTTCTTAAAATACTACTGTGGACAGACTATGGACATTGAAATATACACTAAATTACCAAAAGTATTGCCTGCCTTTACACGCACATGAACTTTAATGGCACCCCAGTCTTATTCTGTAGGGTTCAATATTGAGTTGGCCCACCCTTTGCAGCTATAACAGCTTCAACTCTTCTGGGAAGGCTGTCCACAAGGTTTAGGAGTGTGTCTATGGGAATGTTTGACCATTCTTCCAGAAGCGCATTTGTGAGGTCAGGCACTGATGTTGGGTGAGAAGGCCTGGTTTGCAGTCTCTGCTCTTATTCATCCTAAAGGTGTTCTATCGGGTTAAGATCAAAGGGATGGACTTCCGTCTGCAGATGAAGTCAGTTTAAAGCAAGTAAAAAAAAAGATTTTCTTTTAATAATATGTTCCTCTGCTTTAACCCCTTATTAACCCTAAATTTACTCTAATCAGCCTTACTTAACTCCTTATTCTGATTCTCCATTTAATTATTATTTTCCTGCTGTTTTTGTTCATTTCTAATTTATAAACTATTAATAATTTTAACTTTTTTTTTGTTTGCTTTGTTTGTCAATATTTTTACACCATTAACACATATTTATTCACACGTTTCGGATTGAAATAAAAATAAAAAGTTGTGGTAGGTATTGGTAATTGGTATCGGCGTGTACTAAAAGAAAAGAAGCCGTACTGGTGGTATTGGTGCATCCCTACTTATAATATCAATGTCTCTTTGTAGAATATCTATTTGAATAAGTAGTCATACAGCATTTCAAGGATATTACCGTCATCAGATCACTTGAAGCATAGCAACCCCAAAACATTACGTGACCACTTTTTTTCTGTCTTTCCATAAATAAATAGGATATGGCCAAAGGCTAGAGCTATCTTCATTCCTGGTCTGGATGCACGGGAACACCAGAAATAGTAACTAACTGTCTTTCACTGAAAGAATTATAATGCCGCGTACACACGGTCATAATTCTCGTCGGAAAAAGCTCTGATGGTTTTCCCATCAGAATTCCGAAGGAATTTCGCTCAAACTGTCTTGCCTACACACGGTCACACCAAATTCCGACGGTCAATAACACCGCGGCATACAACACGTTCAACGGCACTATAAAAGGGAAGTTTAATGCTTCCGAGCGTGCGTCAAACTGTTTCCGAGCATGCGTCGGAATTTTGCATGTCGGAATTGCATACACACGATCGGAAAATCCGATAGAAAGGTTTTCTGTTGGAAAAATTAAGAACAGGTTCTCAATCCAAAGTCCGTCGGAAATTCCGACAGAAAAAGACCGATGGGCATACACACGGTCGGAAAATCCGATGAAAAGCTCCCATCGGACTGTTTCCATCGGAAATTCCGACCGTGTGTATGCGGCATAACTTTAATAAAATCCAATAGGTGCCATCTGGCTATATTAGATAAGAATATGGCTTAGTGAATTTTTTTCCTTTATCAATAAGACGGGTTATTAAACAATCAGTGCGTGTCTTGTAGAGTTTTCGGCTCCGAAAAACAGAACTTATTATCATAAAGGTTTAGTGATTTCTGCCCAATCTGAAAATTACAAAGTTTTCACGAGAGTGGCTGGTAAATCTCTCAGTCTTGTTATCCCCACTCATGAAGATGAATTGCTAGGTATATATTGATCTGCTGATAGACAAAATGAAAGGGAGCGTGCAATATTTTCACATAGGTAATCAGCAAGGACATGCTAGTTTGTTTTCTGATGAGTCAAACTTTGCTTTTTCCAATTATTTACCTTGCAGTGCTATAAAATCACATCATTAAGTTTGAATTGATTAACCTCACATCGATGTTGCCCAATGGAATACAGCTAGAAAAGCAACTTGAAAGCCTGGATTTACCTTTTTTTTATGTTTTCTGTGTAACATGTTTGTTAGGCATTCTTAGTGTAATTAAATAGAACTGTGGCCCTCCATTAAAAAATATACACTGCATCACTTAATTATACGTTTTCTCTTAAGCCCCATACACACGGTCGGATTTTCCGATGGATTCTGTCCTATCGGACAATGTTGTCGGAAATTCCGACCATGTGTAGGCACCATCGGACAGTTTCCATCGGATTGTCCGACGGACAAAGTTCTATCTCCTGCTGGATAGATTTTCCGACAACAAAGTCCGATCACACCAATTCCGATCGTGTGTAGCGAATTCCGACGGACAAAGTGCCACGCATGCTCAGATCACATTACAAGACCAAAGCTATTGGCTACTAGCCTCTACGTAGTCCCGTCGTAGGCAACAAACGTCACCACGTTCAGAATGATCGGATTTTCCGACAACTTTGTCCGACCGTGTGTATGCAACACCAGTGTCGGACTAAATCCGTCGGACCAAATCCGATGGATTTGGTGGTCGGATTTTCTGACCGTGTGTATGGGGCTTAAGTCCCACAAATACCTATTGATCCTGCCATTGAAGTCCACCTAATGCAGTCAGGGCCGTCTTTAATATTGACTGGACCCTGGGCAAACATTTCCTTGGGCCCCCTCTTCCATGCAATTTCACTCTCCACATGCTTTGATACATATAATAAATAGCAGCTAGACTCAAAATCAGTTTACTGAATCAGATCAGGCAGCGATTGCGATTGGTTGCCAGAGGTTACAGTGTATCATTACCCACTCACTGACTGGCTGCTAGAGGTTACAGCACACATTATGGCTCACTGTTATTTTCTAGAGGTTACAGCACATGACTTCTGCTTGTTGATTGGTTGCTAGAGATTACTGTACATCAATACTGCTCACTGATTAAATTCTAGAGGTTACTGAACATCTATACCACTCACTAATTTGTTGTTTGAGGTTCCTGCACATAATTACTGCTCACTGATTGGTTGCAAGAAGTTAGTGCACAGCATTACTGCTCACTGATTGGTTGCTAAAGGTTACCGCACATCATCTCCCCACTGCCTGCCTGCATATTCACATGCACCAAAATTCAGGGTGCTGTGGCACCATGTTATTTTAAAGAAGGGTTCCACCTCCAATTTGCTTACTTTTGCAGAACATGATGTTAGGCTTAATGACCACAATTGTAGGCAGGACTTTCAAGGATGCTCCTTTACCTCCCCAGTGGGCAGCATTCATCAGAAGTGATCGTGGATGTGACCTCAGGGGGACATGATATACATATGAATGCCGCCTCTATTTACATATCAATGCCGCGGTCCACGACTATTTACATATTAACGCTGCCACTATTTACATATCAATGCAGGTTATTTACATGTAAACACAGGGTCTGCAGGTGAGTCATCTGTACATGGCAATAGGGCAGAGCTGGGCAGCAGCAGCAGAAGTTTACTCTGAGATATTGGGACACAGCCAGGACTGTTTTTAAGTCAGGGCAAAAGGGGCAGCTGCCCTGGGCCCCATCATTGTAGTGGGGCCCAAAGTAGCTGCCTCATACTTGCCAACTTTTCCAGTTTTAATTCCCCTATCCCTTGAAGATTTAGTCCTCTGCTGTGTCCCAATATCTAAGTGTAAACTTCTGCTGCTGCTGCTGCCCAGCTCTGTCCTATTGCCATGTACGTGGGGCCAAATATTTGTGTATCTTCCTTTGCGTTGGGAGCACGCCACACAGTGCTTCCCCAGCACAGGGATCTGGGTCTCACTGAGAGTCCCGGGCCCCGTTCTAACGATCGGGACCCGTAACTTCCAATTCCTGGTCACCTGATTACTGTGATAGCATCTGATTGGCTATCACAATGATCAATCACTGTGAAGCCCGCCCCCATGTTTTCTGTCTCTATGAATGGACAAGAGAGATACATTGTATCATTCTCTGTCCTTGCAGAGATAAGAACAAAAAAAAAGTGTTTAAAAAAAAATACCTAGAGCAAGGTTTGATCTAGGTCAGTGCCAGGGTTAATGTTTGGGTCAAGGTCAGGGTCAAAGGTCAGGGTCAGTATTTTTTGAACAGGATTTTTTTATTCAATTTGTATCAGTGTCAGTTAGTGTCAGTGTGTTTTAGGTAGGATTTTAAAAAAAAGAAGCAAAATGCTCACTATTGTTTCTAGGCTGTACTACGGGTACAAACAACAACTAAAATACATATATGTGGTATCGCTGTGATTGTCAGGAGCAGGAGAATTTATTTTGGGTTGTTCTTTGGTGGTAGGTTATGACAGTTAAAATAAATATTCAGCTATAAAAAAATATATAATTTTCTTTACTATTTTGGGTTAGTTTTCCTTTGATAATAAAAAAGAAATTCAGGCGATATCCATTACCATTTACCACCAAATGAAAGCCCAATTTGTCCTGAAAAAAAAAAAAAAAACAAGGTATAATCCACCTGGATACACAAAGTAGTTGTGATGATATGTACAGTTTTACTAACACGTGTAAAAGTTGCAAAATTGAGCTTAGGCTTTTAGATTTGTTTTGTGCATCACATAGAAAATATATTTTGTACTTGTTTAGACTGTCATACA
The DNA here is from genome assembly GCA_028564925.1 of Lithobates sylvaticus. Taxonomy (NCBI): domain Eukaryota; kingdom Metazoa; phylum Chordata; class Amphibia; order Anura; family Ranidae; genus Lithobates; species Lithobates sylvaticus. The sequence continues at coordinate 37,506,646 of CM053028.1, forward strand.
CGGTTGGCTAAGTGATTAGTAGCACTAGGGTTGTCAGTTCGAATCCAAACCACTGCATTACTTGCATGGGGGTTGCATGTTCTGCCTGTGTGGTTTTCCTCCCACACTCCAAAGACATTCTGCTAGGTTGACTGGCTCCTGTCTAAATTGGCTCTAGTATGTATGAATGTGAGTTATGGACCTTATATCGTAAGCTCCTTGGTTGCAGGGACTGACATGAATGATGTAAAGCACTGCATAAATTAACAGAGCGATATAAGTACCTGTAATAAATACATTTCTCTGATTCTTTACATTTCTTTTCTGCTCCTCACCCCTCCCACTAATTAATTAAATGAACATACCCTCAATATTCTGTGCTCATCAATATCCTTATTACCCTCACAAATGTAAAAAAATACATATATAAAATTTAGTAATAGTATTACACACAAATCTACTAGTACACTAGCTGCTGTTTCAATCACTTGAACAATATAATGTATAAATGTGTAAAAATAGGAACAATTCCCCACTCTCCTTTAAAACTACATACCAATCCAATATAAATCAAATATATAATAAATAATACATGACCACATAAACAGCTGCAATCTATATATTCCCAGAAATGTTGCAATTTCCGTGGAAATTCCTGTCCACTTCTTAACACACGAAGGTGTTCCTTAGTGCTGTCACAACCAAATCATTTTAGCTGAAGGCTCGCCAGAACAGGTATGGACACTACCACCCCCCACCCCCAACCTCCCCAGCATGCTCTTCTGCCCCAATAGACACCTATGGCCTAGTCACTTAAGCAATGTCTTTTGTCTGCTGCATAGTATTGTTTGCCCCAAAACACCCCCTAAAATATGCACAAATGTTTGCCGTGTGGTTTACTTCATGTAGAGCCCCCTTTTTTTTTCTTTTGGTGGGGGGGGGGGGCAAACTCATTAGGAACCCCCTCCCCCAACTGCTCTGGCAGATGGTACCAATCCTTTATCTGCTGGCTTTCCCAAGGTCCATACACACTATATACCTACCTCTTTATAGTGCGCATCTTTAGGGATGAATTCAGCAAAGCATGTAGTGCAAGGGGCTGCCTCCATACATTCCATTTCCTATTTTTTTGTCTTCTTTCCCTCCTATTAGCTTGCTTGGTAATTTAATAATGTCACACTGTGCCTGCCTTTTTTTGGGGGGGGGGGGGGTTGAAATGTTATTTGATCTTTCCTGTGGCCTGCCAATAGTGTTAAGTACAGAGGGTCTGGCCAAACTAGCCCACAGTATTGAGCCATTTGCCAATCAATGAAGTGCAGAGGGTTAGCTGTCCACCACCCCCCCCCCCCAAAACCCGAGTTATTGCCAATGTCCCATCAGAAGTGGGGGGATTGATGGGGGGGTGAGTAATCTGTGAAGGGGAGCCTCTACTTTTCTGTGCAAATACTTTCCAGCCTCCAATTTTATACAATGCTCTTGTTCCAAGATGTTGATTGTCTAATCTGCTTGCAATGTTTAGGTGCAAAGTGACTAATTTTTTTTCTTGTTTCACTCCACAGTTCCCTTCCACGCCACAGGAATGGCAGACTGTGGCCTCCCACTTTGCCAGCCGTTGGGACTTTCCTAACTGCGGAGGGGCAATTGATGGGAAACACGTCCGCATCGTCCCACCGCCCAACTCGGGGTCCTACTATTATAATTATAAAGGGTTTAATAGTGTAGTGATGTTGGCGGTGGTGTCGGCAACATACGAGTTTATGTATGTGGACGTGGGGATGAACGGCCGGATATCGGATGGTGGGGCCATTACGCACACGGAGTTCTACTGGCGTCTCCAAAGTGGCAGTCTGTGCTTGCCACCTCCAGAGGAGAATGCCGAAGGACTCCCCTTCGTCTTTGTCGCAGATGAAGCGTTTGCGTTGACTCCCCATGTGATGAGGCCGTTCCCGATGAGGACCCTCACCCCGGACCAGAGGGTCTTCAACTACAGGCTGTCCAGAGCCAGAAGAGTTGTGGAGAACGCTTTTGGCATCCTGGCCAGCCGCTTCCGCCTGTTCCTGACGGCATTTAACTTGGCGGAATACAAACTGAACCACATAGTTCTTGCCTGTTGCATATTGCACAACTTCCTCAAAAGACATAACAGGAACTATGTGGTGCCCGTTGGCCCAGATGTGGAGGGCCCTCCAAATGCGGAACTCACAGCCCTTCGAGTGGCACGTCCAGGCTTGCCCCCTCTAAATGCCCGTGTTGTCCGGGACCAATATATGGAGTACTTTGTGGGTAGGGGGGCCATTGCTCTGCCTGACGATGTGTGAGAGGCATTTTTTAATAAATCTGATATTTTAACCAACCTATGATTTCTTGTCATTTCAGTCTTCTTTTTAGCTTATTTTACTTTGACATTTTTTCCCTTTGCCTTCGACAGTGGGAATGCACTTTCTGGGCAAAAGGAGGTAACAGTCTCTTCTTCCCAAAAAGATTATTCTCATGTTGTGTGTTTGCTACCTAATCTTTGGTCTAGAGAAGGTTTGTACTGCATAACTGACACCCAAAATACTCCTTTTCATCACCAGGTCTGACATGTGTGTATTCTCCAAAATGCTGTGCTCCGTGTTTTCGTACAAAGCACTGTGGGTGTCATTTACATAAGTCAAATCCGCTATGCTCTACAAGTGCATTGAAAAAGTTCCCGGGAAAGAAAATTGGAGTGCAAAGTGGATTTGCCTTTAGTAAATAACACCCATTGCCCCCCATATCCTTTTCATTTTACATACATAATGCATTGTGTTTTTTAAATAAGGAAGCCACACATTTAGAAAAATAAAAGTTTACTAGGAAAACATTCACAAGTGCGTTTACAATCTTCACGCCAAAACTGACAACATCTTGGTTATTTACAACATTGTTTACAAACATTCCGCAATTGGTAAAACCAGGCATGGAGCAAAACAGAACCTAGGAACTTGGAAAGTTCAACTTTGTAAAGTGAAGACAAGATCAGACATGACTATATGTTCAAAGTGTGTTTGATCTTGCCTTCATCACATGGGGGGGGTCACCCCCGAAAAGTGGAAATTTGGAACATGCACACAATTTGGGTCTGAAAATGGTCATTAGATGGTAAAACACATGCCTAGAAGCTTCAAAAGTGCCATTTTCCATCATGGGATGAATGGACGTTTTTTGGGGGTGCAACCCCTTCACCACCACCACTTTCGTAGTTCGTAAAGTGTTTGCACCCCCAAAAAAACGTTGCCATTCATCCACCATGGTGGGAGCTAGCACATGTGGACACAATGTGTGCATGTTCCAAATTTCACACAGTTTTTAAGTTGCAAATGTGTTCAGAAGCTGGCACAAATGTGTGTTAATTACTTGTTGCGTTTTCATATTTTTCCTAAAACATCAATGATGTTCTTCAATTTTTGTTGAACATCATTGATGTTTTGCTTTATGTAATCTAGATCTCGATTGCAGACCATTATCTCTCCGATGAGTACGTGGGCACTCTCTGTGGTAAAGTGCGATTTTTCTTCCACAACATCCACGTCACCTAAAAACCACAAACAAACAAAAATGGGGTGTTGGAAATGAGGCAGCCATACATGGATTAGCTTACCAGTAGCTGTGTTCTCCCACACTCACCTGTTGTGGTGACAATTTCTCCAAGTTCGATGATCTCTCCTTCCTCCTCCTCCTCCTCCTCTGCTTCTGCTCTTTCCCCTTTTTTGGGAGGTGTTGGTTTGGGGGTTTCCTCAGACGGCCCAAGTTTTCGCTCCCCTATGAGAATGTTCAAAAGGAAGATTTAGCAACACAAACTATTGAGGGCAGAAATAGGAAATGACAAACATTGCTTGAAAGTGACGGACACTATTTTAGTTTGGCCAGTTACAAATGTCAACTACATGAATGTAGTCACTTTGTAAAGGTGCTAAACTGACTAGCTTTTTGGTAGAAGTTTGTGTGATGGAGACCCCCCTCTAGTATCCACTGGAGCACATGTGTGGAAAAGCCTAATAAAAAGGGGGTTTGGGTGTCCCAGCACTAGTGCTCTCGAGTCCAGATGGGTAAACAGCTACTGGGTGACCTCTCCTTTACATTGAATAAATTGGCTTTACATTCTGGATGACATTTCTAGGGAGAACAAACTTCCTTTCCCCCAAAAAAACACCAAACATCGTATTATAAGTGGCCGCACGATCGAGGTTGCGTACGATCGAATGGACACACACGACCATGACAGTGGCAGAAAGATCGAGGCTGAGTACGATCGAATGCACAGACGAACATGAAAGTGGCCATTTTGGAATGTACAACTTTGTAAAAATCAAACCACATGGAGCAGTATGCAAGCAAGAAATCAAACACAAAACACAACTACTTACTTTTTTGAAGAATTCTCTTGATCTTTCTGTACTGATCGGCCTCCCTCAGTTTCAGGTCTGACCAGCGTTTCCTCAGTTGCTCCTTGGATCGTTGTACCCCAAAATGATTGTACACTTCTCACAACTTTAGACATGATCTTGGCCTTGCGGACATTGGGTTGAGGTAAGGCCCATACTTCCCATCATAGTCGCTCCTCTTTAATATGTCCACCATCTCCAACATTTCTCCAAATGACATATTGGAGGCCTTGAATTTCAGGCTCCGGGATCGGGACGTTTGTGCCTCCGGACTTTCCTCGTCCACCTCCTCATTGGGGGGATATTTGGGGCGCACCTGCTGTGTCCCCGCCATGTGCTCTCCCCACTGCGCCGTAAAGAGAAGGGGTGGGGAATAGACGAGAAAGATCGTCAGGGGCGGGCGGAGTTTGACGCATGCGCACTGTATATAAAACGTCACACGCCTGTGTCGTAGCCACGATCTGGGAGACGAGGGGAGAGAAAGCTCACGCACGAGACGATCGCTACAAACGAAGGTACAATTTGACGTTGGTACCAGAGCCTGGGGACCTAGGATGGCATCTGCTGCAGTTCCGGATTTTTTGGACTTCAGGACCAGATTGCGCTCCCTTATTATTTAGATAGGTACTCTTAATGCCCCCAATTGTTTAAGTCTGTAAAATGATGGTTGCCATGGGTGTCCAAGGCTTTGCAAATTCCCCAAGTTTCACCATGGCTGCGTTCCTCTTTGGTTTGTTGCTGAGACCTAAATAAATGTTTTTTTGATTTGAAATAATCATTTATTGTTTGTGTGTGTTTGATGAACAAATAACTGAAACTATGTCCCTTTTTCATACACAGGAAGACCTCAGCCAGGAGGTGGCTGTGGAAGGTGGCAGTCAGGAGGAGGCAGGGGGTAGTGGCAACCAACCTCTCTCTCTCTCCCCTCCGCCTCCCCAAAAAAAAAAAAAAAAGCACCAGCCACACCCACCTATGAGGAGGCCTTTGCCTCCTTGGTTACCAAGATCATAGTTGCTGACCGGGTGTCAGACTGACACCCCACCAGCACCACGGCGTGGAAGGAAGCGTACAAGGAAGACAAGAGAGTGACCTTGATTCAGTCTGGTCTGAGAGAAGATGGAGCTCTCGTAGTACCAGAGCCTGGGGACCTAGATGGCACACAGACAGGACCAGACAAACACACCAGATTATATGTCCTTTACCAAGATCATAGTTGCGGGGTGTCAGACTGACACCCCGCAACAACGATCTCTGCGATGCGCACACAGACACAGACAAACACACAGGGATTTCTTCAGAATAACAAAAGATAGGAAACTGCAACAACATTTGTTAGAATCATTGCAATGCACATAGATGACCCAGGGGGGATGATTTTTTTCTTAACAGAAGTGGAGTTAATCTTTAACCACTTTCAGACCGGACCAATTTGCAGCCAAAGGACCAGGCCCCTTTTTGCGATTCGGCACTGCGTCGCTTTAGCTGACAATTGTGCGGTCGTGCGACGTGGCTCCCAAACAAAATTGACGTCCTTTTTTTCCCACAAATAGAGATTTTCTTTTGGTGGTATTTGATCGCCCCTGCGGTTTTTATTTTTTGCGCTATAAACAAAAAAGAGCGACAATTTTGAAAAAAAAAACGCATTATTTTTTATTTTTTTGCTATAATAAATATCCCCAAAAATATATAAAAAAACATATTTTTTCCTCAGTTTAGGCCGATACATATTCTTCTACATATTTTTGGTAAAAAAAATCGCAATAAGCGATTATTGATTGGTTTGCACAGAAGTTATAGCGTTTACAAGATAGGGGATAGTTTTATAGCATTTTTATTAATAAAAAAATAATTATTTTTTTATTAGTAATGGCGGCGATCAGCGATTTTTATTGTGACTGCGACATTATGGCGGACACATCGGACATTTTTGACACATTTTTGGGACCATTGTCATTTATACAGCAATCAATGCTATTTAAATGCATTGATTCCTGTATAAATGACACTGGCAGTGAAGGGGTTAACCAGGGGGTGGCAGTGTAGGGGTTAAGTATGCCTAGGGGTGTGTTTCTTACTGTTGGGGGGCGTGGCTGTCAGCTAGTGAATGCTGATCTCTGCTCCAATCACAGGGAGCAGAGATCGGCGTAACTAGTTGCTAGGCAGAATGGGGAGATGCTGTGTATTTCCGCATCTCCCCGTTCTGCCTTCCCGTGAAACGATCGCGGGTGTCCCCGGGGCGATTAAGTCCGCGGGACCGCGACCGGCCTCACGGGGGTCCCGACCGGCGCGGGAGCGCGCCGCTCCCGGCGCGCTCTCGATGGCACGGACGGCATTAAGGAGGGACTTATATATACGCCCTCCTGCCTGTCCGTGCCATTCTGCCGACGTATATCGTCGTGCGCCGGTCGGGAACCGGTTAAAGTATAACGATAGGGAAATTTTTTTTTTATTTTGTATCGAGTAAGGGAGGGTTATAACCCCTGTCAGATTAATTTTTTTGCCACCTGTGTCCCACTGTGGAGATTTCCCTTCACTTCCTGTCCCATAGCCAAACAGGAAGTGAGAGGAAATCCCTGCAAATGAAGGTTACTCATTGGGCCCCCCCAGGACTCCAGAACTAGTGTCCCCATTGGAAGATTTCCCCTCTATTACTTTTCTTGGCACAAACCCAACATTTGGGATGTTCTTTTAAAATGTATATATATTCCTACGCTATTATGTGAATATTAATAATTAAACTTAAAATGTGGGTCAATCCATACCCATACAAAAAATATAAAAGATGGCTGGTGCTGCGCTGTTAGGCAAAGACTAAAACAACTTGAACCTCATATAAATATTTAGACGCACTATGCAATGATGCTAAAGATGGTAGTATACGTGCAAAATCAATAAACAATCACATAAATATACAAAAAACACATATGATAGTGTATACCAGCGGTGCCCAATCAGTGGCCCACGGAGAACTCTGATATAGCCCACAACCTCCTGCTCTGGGTTGGGAGGTCGGCAAGCCCAGAACGCGGGTTGGAGACCCGCCACCACAAAGCATCAGTGTTGTGAATGAAGCCGGCGGTAGAGGAAGCTTCCTGTATAGCGCCCGCTCCTGTCACAGGCGGTGTGATACCAAATGCACTCTGCCTGGGACAGCAACAGCTGGCAATACCTGAATGGAAGACTCTTTTTAAAGGTAAGTTTTTTACTAAAATCACAGTGTATATACTATATGGGCATATGTTCTGCAGTGCTTACTGGGCTGCTTTAAAACTGATTCACTGGTGTAGCGCAGTGCACCTGCGGGTTACCTATGCTGAGCCATAGACTTTTGTTATTACCTGCAGGTTTGGTACGCTATCTGAAAGTGAATCACACCTGTAGGATATAATACAAGTCTATGGCAAAGTGCAGCTAACCCGCAGGAAAGTCACAGGTGCCCTGTGCCACACCTGTGGTGTGGGTAAACTGCAGCACATCACATGATGGGTCCGACCCAATCGAACCCTCCATTCACCTCTAAAAAGCGGCAGATGTAAATGGACTTGTGTAAATTTAAACCTGCCTACCTCCAATTCGATCTGCTAAAAAACGCAAAAAAATGGTGCAGAGTGGACACGGGCCTGCCATCTGCCTGCTCCGCTTATTGTGGCCTGCGACCGGTTACCAGGTCGCTTAAGTGGCCCTCGCTCTTCAAAAGGTTGGGCACCCCTGGTGAATACACTCTTCAAATAAGTATAATAATACAGTGATTTGTGAGCAAAGGTGAAAGTGCAAAATTATGCAATATAAGAAAGTGCTAAAAAAATTAAGTCCTCTTCCATAAACGGAACAATGTGCAAAGTGCCAATAAATTGTGCAAAAAGCAATAAGGTCTCTTCTGTGCAACATCCGCAAAGTGCAACATCCGCAAAGTGCCAGAGATAAAATCTCTCCTCTTCTGTGCAAAAACACACTAGTAGAAATGGCCTCTTACCTTGTGGTTATGAGGCAACCGCATGTGTGTAAAAATAGATATCAGTGTTCACATTTATTGCTTCTCCATACCATGCTCCTGGGCCAGTGGCGTGGATCTTATAATATGTAGTATAAGGAAAGAAGGAAGGGGAGGATTCCGCATAGTGAAGTATGTAAAACCAATGACATTATTGATAAAACAAACGGTGAACGAGCTCACATTTCGTTCAGAAACATAAACAAAACTCCACGAGCAACGAGCTCGTATACAAACGTCAGTTCCGGTGCCTGTCTGGGGATGGACGTTTTTTACGGCTGCAGTTTTTGACTCCATGTATTGATCATGAATAGGATCCTGAGGATTCTTCAATAGTTATACAATACATTCAAGTGGGCCACATTTTACAGGTTTCAATACATATATTGCTCAACAATACCAGTTGGGAAATGCAGGATAGAGTGTTCTACACAATTGTGGATATGCTTTTATGGTTTTAATATGATGTTCCAATAAAATTTTCAATAAAATTAGTATTTTTATAGTTCCTGAGTACTCATTTTTTTCTTTGGGGTTATTTATGGCAACCATTAAAGTCCTTATCTTTTTTCCTTTTTTTTGTACAAAATAACCTGAAAGCTGATTGGTTTCTATGCACTAGAAACAATTAGTTTCTTTCCAAATAAATTTTTTAACGAATTTCGACAAACCAGTCTAATGAATTTTTCCGAAAATTCGTAGAGTCGTAGATTTGTAAATTCGTAAATTAGAAAATTCATAAATTTGTAAACTCGTGAATTCGGAAATTCGAATATCCGAAAATTTTAAAATCTGAAATAACTACCTATTAAATTATAGGTATTGGAATTTCCTTTCAAATTTGGCTGTTAGTGAACGTAATGAATACGAATTTATCCAAAGCTACGAATTATCCGAAATAACGAATGCTGTATCTAAACGAATAGAACATAACAAATTAATAATAATAAATAACAATAATAAACACTTTTTATTATTATTATTTATTATTAATTTGATCCGTTCCATTTGTTTAGATGTGGCATTTGTTATTTTGGATAATTTGTAACTTCGGATGAATTTGCATTCGTTACGTTCACTAACAGCCAAATTTGAAAGGAAATTCCAATACCTATAATTTAATAGTTAGTTATTAGTTAGTTAGTTATTATTTAGAATTTTCGTTCTTTCAAAGTTTTGGATTTTCTTTCTTATTTTTGGATTTTTTTAATTTTTTAATTTTCAAATTTTCAAATTTTCAAATTTTTTGAATTTTCAAATTTACGAATTGTGATCATAACAATGACCCGAAAAAAGAAAAAAGAAAAAAAAAGGAATGAAACGAAAATTAACACATTTTTCGGTAGTGCACATATCTATTATGCATAGCTGCACCAGATTTTGCACTCTCCAGTTTTAGTAAATCAACCCCATTTATGTATTTTCTGCCACCGCATTACACTGCATCTTCCCACAAGTTGTCTAACTCGCTGGGTTGTTGCCTGGAGTTCTTTTCCTAAGAAAGAATCATCCTTTGCTAAACAAACCTGACTGCTTCTCTTTATGTGTTTCTCTTTTGCCTTATGATGATTATTCGCATTGTTCCATAATGTTTTGTAAAATGTTAGTCTGCATGCCTGTGTAATATCCATTATTTTTAATGAAACACACATCTAGGATATCAGTCAAATCCAGTCGTCACATAAGGGAGGAATTAACTGAAGAATGTTTGTTTTATACAAAGCACAATAAACCCGGTGTTATAAAAGATAAAGGTCAGTGCTTCAATAAAATCCATCAGAAAATGAAAATAAGGAACTTTTTTTTTATACATTCAAATAAAATGAAGGGGCAATTTCAGCATGATTTTATATAAATATTCTAGTTACAATAGTTTTCTGTGGTTAATGTGACACAATTGTTATCTAAAATAGAGCGACATTGTTATCTAAAATAGAAAAATACATAAAATGTAAATATATATATATATATATATATATATAAATAGCCCAAAAGTAACATTAACATATTCACATGGCCTTTAACCACTTGCCTACTGTGCACTTAAACACCCTTCCTGCCCAGACCAATTTTCAGCTTTCAGCGCTCGCGCACTTTCAGTGACAATTGCGCGGTCATGCAATGCTGTAACCAAATGAATTTTTTATCATTTTGTTCGCACAAATAGAGCTTTAGTTTGGTGGTATTTATTCGCGACTCCGTTTTTTATTTTTTGCGATATAAGCGAAAACATAGCGGAAATTTTGAAAAAAAACAATATTTTCTCCTTTTTTTTTTAAAAGAAATCCAATAAAATCAAATTTTGTCATAAATTTAAGCCAAAATGTATTCTGCTACATGTTTTTTGTAAAAAAAATTCCGTCAAGTGTATAATAATTGGTTCGCGTATCACGGACATATGTACGCAAATGATCATGTAAAAGGGGTGTGCAGGTGATCACGGACATATGTGTGCAGATAATCATTGGCACATGTGATTTTAGTGGGACATATGTGAGGGACATGTGTTTTTTATTATTTAGGGACATGTGTGTTTTGGGGACATGTGTGTTTTGGGGACATGTGTGTTTTACTGTGGGGACATGTGTGTCTTACTGTGGGGACATGTGTGTTTTACTGTGGGGACGTGTGTTTTACTATGGGGGACCCTAGACTGGTGATCAGTGAGTAAAAAAAAACATCTCATACTCACTGATCACCAGCCGGCTGCAGCGATCCGCTCTCCTCTCCTCACCGACGACTTCCGTGTGAGGAGAGGAGGGCCGATTGCCTAGCAACCGGCTGTTTGTTTACATCACATGACAGCCGTGATTCGTCACGGCCGTCATGTGATCAGGAGGGCCAATCACCGTGCCCTCCTGCCGATTCGAGATGCGCCGTGTCCGGGTGACACGGCCGCATCGGGATCGCGCCGCTGCGCGGGCACGCGCGCGCGCGATCCCTCTACTTCTGAAGGACGTTCCTGAACGTCCTATCAGAAGTAGACGGCTCCCACCCGGCCGTATATCTACATTGGCCGGGTGGGAAGTGGTTAATAGTAAAAAATATGGTCAGTAAAGTTTATAGCGAAAAAGTCAACATGCCTCCCCAAAAGGAAAGGTTTTAGATGGAGCGGGATTTTAAAGTGGCAAAAATAGTAAACACGTGGCACAATATATAAAAAAATATCCACATTTTTATTTATACAAGATTAAAATGAAACGTCATAAAAACATATTGTATCATCGCTGTAGACATATAATATAGCCGTTTGTGCATTAGAGCGTGGTATGATATATATGGATCTACGCATTTCGTCCAGAAGAGGGGCTTCTTCAGAATCCACTTTTCAGTATTGATAAATCTAATAACTGATAAACAATAAAGACAGTATAATAATTTCATAGAGTACATAGATACATAATTTCATAGAGGAATATAACATGTATAAAAAAAATCTGTGTAATAAGTGCAGACTATATCGTATATCTAGTTACAGCTGTTCTGTGAAGCCCTCAGAGGTTTGTTATAGAACCTTAGTGAACAAACAGCATCATAAAGGCCAAGGAACACACCAGACAGGTCAGAGATAAAGTTGTGGAGAAGTTTAAAGAAGGGTTAGGTTATATAAATATCCCAAGCGTTGAACATCTCACGGAGCACTGTTCAATCCATCATCCGAAAATGGAAAGAGTATGGCCCAACTACAAACCTACCAAGACATGGCCGTCCACCTAAACTGACAGGCCGGGCAAGGAGAGCATTAATCAGAGAAGAAGCCAAGAGGCCCATGGTAACTCTGGAGGAGATCCACAGCTCAGGTAGGAGAGTCTGTCCACAGGACAACTATTAGTCGTGCTCTCCACAAATCTGGCCTTTATGGAAGAGTGGTAAGAAGAAAGCCATTGTTAAAAGAAAGCCATAATAAGTACCATTTACAGTTTGCGAGAAACCATGTGGGGGACACGGCAAACATGTGGAAGAAGGTGCTCTGGTCAGGTGAGACCAAAATGTAACTTTTTGGCCTAAAAGCAAAACGCGGTGCGGTGGAAAACTAACACTGCACATCACCCTGAACACACCATCCCCACTGTGAAACATGGTGGTGGCAGTATCAGGTTGTGGGGATGCTTTTCTTCAGCGGGGACAGGGAAACTGGTCAGAGTTGATGGGAAGATGGCTGGAGCAAATACAGGGCAATCTTAGAAGAAAACCTGTTAGTGTCTGCAAAAGACTTGAGACTGAGGTGGAGGTTCAACTTCCAGCAGGACAACGACTCTAAACATACAGCCAGATCTTCAATGAAATCATTTATCAAGGCATATTCATGTGTTAGAATGGCCCAGACAAAGTCCAGACCTAAATCCAATTGAGAACCTGTGGCAAAACTTAAAAATTGCTGCATACAGACGTTCTCCATCCAATCTGACAGAGCTTGAGCTATTTTGCAAAGAAGAATGGGCAAAAAAGTCACTCTCTAGATGAGTAAAGCTGGTAGAGACATCCCCAAAAAGACTTGCAGCTGTAATTGCAGTGAAAGGAGGTTCTACAAAGTATTGACTCAGAGGGGCTGAATACAAATGCACCCCACACATATTTATTTGTAAAAAATCTTGAAAACCATTTATAATTTTCCTTCCACTTAACAATTATGTGCCACTTTGTGTTGGTCTATCACATAAAATCCCAATAAAATAATTTACGTTTTTGGATGTAACATGACAAAATGTGGAAAATTTCAAGGGGTATGAATACTTTTTCAAGGCACCGTAAAAAATCAGTTTTAAAATGATTTCAAACCAGTACAATTTCTCTTAATAAATGGATACTTCATAAGTCATTATTGGTGACCATGTGTAGCTTCTTATAATTTCTCCTATTTGCAATGACAGCTAGTCAATCTAGTGCATGATTATGCCAATTAAATGAGGAGGTAAAATTTAACTGACAAAATGAAAAACCAATTACAGGCAACAAGTACAATCAATCAGTGGACAACTAAGCCTGTCCAATGATCACCACAACTGCCTGAAAGCCTGAAAATCCACTCACTCTGCATAGTTTGCTTTTACTCTGAATTTTAAAGTCCAACTCCAGGCAAAACTTTTTTATAGTTTGGGATGAAGTGTGAAAAAGTTAGACAGAGGTCCTAACTCTTCCCTACTTTAAAGTGTTACTAACCCCAGGACCCTGCATTCACTGTGTCTGGTCTCCCACAGTACACAGGACATGGAAATGCAATTATTTTAGTAAATGTAAACTTCTAAATAGCTTTTCTCATCAGCAGTATATAGCAGTCTTGTGACTTCTATCAGTGTCTGGTTAAAGCTTGTAGGAGGAATTTTCATTCTACGCTGACTGTCCTATGAGGCTGCAGGACCCCTGGCCCTCTGTCTGGACAGTGCTGATTGGCCCTGTGCTGATCACATGTATCCTCCCAAGAAAAACCTCTCTAGCAATACACACCAAACTGAACATGTGCAGAGTGCCTCAAGCCTCTGTTCTATCAGGAGAAGGATTGGGAAAAGTAAAAGAAGTGGAGGATCAGAGAAGACAGGATCAAACAACCTTTTTACACAATGCAGAAGATTAACCCCTTAGGTTCCACAGTGAGTATAACAAGCATGCTTTACTGCATATACTGACTGATTTTACTTTTGTGGGTTTAGTAACACTTTAACTATGTCTGGATTGGGGCAATCAAGTGGAGATCAAGCCACCTTTTTACCGTATATACTCAAGTATAAACCGAGTTTTTCAGCACATTTTTTTGTGCTGAAAGTGCCCCCCTCTGCTTATACTCAAGTCAAGAACTTTTCTGCAGCAAAAAAATGACATTTTCTGACCCGAATTTGCGGCCCCGTATCTCGGGGCCACTTGGTGCTAGGAACCCCAAATTTGGTGTGCAAACCCAGTGGAACCAACACTACAACTTTGGGGTTCCTAGCACCAAGTGGCCCCGAGATACAGGGCCCCAACATCAGTCAACTGTGTCCCTCTGCAGCAACGTCATTTCGGGACCCTTTGGGTCCAGAGACCCCAAATGGCTGCAGCTAGGGGGCATCTAGGAACCCTTAACTACCAAGTTTGAAGTTCAGGGGACCTATGGCTGCAAATGGGCACAGTGAGGCATCCAAATGGGCACAGTGAGGCTGCAAATGGGCATTGTTGACCCTCTTTTCCACTTACATTAGCTGCGCATTTCTCACCCTAGGCTTATACTCGAGTCAATACGTTTTCCCAGTTTTTTGTGGTAAAATTAGGTGCCACGGCTTATATTCGGGTCGGCTTATACTCAAGTATATACGGTATATTATTTTGGATAAAGCTGAGAATGGTTAGACCACCACCAAGGTGTCTTTTGCTCTCTGTAACATATTGTGACATATTGTGGAGATTTCTCATCACTTACTGCCTCAGTAATGGTGGTCATCGAGACAGGAAATGTTTGCTGTGGGGACTGAAAGTGCAACAGAGTAATTTTCTGGTGGAATTGGAAAAGGTTAAAATATTGTTTAGGGTTATATTGCTTTATGTGTCCATAGCGGAAATCTCTCTATGGAAACATTTTGACGTGCGACCAACCACCACCCCTCTGAAAACGATTCCCGAAATAGTTTTTAGAGGTGATTGACTGGCAGACAGGAGGTGATGTGACACCTCCTCACCTCCTGTTTTAACCCCATTTTTGCAGAACAAATAAGCTGCAACTGCGTTGATTGCATGCAAATGTGGGGCATTTACAGCGCTTCCCTTTTCACTTGAATGGGTCACATTTAGCTGCCCATGGATCTTGAAATGTTGGATAGTTTTTGCATGTGAACACCGCCGTCTGCTGCACATGTCAGCGTCCTAACAATCAGCGACATCCCAAAGGAGCAGGGCAACCCGGTTACGCCATTAACCGTATATGGACCTCTCCATATTTGCTTTACATAGTTACATAGTTGGTGAGGTTGAAAAAAGATATCAGTCCATCCAGTTCAACCTATGATGTGTATGTGTTTATGTCAATAGTACATTATATACCCCTGTATGTTGTGGTCTGAAACTTTCGATACCAATGCTTGTGGAAGAGAATTCCACATCCTTACCGCTCTGACAGCAAAGAACCATCTACACAGTTTATGGTTAAACCGCTTCTCTTCCAACTTTAGTGAATGACCGCGTGTCTTTTTAAATTCCCTTTCACTATATAGTTTTTCCCTATGCTAGAGTTGCCAGTAGGGTATTTGTACATTGATATCATATCCCCTCTCAAGCATCTCCTTTCCAGAGAGAATACGTTCAATGCTTGTAGTCTTTCCCCATAGCAGAGGTCCTCCATTCCCTTAATTCGCTTTGTTGCCCTTCTCTGAACTCTCTCCAGTTTCAGCACATCCTTCCTGAGGACTGGTGCGCAGAACTGACCGGCTTATTCAAGATGCGGCTGGACCAGAGTCTTGTAGAGTGGGAGAATTATCGTTTTATCCCTGGAGTGAATCCCCTTTTTAATGCATGCTAATATTCTGTTGTCTTTGCCTGCAGCAGCTTGGCATTGCATGCCATTGCTGAGCCTGTCATCTACTAGGACCCCCCAGGTCCTTTTCCATCCTAAATTCCCCCCAGAGGTTCTCCCCCCAGCCAGTAACTTGCGTTCATATTTTTGGCACCCAAATGCATTACCTTACATTTTTCAACATTTAAACCTCATTTGCCATGTAGTTGACCACCCCATTATTTTGTTAAGGTCTTATTGAAAGGTTTCCACATCCTGCGTAGAAGTTATTGCCCTGCTTAACTTGGTATTGTCTGCAAATACAGAGATTGAGCTGTTTATCCCATCCTCTAGATCGTTTATGAATAAATTAAACAGGATTGGTCCCAGGATAGACTCCTCGGGAGCCCACTTTCCACACCAGTCCATTCACTTTTTCATAGAAGGTTAATAGATTGACCTGGCAAGAACGATTCTTCACGAATCTATGCTGATTAGTGCTAATGATACAGTTTTCATTAAAATCTAAAATCTTGTATATCGTCCCTTATCATACCCTACAATAACTTGCAGACTATTGATGTTAGGCTAACTGGTCTGTAGTTCCCAGGGAAGTCTCGCCCCTTTTTGTAAATATTGGTGCCACGTTGACCTTTTTCCAATCAGCTGGCACCATTCCTGTCCAAAAAAATTAAGAACAATGATCTGGCTATTACCTTGCTGAGCTCCTTAAAGCCATCTGGTCCCAGTGACTTATTTGTGTTAGGTTTTTCAAGTCTATTTCTGATTCTGTCTTTTTTTAGCCATGAGGGTACTTCCTGTGACGTGTTATAAAAATTAACATTAAAGTGGAGGGCCACCCTAAAAAAAGAAATAGCATAAAAATGCTCCTAAAAATGTAAAAAAAATAAAATAGAAAAAATATATATTTTTTTTCACTTACCTGAAATACCTGTTGCTAGGCAGATCGTCCTAATCTGCCACTTCCTACACCGTGTGATCTTCTGTCTTCTCCTCCTCACATTGTCTTCTGGGGAAGGTGGCGCAGTGTGTTCTGGGAACTGTCTGTGTCCTAGAACACAGCCGGCCATTCACAAAGCGCCGCGCTACTCGCGCATGTGCAGTAGCAAACGGGCAGTGAAGCCGTAAGGCTCCACTGCCAGTTTCCCTTACTTAGAATGGCGGCGCCGGGACCCATTGCGATGGATGGATCGGTGGTTGGAGGACAGCATCGCGGGCACCCTGGACAGGCTTCAGCTGGACCCCCGCTTTAAAGTCTTGGTTACTGTATCCCCCCATTTCCTTTGTGAAGACTGAGAAGAAGAATATATTCCAAACCTATGCCTTCTCTCTGTCCTTTTTAGCCAAATTCCCTTCATCGTCCTTTATGGGGCCAATATGTTCTGGCCCTGCTTTCTTACTATTTATATACTTAAAGAATTTTTTTTTTTTTTACTCTCCTCCGCTATGTGCCTTTCATGTTCAATCTTAGCCACCCTGATTGCAATCTTACATTTCTTATTGCCTTATTTGTAAAGTTGAAATGCTGCCAATGATCCCTCAGGATTATATTTTTTAAAGGCCTTTTTTTTGCTTTTATATGCATTTTTACATTGGAGTTTAGCCATCCAGGATTTTTTTAAGCTCTTTTAAAATTCAACTTATTTCCCGTTGGAATGCACTGGCCAATACCTTTATTTAGTATGCTCTTAAAGCACTCCCATTTTTCTTCTGTGTTCTTTGTTCCTAAGATTTTATTCAATTTAATGTAGTCTAGCAAAGAGCATAGTTTAGGGAAGTTGGCTCTTTTTAAAATTCAGTGTCTTTGTATTACCCTTGTGTTTCCTATATCTGTGATTTATACTGAAACGAATTAACCTATGGTCGCTGTTTCTTAAGTTGCCCCGTATTTCTACATCTGCGATCAGGTCTGTATTGTTAGTAATCAGTAGGTCTAGTAACGCATTTTTTCTTCTTGGTGCATTCACCATCTGACCCATGAAGGTGTTCTGCAAAACATTTAGGAAATGGTGAGCTTTGGACAAATGTGCCTTTGCTTCTGCGAGTGCGAGTACCAATACGTTCGGTCAAGTACTCGCCGATACCGAGTACTGATACTTTGCAGTGCGATTTGTGCAAAGAAATAAAGTCTACTGACTGACCTGCTGCTCTTTGTTGAGGCTAATTCGAGAAGGACCCCGACCGGGATCTATAGGGGAAAAAATTGGTTTGATGTTATTGCGAGGAATGGAATTAGGGGGGGGCAGCATGGGAGGGGAAGAAGTAGCAGAGAAGTGAACTGGGGCCATGCCAAACTATTGTGAGGTTTGGATAGCCTGGAAGTGGTGGCAAGAAGGGGTAGGTGATGGCGGAGACTGGCTGACAGGGCATGGGCTGGTTAGGGGGGGTAGGGGAGAGTGGCGGGAACTGCGGGAGATGAAGAAGCAGCTGTGGGAGGTGCTGGGCATTGTTGACAGCTTGGCTGGGGAATGAGACGCAAAAGAGCCCACTGGCTAGATGGACACTGGAGAGAGGAGGGGGGAGCGGGAGGGAGGTGGGGGGAGACTGGTGGAAGATGGATGGGGAGAAGGTCCGTGGCACAGACCGGTAACAGAGTGGGAAAGGGAGAGAGGTTGACGAGAGTGGGATAAGCCAGAAGGGGGGGAGGACAGCTGCGGAGGACATCAGAGAGTGCTGACAGCTGGATGGGGAAAGAACTGTCAGACGAGCCTGCTGGCTGTGTGAAAGTGTGAGAGATCAGTGGCTGGCGCACCTGGAAAGTACAGCTGCCATCAGGGCTTGTCACCGCCGGCCGGGGGAAACGCCAGGAGCGGGCGGAAGTGCCCTATTAGAGCTGGAGGTATCGGATTAAGCATTAGAGCATTTGCACGAGTACAAGTACTTGTGCAAATGCTCGGTATCGACACCGATACCGATACTAGTATCGGTGCAACGCTAGTCATTACCCAAGTCAGATTTTTTTGACATTTCCCATTGGGGAGATTTACCTTCACTTCCTGTCCCATAGCTAATACAGGAAGTGAGAAGAAATCCCTGCAAATTAAAGGAAATACCTTGGGGACCAGAACTAGTGTCCCCATTGGAAGATTTCCCCCTATTACTTTTCTGGGGAGAACCCACAATTTGGGATTTTCGTCTTCTTTCACTTTCAATGATAACGATAAACAGGACAAAAAGAGAGGATGAATCTCCCGAACTGGGACACAGACAGCAATAAAAATGACAGGTGTTCTAATCCTTCTCCACTCTATCCAAAACTATAAAAAAAAAAAAGTTTTGGATTTAGTGGTACTTTAATGAAAGGGGCAGCCAAGTGGATAAAGTGTATATGAGGATAAAAACACAAAAATAGGGCACTCAGCAAGTAAGCACACCCTTGAGCGAGTGTAAAATGTTCATGCTTGACTGGACCATACCTTTAAATCACTCATGTTAATGTCCCGTTACTTATAATTTCTAAACGTCTGAATGACAGCCAGTCAATCTAATGCATTATAACAGTTAAGCGCAGAGCTCCAATGTGATTGACACAACTAAATCTGTGTACATAAGGGAAAACTCTGCTTCTCCTAATATACACAATGTACGTACACGGGCCCCGGAGGGCTATAAATACTGGAACAACAAACAGCACAGTGTTAATTTGCTGCGTGTATGATCAAACACTGCTCTCCTTATTACTCATACATATTTTATCTCCTGCTTTTTTCTTCAACCCTTTAAGCTTTTATTTCCTCTCTTTGCTTTGTGACTCTATTTATCAGCATGCACATATTTTTTATTTATTTTTTTGTATTGCACATTGCATGCAAAATTGCCATTTCATATCAAGTGCATCTTGTTTTCTGGGACAAATGTAATGCATTTTTTTTATGTCCAAAAAATTTGGGTGCCTATAAAGGTGAAATTATTAAAAAACATTTGCTTTTGGAGCACTTTACCTGAGTTTGCCGCTAAATCCTACTTGAGGGGGAGATTTATAAAGCCCTGCAGGATCGATTTGCAAATCATTTAATGCTTTTTCACCAAAAGAATTCTTAGGCGGGTTTACTGCATTGATAAATCTGTTGAGACTAGTCATTATTTACTATATGCCAGGCTGTCACAGACCCCGCATTCCATCTTCCTCCCCCACGCCCACCCCTCTCCTTGTTATATCAGCAGTAAAGATAGCAAATACCATCCAGGTCAGGGAAGTGGAAGAAGGATTTTTGCTGCAAAAAAAGGGGTTGATTTACTAAAGGCAAATAGAATGTTCACTTCACAAGGGAAGTTGCACATTTCAAGGAAATTTGCCCCAGAGCTGAAGGGCTCATGCACACAGGACCTTTAAAAAATGCCAGCACTGCTGACAGGAAAAAGCAGCGTTTTTGAATATCGTTTATAGGCGTTTTTCCACTTTCTTTGGCGTTAACGTTTTTTTGGGCGTTTTTTCAGTAAAAACACTCCCTATAATGCAAAAAACCCTAATAATTAAAATGCGGCTAAAGGCTTGTTACGGCGTTTAGCAGCATTTAGCCGTGTTTCGCATCGGTTTTGAGCATTTTTAGGTTTTACAGCTCAAGAGCCTCTGCTCCTGGACGCACAGGCTGTCATTTCTTTTTTTCTACTGCTCCTAAACGTTTATGCCTCCAAATGCCTCTGCATGGACACATGGGCGTCTTTTTTTATATGATTTTATTGTTGTATAATATCTAGAAAATGTGAAAAGTTAGAAAAAAAATACCAAATGTTATAATCGTTAAAGCTGAAATTTACGGATTTTTTAAAAATCAGCAACAGGGAGGGTATTTAAATCAATGACGAGTGTCCTGTGTGCTGGTGGCAGCTCTGTTCCTTGAAAGCTCCATTCCTCTGTTCCCCAGATACCCCCTGCTGTGGTTATCTTCCGGCACTGCAGGGGTTAACACGAATGGTTCCACCTGTCACAGACACTCATCAAAGTGCCAACTATGCTTTCCCTTTTCACTCCCTTCCTCCATTCACAGAAAATGAACTAATAGCTCATGGAAATAAAAAGGGGGCTATGATTGGAGGAGGTGGACCTTTAATTCAACTGCCCTTCCTCCATTCGTAGAGTGCTTTTCATTGCAGGAGGCAGTTGTATAGCTTATATGAATGGAGGAGGGGCAGAAAGGGTGTGAATAGTCAGCATAGTCTTGTATTACCTACCCCCGCAGCTGCGATCCTCCGATGCTGTATGGTACTGGTCTCCAAACTGTGGTCTGATGCTTGATTTTATCTGGCCCTTGGAGCATTATTCCCTTCACTGTCAGCAACAGTGGGGCATAGTTTCTGCCACCGACATCAACAATAGGGATGGGTGAATGGTGCGGCCCGAGCATAAGTTGTTCGGACATTCGGCGAACAACGAACAATATGAGGTGTTCGCGGCAAATTCAAAAGCTGTGGAACCCTGTTAATGTCTATGGGACACTAACATGAAAAACCAAAAGTGCTAATTTTAAAGGCTTATATGCAAGTTATTGTCATAAAAAGTGTTTTGGGACCTGGGTCCTGCCCCAGGGGACATGTATCAATGAAAAAAAAGTTTTTAAAATGGCAGTTTTTATCGGGAGCAGTGATTTTATTCATGCTTAAAGTGAAACAATAAAAATGAAATATTCCTTTAAATATCGTACCTGAGGGGTGTCTATAGTATGCCTGTAAAGTGGCATGTTTTTTTTCTGTGTTTAGAACAGTACCACAGCAAAATGACATTTCTAAAGGAAAAAAGTCATTTTAAAACTGATGCAGCTGTAATGAATTGTCGGGTCTCGGCAATATAGATAAAACTCGTTGCAAAAAACGGCATGCCCCCCCCCCCCCCCCCCCAGTCCATTACCAGGCCCTTTGACTTTGTATGTGGCCCTTGTCATCGATTTGTATTTACTATTACCAAAATGTACGCTTTTCTACTTTGTTTCACTGTTCTTCTTGATCTTAAATAACATTTTGTGGAACTTAAATACCAAAAGAAAAAATTAATTGGTTCTGAAGTAGTGTACTGTAGTTTAAAGTCAGCAAACAAGTTAAAGTGTATTAGGCTCATGTACAAAGAATGCAGGACTTTTTAGGTGCATGGACATATGGTTACACAAAAGAAAAGAAAAAAATGAAACTACAAAAATAGTTTTAAAAACATTAGTACAACCATGTGTTGTTATCCATCATACATAGGCAGCATATTCTTTCAGCACGCTTGTATTTCAACATTTTTGCCATTTCGGCTTCTTAGATCAAGTTGCAGTTGGGAACTAGGACTTTCTGGGTGGTTGCAACTTGGTTTGTCTGTATGCCAATATATCATGTGGGAACATGTATATCATTTTATTAATTTAATATTATCCTGACCCTTGCTCTTTGTCTGTTTTTACCAGTAATTTCACCACAATTTTTCCTGAGGAAGCCGGAATGGCAAAACATGTTGAAATATAAGCGTACTGAAAGAATACGCTGTCTATGTATGATGGATAACAACACACGTTTGTTCTAATGCTTTTGAAACTATTTTTGTAATTCAATAAAATTCATAAATTTTAAGTACCTTTTGTGTAACCATATTTCCATGCACCTAAAAGTCCTACATTCTTTGTCCATGTCCTTAGTTCATAATATGATGGGATGTTGATGCTCTTAGTTTTGCTGATCTGTTGTTGTCCACACAACACACCAGAAGTTAAAGTGTATGTAAACAGACAAAGTGCAGGTCACGGCTCCGTCGGTGTGTGGGTGCTCCCGGGGATGCAGCCTCCTCCTTGGTGGGTTGGCTGCGTTCTCCCTGGTAGTGTCCTCACTTGGGGGACCGGGTCTGTCCCCTTGAGACACCTATATAACCTGTTCATCTGCACTCTTTAATTGAACTTAAAATTCTGATTGTAGGCTTTCCCTGTTTATTGGCTAGGACGACTTTGGGATCACCCTTTTTGTTTGACACCCTTGTTGGGATTCATACCTTATACCCCCTTTGTGTAATGAAAGGCTTATGCAAACTTCCACGATGATCTTTGGTGTTGAGGGAATATTTTCTCCAAATCAATTTATTTGACATGTAGGTTTATTGAATTGATAGGTGTCTAGTATATGCCGAAGTTAATCTCGTATTTAACCCCCCTGGCGGTAATCCCGAGTCTGGATTGGGGTGGGAACTTCAGTACCAAAAGCGGTAACCCCGGTATCGGTCTTGCGTTGCAGGATACAGGGGGAAGTTACTTACCTTATCCCCTGGATCCTGCAATGTCTCCCCGCTGTGTGTGTGAGCCGTCTGCTCGCTCGATTCACACAGTGCCGAGTGCCGCTGATCTCCGTTCCCTGCGACGTTACGACGCATGGGAGCGGAGATCAGCGCCAAATTCAAAAAAGTTAAAAAACACAATACACATACAGTACTTTATACAAAAAATACACATCCCATTTGTCCCTAGTGGTCTGCCCAGTGCCCTGCATGTCATTTTATATAATAAATAAAAAATTTTCTGCCTGGAAACTGGAGATTGTCCATAGCAACCAAAAAGTGTCCCTTTATGTCAAAAGTGGTTTTAGACCAGCTAGAAAACACCGATAAAAAATTAGAATCACAATTTATCATCAAACACTAAATTTAACCACTTGCCTGCCTACCTACACCCCCTTCCAGACCAAGCCATTTTTCAGCTTTCAGCGCTGTCGCATTTTGAATGACAATTGCGCGGTCATGCAATGCTGTACCCAAATAAAATTTTTATCATTTTTTCCCCACAAATAGAGCTTTATTTTGGTGGTATTTGATCACCTCTGCGGTTTTTATTTCTTGCGCTATAAACAAATTAAGAGGGACAAGTTTGAAAAAAACATAATATTTTTTACTTTTTATTATAATAAATATCCAATTTTTTTTTTTTTTTAAACAAATTTTTTCCTTAGTTTAGGCCGATACGTATTCTTCTACATATTTTTGGTAAAAAAAAATCGCAATAAGCGTCTATTGATTGCTTTTTGCAAAAGTTATGGCGTCTACAAAATAGGGGAAAGATTTATAGCATTTTTATTATTATTTTTTTTTTACTAGTAATGGCGGCGATTTGCGATTTTTATCATGACTGCGACATTGCGGCGGACATATCGGACACTTTTGACACATTTTTGGGACCATTCACATTTATACAGCGATCCGTGCTATAAAAATGCATTGATTACTGTATAAATGTGACTGGCAGGGAAGGGGTTAACACTAGGGGGCGCTGCAGGGGTTAAAATGTACCCTATGGGAGTGATTCTAACTGTGGGGGGAGGGAACTGACTGGGGGAGGGGACCGATCGGTGTCCCTATGTACAAGGGACACACCATCGGTCTCCTCTCCTCTGACAGGACGTGGATCGGTGTGTTTACACACACCGATCCACGTCCTGCTCGATTACCGGGCAATCGCGGGTGCCTGGCGGTTATCGCGACCGCCGGGCACGCGCATCTGCTTCCCAGCTACGCGCGCCCCCTAGTGGCCAAAAAGCGAGCGCCGTCATATGACGGCGGCCCGCCACAAGAGCTGCACCGTCCCGCTGTCATTTGACGGTGGGCGGTCAGCAAGAAGTTAATGACAGCGACTATTCTGCAACTGAGCAAATTTCAGTGTTTTTGATTTGATTACATTATTGAATAATTTTATATATATATTTTTATTATATTATAATTTATGATTTTGTGTTTCAAACTTTATCATACCCGGGATGTCTACTAGACTCTGGTTCGGACAGATTTAATTGAGTTATTCATAAGAATTGCATGCCTACAATATAAAAAAATAATTGTACCCCTTTCAGCACAAAATTCCAGACAGAATCATACCGCCAGGGAGGTTAATGGTTCAATGTAATTTTGTACCCAATGCACTTATACTGTATTTTACATTTTCAGAGGTCTTAATAGTCCCTGATGAAGATTATAATTTATGCACTTTTCGAAACGCATTGGACTTTTCCACTACTCACCATCTTTGGCTATCTGCATGGATGGTTCCAATCAATGTAGTAGGATTTTACCACTTCTATCAACTACTGTGTAATATTTACAATGCATGTATATGTGTTCTTCTTGTGTTTTTTTCCATAAGAATTCTGTTTTTATGATTCATTTTGTATTAATACATTTATATTTTTTATATATATAATTTTTCCTATTTTTTTCTAATAATTGCCTTTAAAATCCCATTTTGAGTTTTTTTTTATCTTCAAGTGTATGTAAAACCTAACAATAAACTTTTCCTATTTGCTCATATTTGGTCTGTTAAATATACTTTTAAAAATGTTTTTGTTTTATCTGTGCATGTTATCATTGTTCCCAGTTCTCTCTATAGACAATAGAAAACCGTCTTGATTATCTTGATAGAAGAGGAGAGTGGTATTTGTTCTTTAATTCGGTCCTAGGGTGACAGTGCTCACTCACTGTACTGTAGGGGTGGTAGAGCAGCGTTGTCACCCTAGGACAGGAAGTTTAGTACTGACAGAAGCATTAGATAAAAATAAAGGAAAAGAGCCTGAAAAAAACAAAACCAATCCAGTCACCATGTCTATGGAGTAGGGAATGATAGGCTGCAATATATTACATTTTGGTTCTTGGGTTTACCATATGTTGGTGATGGACATCTACTAAGAAAGGGCAAAACATCCATTGAGCATTGTCAATAGCAATCAGTCAGAAATTCTGCTTTAATTACCTAGCTGGCAGCAGATCAATCAAAACGAATCACTAATTGCTTATTGATTGTTGAAGAAAAAGTGTAGTTTTTGTTGTCTATCAAGTTTGTGTTCTCTAGAATCACTCTAGGAGGTGAAGTATGTGTAGTCCTGGTACAGTATATTTGGCCGCACATGACAACAACTTTTACCAGCTGAAAAAAAAAAATGATGAAATCGAAAGGGTCTATTTATCAATGTTTTCACCCAAAATCTAACAGCTCTAGGAGTTGATTTACTAAAGGCAAATAGGCGGCACAGATTGCAAGGGAAGTTGCACTTTTGCAAGAGAATTATTCCCCAGGGCTTAGTAAACGAGGGGAAGCTTTGCTGACTTCCATCATCCAATCATATACATGCACAAATACATTTCTTTGTTTTCCTTGCATGTGGCTGCATATTCTTTGCAAGATGATATGTCACCATATTAACAAAATTCTGGGGAAAGCTCCTTTGCATAGTCAACAGTCTATTTGCCTTTAGTAAATCAACCCCATAGTGCCTACATTTCCTCCTAAAGCACTAACATGTGATTGCTTTTAGAGGATAATATGTAAAGAAAAGTGATGGCGAAAAGGCACAAAAATGGTCATTAAATCCAAAAGTGATGTTTTAGTTATAGGTGGAACCTAGTGGTCTTGGTTAGCCTCTGGCTGTTTTATACTGTATGTCTTGGATATTTCAACAGTAATTCATTTTCTTGACTCTGTTCCTGTCCACTGTTCCTGTTCCTGTCCACCTGTGATGTTTCTGCATTCTTGCCCTCCATTGAACATGCCAGCCTCTCTTAAAGTGGTTCTAAAGGCAGAACATTTTTTTCTAATGCATTCCCTGCATTAAGGTAAAAAATATCCCAGTTTTCTTGTTAAAAAAAAATAATATCCCAGTAGTAGTCTTGCCCCCTCACCCCTCTAAATACCTATCTGAGTCCTATCTCGATCCAGTGCTGTGCCCATCTACAGCGGCGTTGGTCTCTGTTCCTCTCTTCACAGGACACAGAGGCAGCAGTGGGAGCCCTTGGGTTCTGCTGCTGTCAATCAAATCCCAGGAGAAGGGAGTTGGGGGTGGGGAAGAGCCTCTCTGTCTGTTTCTATGGACGTACACAGCCTGGCTCGGGAGCACACCCACATGTCTGCCCACGCAGTTAGTGGTTTGCTATGGGGGCAGACACAGGAAAAAAAGGAGCCGAGAGTGATAGCGGGGGAACTCTGAAGAGGAGGTTCGGGGTCACTCTATGCACATACCATATCATTGCACAAAGCAGGTAAGTATAACATGTGTGTTATTAGAGAAAAACAAAATCAAACCTTTACAGCCGCTTTAAATTCTTAAAAAAACTAAAAAATGAAACACCATTAACCTCCCTGGTGGTATGATTATGTCAGGAATTTTGTACCAAAAGCGGTACAATTATTTTGCATGGAAATTTAGCGTTTTATATTGTAGGCCTGCAATTCTTAGGAATAACTCACTTAAATCTGTCCAAACCAGAGTCTAGTAGACATCCCGGGTATGATAAAGTTTGAAACACAAAATCATAAATTATAATATAATAAATAACTATAAAAATTATTCAATAATGTAATCAAATCAAAAACACTGAAATTTGCTCAGTTGCAGAATTGTCGCTGTCATTAGATTTAGTGTTTGATGACGAATTTCCCCACAAATCGATATCGCTCAATTCTACAAGAGATTCTAATTTATTATCGCTGTTTTCTAGCTGGTCTAAAACCACTTTTGACATAAAGGGACACTTTTTGGTTGCTATGGACAATCTCCAAATTCCAGGCAGAAAAAAATGTATTTATAATATAAAACTACATGCAGGGCACTGGACAGACCACTGGGGACAAAAGGGATGTGTAATTTTTTTATACAGTACTGTAATCTGTAAGATGACAGTACTGTATGTGTATTGTGTGTTTTTACTTTTTTGAATTTGGCGCCGATCTCCGCTCCCGTGCGTCGTAACGTCGCAAGGAAAGGAGATCAGCGGCACTCGGCACTGTGTGAATCGAGCGGCGGAGCTCGCACACACAGTGGGGAGACATCGCAGGATCCAGGGGACAAGGTAAGTAACTCTCCCTGTATGCTGCAATGTGATCCCGAGTCTGGCTCGGGGTTACCGCTTATGGTACTGAAGTTCCACCCCGAGCCAGACTCGGGAATATCGCCAGGGAGGTTAAATAGATTACAACAGATAGTTACCTCTAATAACACTAAGAAATAAATCTATAAAACAATAATCAACCAATGAATACTTCAATAACCATGTTTTCGATTTGAGACCATTTATTGCACAAAAAGATTTGTAATATAAAAGTTAACATGGTAAAACCAACCACCCACCATTTCTTAATTTTTTTTTTAATTTTCTTTATAACTTTTATAGCAAAAACATTTTTTTACAATAAATGATTATTGAAGTATTCATTGGTTGATTGAGGTTTAATAGATTTGTTTCTAATGCCCCGTACACACGGTCGGATTTTCCGACAGAAAATGTCCTATCGGACAATGTTGTCAGAAATTACGACCGTGTGTAGGCTCCATCGGACTTTTTCCGTCGGATTTTCCGATGGACAAAGTTTTATCTCCTGCTCTCAAATTTTCTGACAACAAAGTCCTATCGGACTTTTTCCGATCGTGTGTAGCGAATTCCGACGGACAAAGTGCCACGCATGCTCAGATCACATTACAAGACCAAAGCTATTGGCTACTAGCCTCTACGTAGTCCCGTCGTAGGCAACAAACGTCACCACGTTCAGAGTGATCGGATTTTCCGACAACTTTGTCCGACCATGTGTTAGCAACACCAGTGTCGGACAAAGTCCGTCGGAAAAAATCTGATGGATTTTGTGGTCGGATTTTCCGAACGTGTGTATGGGGCATTAGTGTTAGTAGAGGTAACTATCTGTTGTAGAAACAGTGTTTCATTTGTGGTTGTTTCATTTGTGGTTGTTTTTGGAAGAAACAATGTTTCATTTGTGGTTGTTCTGTGGGTGTTTCAGAAATGGTGTTTCAATTGTGGTTGTTTTTGGAAGAATGTAAAGTGGCTGTAAAGGTTTAACACACATGTTATACTTACCTGGTCTGTGCAATGGTATGGTATGTGCACCTCCTCTTAAATTAATCACATGGTTATTGAAGTATTCCTTGGTTGATTATTGTTTATTTGACTTGTTTATTATAGTGTGTATAGGTTACTAATTGTAGTCTATATAGTGGTGTTTCATTTGTTTGGTTGTTTGCTATACAGTCACCATAGAGTCCGGATAGGTTTGGGCAGTGGTTGTCAACCTCTGAGTTAAAGGGGGCAGACCCAATAGAGGAAATAAGGGTCAGAGAATGTGGACATGCTACAGTGTTGCCTGGGGATATGCTGCAGAAGACAATACAAAACTGGGAACATGTTACATGAGGTCAATACTATTACCCTAATCAATGGTCCCACTACAGGCTGCTGAGGTCTGAGGGCCGCACATCTAGGGTTGCCACCTCATCCATTTAAAAATGGAAACCAATTTAATTACACAGGTTCTGAGTCTAAATTAATGCAGATAAGGCACTAAGTGAGTTTAACCGCTTCAGAACCGGAAGATTTTACCCCCTTCCTGACCAGAGAACTTTTTGCGATTCGGCACTGCATCGCTTAAACTGACAATTGCGCGGTCGTGCGACGTTACACCAAAACAAAATTGACGTCCTTTTTTCCCCACAAATAGAGCTTTCTTTTTGTGGTATTTGATCACCTCTGCGGTTTTTATTTTTTGCGCTATAAACAAAAAAGAGCAACAATTTTGAAAACTTTTTGCTATAATAAATATCCCCAAAAAATATATAAAAAAACTATTTTTTTACTGAGTTTAAGCCGATGTGTATTCTTCTACATATTTTTGGTAAAAAAAAAATCACAATAAGCGTATACTGATTGGTTTGCACAAATTTTATACCGTCCACAATATAGGGGATAGATTTATGGCATTTTTATTATAATTTTTTTTTTTTTTTATTAGTAATGGCGGCGATCTGCGATTTTTATTGTGACTGCGACATTATGGCGGACACATCGGACAATTTTGACACTATTTTGGGACCATTGTCATTTATACAGCGATCAGTGCTATAAAAATGCACTGATTACTGTGTAAATGACACTGGCAGGGAAGGGGTTAAACACTAGGGGGCGATCAAGGGGTTAAGTGTGTCCTAGGGAGTGATTCTAACTGTGGGGGGAGGGGCTTCCACTCACATGACAGCGATCACTGCTTCCGATGACAGGGAGCGGTGATCTCTGTCATGTCACAAGGCAGAACGGGGAAATGCCTTGTTTACATAGGCATCTTCTTGTTCTGCAGCTCCGTGACACGATCGCCGGGAGACCGGCGCACACTGAGTCTGCGGGTCCCGCGGGCATGGTCACACTGTACGCGGCAGTCTAGCCCCGCCAATTAAAGGGGACGTACAGGTACGCCCATTTGCGCACCGCTGCCATTGTGCCGATGTATATCGGCGTGCAGCGGTCGGCAAGTGGTTAAAGGGATGAGGTGGCCACCCTACACCCCTCATATACCAAAGGGCCACAGGTTGGGCACTAGGGGGTTAGGGGGTATGTTAGGCCTTTATTCTGATTATGTAAATTTTTCATAGAATAAAAAAATAAAACATACATCAATCAATATGGGAACCACTGATAACCATAAGGAGAGTCCCCAAGAGCTAAATGAATATGTTCAGTATCTGTGAAGGCTCTCATGCATCCAGGTCATAGTACAGATAGCGCTAGTTAGTCACATTCCACTGGATTTTTTCTGTAATGTTAAAGACCTTTTGCAAATCATACAAGCCACTTCTTCAGTTCTAATGAGTGTCAAGAAAATCTCTGAATCTGCCAAAATGCTGAACTATCAGTTCTAGGTAGATTGACCCTTCAGAATGTTACACTGTGTAAGGTTTCAGCTTTAAGTTGAAACCCTAGGCTATTACCATTCGCTATACATAACATACAGTTTGAAAAAAGGTTTTTACGCATAACCCTTATTATGTAAGCCTTGAAATATCTGTATATATTATTTTGAACAGTAACATTGTTTATTGAGCAATATTAGAATCACTCCAAACAAAAAAAATATGTCTTACACAGCTAGGGCTGTTTTTGATGGCATTTAATGGTAACCCAGATAGCAAGTAATGTGTAGAATTATTGCTCTCGCTCTACCGATCAGAGAGATACCTCACAAGTGTGGTTTGAACACCGTTTTCATATGCGGGCTCTGCTCACATAGGCGTTCGCTTCTCCACGCGAGCTCGGTAGGGCGCGTTTAAAATTTAAATTTTTTTCTTTTTTATTTTACTTTTTACACTGTTTTTAAAAAAAAATGTAAACATCCCTTGTAATAGGGAAAAAAAGCATGACAGGACCTCTTAAATATTAGATCTGGGGTCAAAAAGACCTCAGATCTCATATTTACATTAAAATGCAATAATAAAAAAATAAAAAACGTTGTTTAAAAAAATTAAAAAGATGTTGCTTTAAGAGCTATGGGCGGAAGTGAAGTTCGCCCGAACTTTCGCCCTGCAATGGTATGGAGATAAGTGGGGGCCATCTTCCCCTCACTCATCTCCATACCACAGACGTGACAGGACCCGATCGCCTCCGCCGCTGCTGGTGGGCCAGGTAAACGGCGGAGAGCATTGGAGCACGGCGGAAGGGATTCGCCTCTCCCGCCGCCGATAAAAGTGATCTTACGGCGAATCTGCAACAGAGACCACTATTATCGGAAACCGTACCGCCCGCTGAAGAAGAGGATACCAGGCTAGCTGCTGCCCTAACAAAGATACCCCTCTTCAAATTTAGGACGTATATCGGCGTGCGGCGGTCCGAAAGTGGTTAAACAAAGACCACAATAGGTCTAGTGGCACTTTTAGGAGAGTAGAGTGGAGTGGAATGTGATTTTCCATTAAGGATCCATATATTAAAGCCTTGTCAGACCAGCTGTAGATTTCGATGCAGGTGAGGAGAGGAGAGTGGAATGTGAACTACCATTAAGAATTTGTATACCAAAGGGCCACTAGACCTGTAGTGGCCTTTGTTTAAGGTGAGCTGATAGGGCCCACTCCTGGTGGATGCCTGGATGGTGGGAACAATTGTGTTCACAACTTTCAAGAACTGTTTTTTGAGCATATGATCTTCACATCTCATTACTTTTTGACGCACATGCACTTTATTATTTGGGACTTATTTTATTGTTTTTATGTAAAATCAGATGAATACCTGCTTTTGATTCAAACACTTTTATCACTGTTTACCATATTATTGCATATTATTGTATTTTTTTTTTTAATTATGGATAGTTATTTATGCATATTTGTCTTTTTGCTGTTTAGCTTCTTGAATTAGTGCACTTTATCACTGTTTTGCATAGTATTGCATATTATCGCATATTACTGCAATTTTTTTTAATTTTTTTTAATTAAGGACAGGCATTCATGCATATTTGATATTTGTCCATTTTTTGCTGCTTAGCTTCTTGAATTAGTGCACTTCATCACTGTTTCACAAAGTATCACATATTACTGCAAGTTTCTTTTTTTTGTGTTTTTTTTTTTTTTTTTTTAATTGTGTCATTGTTATTGTTTTTGAGAATGTTCTTTTTCATATTATAAATGTTTTTTTTTTATGTTTTGTTAAATGTTCACCCTAATAAAAAAAAAAATAACTAAGATGTAATCCAGTGTTATGTATTAATTTTATTCAAATATTTTAATAAATGTTTTTATAAAGATCAGTTTTGTCTTAATGCACTATTCAGTGAACTGAGGTAAATTTTTTAGGGAAATGGTAAAATATAGGCCAACAAAAACTGAACTAAAAATATTTTAATGAGAGCTTTATTTTTTTATTTCAGCCACTTTGGCTTAGATTTTGCAATTTTTCTGACAATTCACCTCTCTTACTTATTAGTGAATAGACCCGATAAAAACAGACACTTGGACAAACCACAAGAAAAACTAGTGCCAAAGAGATTAATGGAAGATTGAGGGATTAAATAAGAATGCTGCCAGCTAAGTACAGGTGAATGACCAGCATAGGTGTGTGTAGCCTATTGCATTAGGGTGTGCACCCCAAAGATCAAACACATGTGTGTAAAAAAAAAAAAAAAAAAATATATATATATACCGTATTTATCGGCGTATAACACTCCCAAGATTAGGAGAGAATTTTAAGGACAAAAACTTTTAGGAGGGAAGTTTAAGGAAAAAAACTTACATTTAAATGCCCATCAATGCAGCCTTATCAGTGTCATTGCAGCCTTGCCAGCGCCCATCTCCAGCCTTGTTAGCACCCGAAAGTTGACGAGAGCGGCCGTGAGAAAGGCCAGGAGGCTGACAATCGGCGGGGGGATCGGCGTATAAAACGCACCCACGATTTTCCCCTGATTTTAAGGGGAAAAAAGTGCGTGTTATACGCTGATAAATACGGTATATATATATATATATATATATATATATACACACACACACACACACACTTTTATGGTAGAGCCGGTACAGTGAAAGAGAAGTACGGCAGCACTTCATGAATGGCAGAACTGGTCAGGGGGAGATATTTCTCCTCTCTCTGCCTGCAAACAGAGTGATAATGCTAATGCGCTTGGGGTGATTAGGATGTGCTCACACACACCTGGCACACCCCCTTCGTATGCCTATGATCACCAGTTAATTGACAAAAAAAAAGAAGCAAGCAGTGAAAATCTATAATCCCACAATCTGGTGATAGTGAAAACACTGCTATTAACCGGTTGCCGACCAGCCGCCATCATTATACTATACTATACTATATACATTATACAGGTCAGCATGATCCTGCGAACCGTTGTAGCTATACGCCGGTTTGCGGGATCGGGATAACAGGCATGCGCGCGCCGCCGGAGGCGCGGTTCCCGCTGCACTGCAAGGGTGCCAATGCTCGTGGCAGAGGGTCGAGATGACCGCCGGGCGTGAGCGATCGCGGGGACAAGAGGCAGAACAGAAACGCGTGTGTGTGTAAACACACAAATCCCTGTTCTGTGAGGAGAGACAGATCATGAGTTCCAAAAGCTAGGAACCACGATATGTCATCTTCTATAGTCAGTCCCCTCCCCCTACAGTTAGAGACACACACAGGGAACACAGTTAACCCCTTGATCGCCCTCTAGTGTTAACCCCTTCCCTGTCAGTGACATTGTTACAGTAATCAGTGCATTTTTATAGCACTGATTGCTGTATAAAAGCCAATGGTCCCAAAAATTTGTCAAATTGTCTGATGTGTCCGCCATAATGTCGCAGTCCCGATAAAAATCGCAGTTCGCCGTCGATAATAATAATAAAAATGCTATAAATCTAACCCCTATTTTGTAGACTCTATAACCTTTGCGCAAACCAATCAATATACGCTTATTACCATATTTTTTTTACCAAAAATATGTAGAAGAATACATATCGGCCTAAACTGAAAATGGGGATATTTATTATAGCAAAAAGTACAAAATATTGTGTTTTTTTCAAAATTGTCGCTCTTTTTTTGTTTATAGCGCAAAAAATAAAAACCGCCGGGGCGATCAAATACCACCAAAAGAAAGTTCTATTTGTGGGAAAAAAAGGACATCAATTTTGTTTGGGTGCAGCGTCGCACGACCGCGCAATTGTCAGTTAAGGTGACGCAGTGCTGAATCGCGAAAAAATGGCCTGGTCATTTAGCAGCCAAATCTTCCGGGGCTGAAGTGGTTAACCTAATCCTTTACTGTACACATGTGAAAGGCATTCAATCCGACAATCATGTATAATGATAAACTCTGTGTCACTGCATAAAATAATTCATCTATCATACAAAAATTCTTTGTTTCTATGAAACAATTAAAGTGCAAATGCTGTTAAAAAAAAAGTACAAAAGAAAAAATGGTGTGCTGACACAGTGAACAAAAAGTGCTTAGTGCAAGAAAATATTATTCATTAGTAAAGTGTGTGCATTCAAAATTCATACGTAATATTTGCAGTCCATTTTGAAATCCCAGGAAAAATCCATGAAAGTGGATTTTTCATATGAATTTTTGATGCATGTACTTTATTAATGAATAATATTTTCTTGCACTAAGCACTTTTTGTTCATTGTGTCAGCACACCATTTTTTCTTTTGCGCTTTTTTTTTTAAACAGCATTTGCACTTTAATTGTTTCATAGAAACAAATAATTTTTGTATGATAGATGAATTATTTTATGCAATGACACAGGTTTTATCATTATATATGATTGTTGGATTGAATGTATTTCACACGTGTACGGTAAGGGATTAGGTTAATAGCAGTGGGTTCACTGTCACCAGATTGTGGGATTATATATATTATCCAAAAATGGAGACTTGCATAACTCTGGCTGTAGACTTGCAGGGCTCTTTGTCACATACTTGAAGGGAGACTGAATTGACGAGGTCGGCCTCTCTTGTATCTCCAGCCCAGGGCGGAACAGAAGGCACCAAGGGCCAGGAGGAACAGGAGTGCGCCAAGGGCCAGGAGGAACAGGAGTGCGCCAAGGGCCAGGAGGAACAGGAGTGCGCCAAGGGCCAGGAGGAACAGGAGTGCCCGTAAGGGAAGACCCGGAGACCTGTTGGAAGTCACAGCTACTCCCAGGACTGTAGTTGCAGAAGTGCTGAGCCCAA
Source organism: Lithobates sylvaticus (assembly GCA_028564925.1). NCBI lineage: Eukaryota > Metazoa > Chordata > Amphibia > Anura > Ranidae > Lithobates > Lithobates sylvaticus. Next base: position 37,541,904 of record CM053028.1, read on the forward strand.
CAGGACACTGGAGCGAGGCGGGAAGGTCATAGCATAGACCTAAGAGGAGTTTAGTGGTTATCCCTACCAATGAACCAAAGGCATTCATTATACTAACATCTGGTGAGTGGCCAATCTTTATGGTGGTGGTGGTGTCGTCACTATAGTGGTGGATAAAGGAAGCACGGATACAAGGATTAGGAGGATTGAAGCATTTTTTTACGCTGAAGATTGTTTTTTTCAGCACCAGCAGAAATTACTGTGGACACTTATTAGTTTTGGTTTTGTTTGGTTTGTTTTGCCTAATTTAATCTGACTTTTTGGCACGTAATAAGCAATATTGGAAGCCACGGGTGGACTGTAGAGGAAAATATTGGTTTTCAGTAGTAGTATTTTTATCATCACTAGCGTATAGAAACTTATAAATTTATTGTGGTATATTTTAAATGCATATTTGTTTGGAGCACTTTAAAAACACGTAACACAAGGGGTAGCGCAGTCAACATACAGGGGGTCCCCGGGTTACAAACAAGATAGGGACTGTAGGTTTGTTCTTAAGTTGAATCTGTTTGTAAGTCGGAACAGGTACAAGTGTAGCTCCAGCCAAAAAATCTATTTTTACGTTTTTTAGATAACATAGAGAAGGGTTATCACCCCTGTAACATTTGTTTTGCTGTCTGTGCCCCTGTCAGAAGATTTCACCTCACCTTCTGTCCCAATGACAATTGGATTAGAAAATTTTGTGTTGTTAGGGAAACATGGACTGGTGATAAAGCATCAGTGGAGACACCTTTTTCCCATATTAACACTTACAGGAGTGAATTTCCCTTCCTAGGGTGGATTTCCTCTCACTTCCTGTTGTCTCCCTCCGTTTGTAAGTAGGAGTCGTTTGTAAGTTTGGAAGCAAGGTCAGATGAGAAAACTCGGGATCAGGAGCCAGGGATCAGATAAACACAGTCCAGAAGCAAGGTCAGTGGAGAGCCGGGGTCAAAAGCCAGAGATCAGATTAGCAGGATCCAGAAGCAGGGTCAAACAGGAGCCAAGGTCAGCAACGGGTATTCAGACAGGAGATCGCAAGTTCAGGGTATCAGGAACACAGCTAAAAGACCAGTCAGCACCGTTCAGGAGTCAGGGCACCCTTTAAATAGCCCGTCTGGCGCCAACTGGGTTTAGGGGCACGCTCCTGTGCGTGCACGCGTGTATGCGCACAAGCGCGCAAGGATCTGTTGACTGCGAATGCGCGCCTGTTGCCCGTGAGTATGCGCATGTTGCCCGTGAGTATGCGCCTGTTTGCCCACAAGTATGCTCCTGTGCACGTGTGCGCACAGAATGTATTCTGACAGTTCTCTTACACTCTTGCTGTAGACTCACCACTGCACTTTGCTCTTGCTAGAGACTTGCCACACAAATTTGCTACAAATTGGAAAAGTGTCAACTATAACTTATGCTTCAAGTGCTCTGCAAGTGTACAACTTGCCAGGGAAGATGTGCAGCAAGTTCACAAGACTTACAATTCAATACTGCCACAAATGTGTGGCAAGTTATCCTTGCTATCTGGGTAATAGCTTCTGAGGGTTAGGAAAAATACTTTCAACTATCATGGACCGGCCAAAAAGGTCTCATCAAACTCAAAAAGAAAAAACAAACAAACAAGGGAAAAGTTAAATAAAAATGCAAAGTGAGATTGCACAAATAACACAAAAAAAAGAGAGAAAAACACAAATACAAAGGGCATTAAATTAGCTAAACAAACCTAAATCCCCCCAACCCCCACAAAAACAAACTCCAAATAACGAGAAAAACAAAACTATATATCAAAAGCAAATTTCACTAATGAGGTTCAAAGGGCAACATTGATCCGCTTATCCCTAGGAATACATAATAAAATATGTCAAATATTTCCTAAGGTGAAATAATCAGAAGCGATACCAAAAGGTACAAATTGAGATAAATGTAAAGAAGCTGGAGAAGTGAAATACACATTCATGTGAATTTATGATGGCTGTTGCAGGTAATGAGAACTTGCTATTAAATGAAGTGCATATTCAATAATGAAAATATTGTAATTGTGATGCACGGTAAAACATCGTGATTACCTAATTACATAGCAGAAGCCCTGGAGATATAATTATAGATGAAAGATGATCCGAGGTAGAAGTAATATACATAATCTGCAATTTAAAGACAAGTTGTGTTCCTCTGAAGGAGAACCCCACACAATGTCCCCAAATAACTTTGCCATGAAATAGGGAGGGGGTACATCTTTCTAAAACACCTGCTGCTTTCTGAAGACAAAATAAAATGTACACATTTACATAAAGGCATGATTGATTTTAAAAAGTAGCCCATCGATAAAACTAGATAAAAAGGAGCCACCAACTGATGTTCAAGCATCTAGCCCAGGGGTCTTCAAACTACGGCCCTCCAGCTGTTGTGGAACTACACATCCCATTGAGTAAAGCTCTGACATTTACAGACATGTCTAGGCATGATGGGAATTGTAGTTCCTGAACTACTGGGGGGCCATAGTTTGAAGACCCCTGATTTTCTAGCCAATATAACCAAAGTTAACCCCCCTGGCGGTATTCCTGAGTCTGGCTCGGGGTGGAACTTCAGTACCATAAGCGGTAACCCTGAGCCAGACTTGGGCTCGCATTGCAGGATACAGGGAGACTTACTTACCTTGTCCCCTGGATCCTGCGATGTCTCCCCGCTGTGTGTGCGAGCTCCTCCACTCGATTCACACAGTGCCGAGTGCCGCTGAGCTCCGTTCCTTGCGACGTTACGACGCACGGGAGCAGAGATCGGCGCCAAATTCAAAAAAGTAAAAACACACAAAACACATACAGTACTGTAATCTTACAGATTACAGTACTGTATAAAAAAATTACACATCCCTTTGTCCCTAGTGGTCTGTCACGTGCCCTGCATTTCGTTTTATATTATAAATACTGTTTTTTTTTTTGCCTGGAATTTGGAGATTGTCCATAGCAACCAAAAAGTGTCCCTTTATGTCAAAAGTGATTTTAGACCTGCTAGAAAACAGCGATAATAAATTAGAATCACTTGCAGAATTGAGCGATAGCGATTTGTGGGGAAATTCGTCATAAAACACTAAATCTAATGACAGCGACAATTCTGCAACTGAGCAAATTTCAGTGTTTTTGATTTGATTAAATTATTTAATAATTTTTTAGTTATTTATTATATTTTAATTTATGATTTTGTGTTTACCATACCCGGGATGTCTACTAGACTCTGGTTTGGACAGATTTAAGTGAGTTATTCCTAAGAATTGCAGGTCTACAATATAAAACGCCAAATTTCCATGCAAAATAATTGTACCGCTTTCAGCACCTAAAACCAGAAAGAATCATACCGCCAGAGAGGTTAATCTAGGATAATAAGAGTGCTATGTCCTTTTGCTCCTGTGTGGATATATGGTACATGTTATAGCTTAGGCATGATGTACAAAAAGAAAAACTTCAATGTACTAAAAAGGTAGCATATACAATTTAGACCCTCCAACCTTGTGGTAACAGTTTGTAGAAGACTCTATTCTTTTTCAACATGACTGTGCTTCTGAGCACAAAGTCCGCTCCATAGAGACATGGTTTGACAAGTTTTGTGTGGAGGAACTTGATTACCATTCACAGAGCCCTGACCTCAAACCTATTTAACACAAGTTAAATCAAAGTGCTGCACTACTATAGATATATAAATAACATAAACAAAAATTAATAAATCAATCCAAAAATGTGCCTATTCCAGTGAGTAAATATGAATTCAGTGCAATCCAAGTCCATGCAATAACAAAGTAGTCCAAAATCCCACACCAAAGTTGTCTCCACCACCAGATAAACATTCCAAGGAGCTTACCAGATATATATGATCCTCAAGTTATACAGTTAGGTCCATATATATTTGGACACAGGCACAATTTTCCTACTTTTGGCTCTGTATTCCACCAGAATAAAATTAAAATGAAACAATCCAAATTTAAGTGCAGACTTTCAGCTTTAATTAAAGGGGTTGAACATTAATATTAAGTACAAATTTTAGGAACTGCAAACATTTTGATAAACAGTCCCCTCATTTTCAGGGGCTCAAATGTAGTTGGACAAATCAGTATAATCATAAATAAAATGTTAATGATTGCCTGAAGTCTGGAACCTATGGACATTACCAAAGACTTGGTTTCCTCCCTTCTGATGCTTTGCCAGGCTCTTACTGCAGCTGTCTTCAGTTCTTTGTTTGTGGGTCTTTCTGCCATTAGCTTTGCCTACAGAAAGTGAAATGCATTCTCAATTGGGTTGAGATTAGGTGTTTGACTTGGCCATTGCATAATATTCCACTTCTTTTCCTTCAAAAGCTCCTGGGTTGCTTTTGCAGTGTGTTTTGGATCATTGTCCACCTGTATTGTGAAGCACAGTCCAATCAACTTTGCTGAATTTGGCTGAATCTGGGCTGACAGTATACAGTGCCTTGCGAAAGTATTCGGCCCCCCTTGAACTTTTCAACCTTTTGCCACATTTCAGGCTTCAAACATAAAGATATAAAATTTAAATTTTTTGTGAAGAATCACCAACAAGTGGGACACAATTGTGAAGTGGAACGAAATCTATTGGATTGTTGAAACTTTTTTAACTAATAAAAAATGAAAAGTGGGGCGTGCAAAATTATTCGGCCCCCTTGCGTTAATACTTTGTAGAGCCACCTTTTGCTGCGATTACAGCTGCAAGTCGCTTGGGGTATGTCTCTATCAGTTTTGCACATCGAGAGACTGAAATTCTTGCCCATTCTTCCTTGCAAAACAGCTCGAGCTCAGTGAGGTTGGATGGAGAGCGTTTGTGAACAGCAGTTTTCAGCTCTTTCCACAGATTCTCGATTGGGTCAGGTCTGGACTTTGACTTGGCCATTCTAACACCTGGATACGTTTATTTGTGAACCATTCCTTTGTAGATTTTGCTATATGTTTGGGATCATTGTCTTGTTGGAAGATAAATCTCTGTCCCACTTTCAGGTCTTTTGCAGACTCCAACAGGTTTTCATCCAGAATGGTCCTGTATTTGGCTGCATCCATCTTCCCCTCAATTTTACCCATCTTCCCTGTCCCTGCTGAAGAAAAGCAGGCCCAAACCATGATGCTGCCACCACCATGTTTTACAGTGGGGATGGTGTGTTGAGGGTGATGAGCTGTGTTGCTTTTACGCCAAACATATCGTTTTGCATTGTGGCCAAAAAGTTTGATTTTGGTTTCATCGGACCAGAGCACCTTCTTCCACATGTTTGGTGTGTCTCCCAGGTGGCTTGTGGCAAACTTTAGACGAGACTTTTTATGGATATCTTTGAGAAATGGCTTTCTTCTTGCCACTCTTCCATAAAGGCCAGATTTGTGCGGTGTACGACTGATTGTTGTCCTATGGACAGACTCTCCCACCTCAGCTGTAGTTCTCTGCAGTTCATCCAGAGTGATCATGGGCCTCTTGGCTGCATCTCTGATCAGTCTTCTCCTTGTCTGAGCTGAAAGTTTCGAGGGACAGCCAGGTCTTGGTAGATTTGCAGTGGTCTGATACTCCTTCCATTTCAAAATGATCGCTTACACAGTGCTCCTTGGGATGTTTAAAGCTTGGGAAATCTTTTTGTATCCAAATCCGGCTTTAAACTTCTCCACAACAGTATTACGGACCTGCCTGGTGTGTTCCTTGGTCTTCATGATGCTCTCTGCGCTTTCAACAGAACCCTGAGACTATCACAGAGCAGGTGCATTTATACAGAGACTTGATTACACACAGGTGGATTCTATTTATCACCATCAGTCATTTAGGACAACATTGGATCATTCAGAGATCCTCGCTGAACTTCTGGAGTGAGTTTGCTGCACTGAAAGTAAAGGGGCCGAATAATTTTGCACGCACCACTTTTCAGTTTTTTATTTGCTAAAAAAGTTTAAAATATCCAATAGATTTCGTTCCACTTCACAATTGTGTCCCACTTGTTGGTGATTCTTCACAAAAAATGAAAATGTTATATCTTTATGTTTGAAGCCTGAAATGTGGCAAAAGGTTGAAAAGTTCAAGGGGGCCGAATACTTTCGCAAGGCACTGTATCTCTAAACACTTCAGAATTCATCCGGCAGCTTCTGTCTTCTGTCACATAATCAATAAACATCAATGACCCAGTGCCACTGGAAGCCATGCATGCCCATGCCATCACACTGTCTCCACCATGTTTTACAGATGACGCTGTGTGCTTTGGATCATGAGCTGTTCCAAGCCTTCTCCACACTTTTTTCTTTCTGTCATTCTGGTACAGATTAATCTTGGTTTCATCCGTCCAAAGAATGCTTTTCCAGAACTGGTCTGGCTTTTTTTTTTTTTTTGGCAAAGTCTAATCCTGCTTTTCTATTTTCCAGGCTTATAAATGGTTTGCACCTTGTGGTGATGTTTTTGCTCTTGTGAAGTCTTCTCTTGATTGTAGACTTTGACAAGGATACGCCCACCTCCTGGAGAGTGTCCTTCACTTGTCTGGATGTTGTGAATGTGTTTTTCTTTACCATAGAGAGGATCCTGCAATCATCCACCACTGTTGTCTTCTGTGCATGTCCAGGCCTTTTTATGTCGCTGATCTCACCAGTGCGTTCTTCTTTTCTTCAGAATGTACCAAACTGTTGATTTGGCCACGCTTAATGTTGCTGCTATCTCTCTGATGGATTTGTTTCATTTTTGAAGCCTTGCAATGGCCTGTTTCATTTGCATGGTGCTAGCTCTCTGATGGATTTGTTTCGTTTTTGAAGCCTTACAATGGCCTGTTTCATTTGCATGGACAGCTCCTTTGCTTGATGTAGGTTCACACCAATAGATTCCAAATGCAAATACCACACTTAGAATCAACTCCAGACCTTTTACCTGCTTAATTGATGAAGAAATAACGAAGGAGTAGCCCACACCTGGCCATGAAACAGCTATTGATTCAATTGTCCAATTACTTTTGGTCCTTTGAAAAAGGGGGGTGGCTATTCTTAAGAGCTGTAATTCCTAAACCCTTCTCACAATTTGGATGTAAATACCCTCAAATTAAACCCGAGAGTGTGCACTTTCAGCCCATATCCATTATATAACTATAGCTTGAATATGTTTTGGTAAATACCTGAAAAAATTAAAATTGTGCCTGTGTCCAAATATATGGACCTAACTGTAGAGAAGTCATATTATGTGCAGTATGGATATATCAGCTGTTACGCCAGAAGACGGCATATGTGACGAAATGCGTTGGATGGAGCTATACGTCATGGCATCATCATATACCCAGAAGTGTCCCCGGATGTAAGGCTTTCAGCCTAAAGATTGCAAATGTGACAGAGCTGTTAGTTTTTAATAATGTGTAAGGGCATTTACTTTAAAAAATAAATATTTTATGGGATCCTACTCTATTTGGAGCACTTGGTCTGCTTTCTTTTTTTTATAAACTTTTCCCTTTGAGGTGTCCTGATGCTGTTGGAGAGGGAGAAATCTGGCATAACCGTTAATATATCTGCGCAATATATGACTTCTCTATAACTTGAGGGTCACAGTTGTCTGGTAAGCCTCTTGGAGTCTTTAGCTGGTGGTGGAGACATTCTTGGCATGGGATTTTGGATCCACTTATGCTTTTTTTTTGCATGGGCTTTATCGCACTGAATGTATATTTACTCACTGGAATAGGCACATTTTTGGATTGATTGATTCAATTATTTTTGTTTATGTTATTTACAGTGCCTTGTTTATGTTATGTTAATGTTATTTAAGTATTCATACCCCTTGATATTTTCCACATTTTGTTATTTTACATCCAAAACGGTAAATGTATTTTTATTGGGATTTTATGTGATAGACCAACATAAAGTGGCACATAGTTGTGAAGTGGAAGGAAAATGATAAATGGTTTTCAATTTTTTTTACAAATAATTAGCTGAAAAGTGTTGCATGTATTTGTATTCAGCCCCCTTTACGCGGATACCCCTAACTAAAATCTAGTGAAACCAATTGCCTTCAGAAGTCACCTAATTAGTAAATAGAGTCCACCTGTGTGTAATTTAATCTCAGTATAAATACAGCTGTTCTGTGAAGCCCCTTAGCAGTTTGTTAGAGAACTTTAGTGAACAAACCGCATCATGAAGGCCAAGGAACACACCAGACAGGTCAGGGATAAAGTTGTGGAGAAGTTTTTTTTGTTTAATAAATGTTTATTGAAGAAATACAGAAAGAAATACAAATAAAGTCGAAATAAACCGTCAAAACAGACTATGCAATTTTGTGCTAAAGTTGTGGGGGATTACAGAACGCATTTAAGTACGTAATGCTACCAGTGTTAACCCCACGCTAAGCTAAAGGACCACTTCCTTATCAATTTGCTTCTAGACCATCAAAGGTAAAAAGAAGCACTTGGTCTTTCCTTCAAAAAGAACAATAAGTGAACACTTAAGGCGGATAAAGTGCACCGTCTTGGCACAAGTTATTTAGAGAAATAGCAAGTACAGGAGGAAAGTGCAAAGAAATGCAAGGGTGCAAGAAAAGGAAGAAGAGGAGTGGGGGGGGGGGGGGTGGTTGGCATGCATGATACACTGTGTGCTAGCTATCTCAAATTATGTTATTCTAAGAGAAGGTGATATACATTCAATCAAATAGCCATACGGATTCGGCCTAGGGCGTATGAGGCCTGTCTATAAATGTAAATTTGGGTTCAACACAGGTGTGTGATTATCTCCTTATAAGTCGTGGTGTTTTTGAAGTCCGTCCATTGGGACCAAGTCAGGTTGTGACGTTCAGAGGTGTCCTTGTCTCGGTGAGTGATTTCTTCCATAAGGGCGACTTCAGAAATTTTTCGAAACCACGTTTTCATTGATGGAATCTCCGGCTGGCCCCACTGTGCAGGTATTAATGCCTTGGCTGTGTTGAGTAGGTGCGGGACTATAGAACGCTTGTATTTGCCGATCGGTTCCTTGGTAGCGTGGAAAAGGATAATCCACGGGTCAGAGGGGAGGAGGACATTGGAGATCTGCTGTATTATTTGGATAACCTTGTCCCAATAAGGGCGAATTAGTGGGCACGACCACCATATGTGTGCGTGGGTTGCTTTGTTCCCACAATTCCTCCAACACAACGGGGAATTAGCTGGGAACATCCGATGGAGCTTTGATGGGGTATAGTGCCATCTAGTGAGCAGTTTGTAGTTGACCTCTGTCATTTTTGATGCTAATGAAGAGATGTGAGTCAGTTGTAGTACTTTATCCTTTTGGCTGTGTGGAAGGCAGGAGTCCAGATCTGCCTCCCACCTGGCGAGGAAGGGAGGATGTTTGTCATCCTGGAGCTTAATGAGTGCTTTGTAAAAAAGTGAAATACAGTGATCAGGCGGATCTGTAAGGTATAGTACTTCCTCGATACCATTTAAGTCTTGTAACCCTCTTAGAGGCTGCGGAAGAGATCCGAGGAAGTGTTGCAGTTGGTTGAACCTCCATTTATCCAGGTAAACAGGTGGCTTGGGGCCAAGGATATCTCTTAGGGGTTTGGGAGTGTTGGCCTGAAGAACATGATGTAGTAACAGGGGTTTGCCTGGGGACCAAGTCTGGAATCCCGGATCAAGTTGACCAGGGAGGAAAAAGGCATTGTCCAGAAGCGGTAGTAATGGTGAAGTGTATGACCATGAAAACTTCCTATGTAGAGAGTCCCAAATATCCAGGGTGGAGGTGGTCAACGAGGAGGTAGTTGGGGCGAGGTGCCTGTATGGGCGTGGGAGCCAAGGAGAGACTGCTAGGTCTGTGCGGCATAGAGCGTTTTCCAGACTCACCCATAGTTTAGAGTTAGCGGCATACTTCCATTCTGAGACCCTGGACAAGACTACAGCGTTATAATATGCTTTAAAATTTGGGAGAGCCAGTCCCCCAGAACCCTTGGAGCGAAAAAGCACGTCCTTGGATACTCTAGGGTGGCTGTTCCTCCAAATAAAGCGGGAGATCATGGTCTGCAATATAGAGAAGAACCCTATGGGAACACCCAACGGAATCATTTGGAAGTAGAACAGCACTCTGGGGAGGATATTCATCTTAACTATGCTCACTTTGCCCAGCCAGGAATGTGCTAACGTGTTCCACTTTGTGAGGTCATTCCTAATGTTGTTCAGTAAAGGAATGTAGTTATGTTTAAAGAGGGATTGGATGTTGGGTGTGAGATATATTCCCAAATACTTCATACTTCGGTGTACCCATCTAAATGGGAAGAGGGGTTTTAGTCGTTATGCTTCCCTGCTGGGTAAGTTAATATTCAAAATCTCGGACTTCGATAAATTAATTTTAAAGTTAGATATTGTCTGAAAGGTGGAGAAGGCCGTCATTAGGTTAGGGAGTGAGATGTGGGGTTGTTGAGTGAAAAATAAAATATCGTCTGCGTATGCTGCGTATTTATGGGTGTTATTGCCTACTTGAATCCCGTGGATATTTGCATTACGCCTTACAGTAGCTAGAAAGGGTTCTAGGGTGAGAGCGAATAGGAGGGGTGAAAGGGGGCAACCCTGTCTAGTCCCATTAAATAATTGAAATGAGTCGCTTAGGGTACCATTTATGCGAATTTGGGCTGTGGGACAGGAATAGAGGGATGTTATGCGATGGAACATTTTTGGCCCCAATCCGAAATGGCGTAGGGTCATTTTTAGGTAGTCCCAATCCACCCTATCGAACGCCTTTTCAGCGTCTGTGGAGATGAGTAGGGTGGACTGGGCTGACCTTTGGGCATATTGAATTAGGGATATTGCTCTGAGAGAGTTATCTTTGGCTTCTCTATGTGGCATGAAGCCTGTTTGGTCCGTGGAGACCCAACTGGATATAAGGGGGAGTAATCTATTGGCCATGACTTTAGAGTATAGTTTAATGTCAACATTTAACAGGGAAATCGGCCTATAACTGCTGCATTGGGTAGGGTCTTTTCCCGATTTGGGAATGACCGTAATGTGGGCTGTAAGGGATTCTGGGCGGAGTCCCGAGGACTGTGAGATAGAATTGGCATATGCCGTAAGGCGAGGTAGGAGAATCTCGCTAAATGTTTTATAATATAGTATAGTGTAGCCATCAGGGCCCGGCGCTTTACCTGTCGGAGATGACTTCAAAGCTGTCTGAAATTCTTCAACCGAAAGCTCGGACTCCAGCTCCCCGAGGGCTACAGAAGACAGTTTTGGCAAATTGTCTTCCCTTAGATATGTGAGCATGAGGCGCCGCCTTTCTTTTACAGTCAGGGGTGGCGAGTCGCATTGTACATTATATAGGTCTGCGTAATATTCCCTAAAGGCCTTTGCTATGTGTGGGGTCGCGTGTACTAAGTTTCCATCAGGTAGTTTTATTTTCGGTATATACGATCTAGTCTGTGTTTCTTTAAGGGATCTTGCTAATTGTCTACCAGGCTTGTTCCCCCATTCATATAGTTTTTGTGAATAACGTTGATATTTTCTAGTAGTGTCTAAATTCAAGAGGTTTTTCAGCTCTTCCCGTTTCAACGTAAGAGCCTTTAGGTGTATTGTGTGCAGGGTAAGTTTATGCTGTTTGTCGAGATCTGCTATCTCTTGCAAGACCTGTTCGAGTTGTTGACCATGCTCCCTTTTTTTCCTTGCCCCTAGTTCAATAAAACGACCTCTCATGGTAGCCTTGTGAGCTTCCCAGACTACTGCTGGTGAGGTCTCCGATGGCTTATTGTCTTTGAAATATTGCGATAGCTGTGTAGATAACATAGTAACTTCAACTTCATTAGTTAGGAGAGAGTCATTGAGTTTCCAGTTGTAGGAGCAGTTGTGGAGAAGTTTAAAGCAGGGTTAGGTTATAAAAAAAAATATTAACAAGCTTTGAACAGTTCACGGAGCTCTGTTTAATCCATCATTCAAAAATGGAAAGCGTTTGGCACAACTGCAAACCTACCAAGACATGGCCATCCAACTAAACTGACAGGGCAGTCAAGGAGAGCATTAATCAGAGAAGCAGCCAAGAGGCCCATGGTAACTCTGGAGGAGCTGCTGAGATCCACAGCTCAGGTGGGACAATCTGTCCACAGGACAACTATTAGTCGTGCACTCCACAAATCTGGCCTTTATGGAAGAATGGCAAGAAGAAAACCATTGTTGATAGAAAGCCATAAGAAGTCCCATTTGCAGTTTGCGAAGAGCCATGTGGGGGACACAGCAAACACGTGGAAGACGGTGCACTGGTCAGATTAGACCGAAATTTAACTTTTTGGCCTAAAAGCAAAACGCTATGTGTGGCGGAAAACTAACACTGCACAACACCCCAAATACAATCTCCCACCAGGAAACATGGTGGTGACAGCCTCATGTTGTGGGGATGCTTTTCTTCAGCAGGGACGGGGAAGCTGGTCAGAGTTGATGGGAAGATAGATGGAGCCAAATACTGGGTAATCTTAAGCCTTGTACACACGATCAGATTTTTGCACTGATTTTCGTATATTTTTTGTTGGATGCTAATCTCAAATTGAAAGTGAAGAGGGTACTCGCAATAAAAAATATTTCAGAGGACAGAATTCAACGTCCGAAGTGACGTAATGTGTTGAATTGTTTTGTATGTGTTTTTTCATTTCTGAGCATGCCTAGTCTTGCACTTTAGATTTTTTTTTGGCAGAAAACCGTACTAATTAAAGGAAAATCAGACGTTGTGGTCCCATCAGACAAAAATTTTGGTGCCTGCACATCCAGTTTTTGTCTGACCAGAATTAATAATCAGCTGTCAAAAGCAGCATACTAACGGTTCATCAGACGAAATTTAACTCCAAACATGTCCATATCTCTTCATCTCCATTACATGGAGGAAGGGCAATTGGTAGTTTACAGAGCATAGCTAGGAAGGAAGATATTCTTTGGTGCGTCTCACAGGAAGTGATGTGAATGCTGCAGGATCAACAGATATTTTCTGTATTTAATGAAAATGTTCTTGGCTTGAAAAAAAAATAAAGAAAACAAATGCAGCCCACAACATCTAAGAACTGTAAGCTGCAGTCTATTACATTTTGGTTCTTGGGTTTAGTTATTCTTTAACTGGAATTGGTATGTGGACACATTGGACCCCCACTGCCGCTCCTTGCTACTTTCCCCTGCCAAATGCCACCATAGCAAACTGCTTTCTCTGGAGTTACTCGTGCGTGCTCGCTCCCAAGCCCTGCACGTCCCTTGACACACAGAGCATAGCTTGGCCCCACCCCTGGCTCCCTCCTCACTAGCTGTGATTGACAGCCAATGGCTCCCGCTGCTGTGTCTAAACCAATGAGGTGGGAGAGTGCCGAGAGAGACGCTGGGGGGGCTGCATGCAGATGTTTTTTTTATCTTAATGCAATGAATGCATGAAGGTTAAAACCTTCCACTTTTAGAATCACTTTAAAGACTTTACATGTAACCAATATGTAATAGAAATATGAAAATTACATGGATAAAATATAATTTTTTAATGAAAAAAAATTGAAAATATAGCTGTAAAATGTCATAGAAGCCAACATACAATATAAATGACTGAGAGTACACAGCTTAAAGTTGTACATAAGCTGTAATGAGCAATTGCTGCTTTATGTTTACCGACATTTTAAATAATTTATAACATTGCTGATTTATAATTTGTATCATTTTATATCAATCTAGACAATGTAGGCAGGGCTGTCAGAGAAGAAATATGACTTCTCATTTCTGTTCTCTTGTCCGGGCATATAAAAAGATATAAAGAGAATTGCCGCTGTGACAGATTTTATTTCTTGCACCTGTGTAGTAACATCTGGCACATTTACAAGTGATGGCGCAGTTCATAATAATGTCCATTATCTTGGTACCCAGAGAGATATATACACTACTATAAAGCAGCTGCTTTAAACCCATGACAATAGGACATATCATAAAAAACCTGTCCACTTTGAATTAGTAATCATCATGAAAAAGCGCCACATATTCAATACTGTACTCCTATTAACCACTTCAGCCCCGGAAGATTTTACCCCCTTCTTGACCACAGCACCTTTTGCGATTCGGCACTGCGTCGTTTTAACTGACAATTGCGCGGTCGTGCGACGTTGCATCCAAACAAAATTGACGTCCTTTTTTTCCCACAAATAGAGCTTTCTTTTGGTGGTGTTTGATCACCTCTGTGTTTTTTTTTTTTTTTTTTTTGCGCTATGAACAAAAAAAAGAGCGACAATTTTGAAAAAAAAGCAATATTTTTCCTTTTTGCTATTATAAATATTTTAATCTTTCTCTCTCTCTCTCTTTTTTATCTCTTTATCTCTCTCTCTCTCTCTTTTATCTTTTTATATCTCACTCTTTTTTATCTCTTTATCTCTATCTCTCTCTTATCTTTTTATATCTCTCTCCTATATATATATAGTTCTGTCAGATTGGATGGAGAGCATCTGTAAAGAGCAATTTCCTTGCCCGGCCTGTCAGTTTAGGTGGACGGACATTTTTTGGTAGGTATGTGCCATACTCTTTGCATTTTTGGATGATGGATTGAACAGTGCTCTGTGAGATGTTCAAAGCTTGTTTTTTTTGTTTTTTTATAACCTAACCCGGCTTTAAACTTCTCCAAACCTTTATCCCTGACCTCTCTGGTGTGTTCCTTGGCCTTCATGATGATGTTTGTTCACTAAGTGCCGGTTCACACAGGGGCGACACGACTTCCAGCGCGACTTTTGGAGGCAGCTTGGACACGACTTGAGGAGCTACTTCAACACGACTTGGGACGACTTACAACGCGACTTTAAGTCGCCCCAGGCCAGGTGACTTTGGCCGTGGCCAATCAGAGAATAATCAGCTCTGGAGGGAGAACTCCACGCCATATTTTAAATAAAAAACCGGCACGGGTTCCCCCTCCAGGAGCAGACCAGGCCCTTAGGTCTGATATGGATTTTAAGGGCAACCCCCTACGCCGAAAATACGGCGTGGGGGTCCCCCCAAAATCCATACCAGACCCTTATCCGAGCACGCAGCCTGGCCGGTCAGGAAAGGGGGTGGGGACGAGCGAGCGTACCAGGCCGCATGCCCTCAACATGGGGGGTGGGTGCTTTGGGGAAGGGGGGCGCCCTGCGTGTTGATGAGGACAAGGGTTTCTTCCCGACAACCCTGGCTGTTGGTTGTCGGGGTCTGCGAGCGGGGGGGCTTATCGGAATCCGGGAGCCCCCTTTAATAAGGGGGCCCTCAGATCCCGGCCCCCCACCCTATGTGAATGAGTATGGGGTACGATGTACCCCTACCCATTCACCCAAGGTATAAAAGTGTAAATAAAAAAAACACAAATTTTTTTTAAATATTTTATTGCACTGTTCCGGGGGTCTTCTTCCGTCTTGGGGGGTCTTCTCGCCCAGCTTTCTTCTTCGTCGTCGCCGTCGTCGTCTGGGGGTCTCGTTCCGCCTTCGGGGGTCTTCGGGGGTCTTCCGGGGTCTCTTCTGTTCTTGCCGCTGTCGTCGCCTTCTGTGCAGTCTTCTTCCTCCTCCTCTTGTTCTTCTTCCGATGTTAACTCGTCGCTGTCTCTGGCCGGAATGGCATAGACGCGCTGTGTTGTGACTTATATAGGGACAAGGAGGTGGGGTCACATGCTCATGTCACATGGTGACCCCGCCCCCTATGATGTCGCAGTCCCGGAGGATGCTGGAGTTCCTCCTCAAGGAGACACTGTCGCGTCCATATAGATGGAGATCCGACTTGGAGGCGACATCCATTGAAATCAATGGGTACAAGTCGCCTAGAAGTCGGATTGAAGTAGTACAGGAACCTTTTCTGAAGTCGGAGCGACTTCAGTAGCGTTCATTAAGACGGCTCTCTTTCACTTGCATGTAATTTCTAATGTCAAGCGACTTGGGGCGACTTGCGGTCTGACAAGTCGCCCCCCAAGTCGCGGTAGTGTGAACGGGCTCTAAGGTTCTCTAGCAAATCTCTGAGGGCTTCACAGAAAACCTGTATTTTTACTGAGATTAAATTACACACAGGTGGACTCTATTTACTAATTAGGTGACTTCTGAAGGCAATTGGTTCCACTAGATTTTAGTTAGGGGGTATCAGAGTAAAGGGGGCTGAATACAAATGTACGCCACACTTTTTAGATATTTATTTGTAAAAAATGTTGAGAACCATTTATCATTTTCCTTCCTCTTCACAATTATGTGCCACTTTGTGTTGATCTATCACATAAAATCCCCCACATTTTTTTGTTTTTGTTTTTAGTTGTAAGATCACAAAAGTTGGAACATTTCAAGGGGTATGAATACTTTTTCAATGTGCTGTAAGTTACATTTAAGCATATGTCATACCTAAAGTACATTACACATCCCAACCCCTGCAACAGCTTATGCAGATGCATCTCATCTTCTTTACAAAGCTGCCACTTTATACTCTTCTCTGCATTATCATTTCAGACTAAATTATTGATAGCTATATACTTGTCTAGCTATATTTTCTATAAATTATATATTTGAGATGTTGTCCGCTTCCATGAAAAATATGTCTAATTATTTTCGCATATGTAAGTAACCCAACGGAGAATTGATCTGCTGAGCCATTTACAATTTACTTCATTAAATTAAACAATTTCCCTTAGCAAGATGAAACTGAACCTTAAAAGAAATCCATCCTACAATATAAAGGATGATCTTTAAAAAACAAATAGAAGAAAAACATCATTAATTTCTACAGAAGACAGACTCCAGCTGTTTGTTTTCTGTAGTGTATCTAAACCCGAAAGCAAAAATTTTATAAATTGCAGCACCCCAGTCTTGACGTGGTGGCTGCATTCGTTTTATTTTATTTTTTTAGACTACAAATAACTCTCCCCCCTTCTCATCTCCATTACAATAAGAGGAGGTGATTTGTAGTTCACATAAGATAGCAGAGAAAGCTGATAACTTTGCTTGAGATTTCAGTAGACGTGCAATTCGTTTAGTTCCAAATTAGTTTAACAGATTTTGACAAATTCGTTAATTCCGAAATTCCGAATTTTTCAATTTTCGAAATTTCGAATTTCGAATTCCCGAAAAAGTTGAAATTTTGGAAATTTGACACTTCGGAATTTGGAAAATTCTAAACTTCAGAAATTTCGGAAATTGGAAATTCAAAAATTTGAATTTGGAAATTCAAAATTTCGGAAATTCAGAAGTCCAGAAATTCAAAATTTCGGAAATTCAGTAATTCGAAAATTCAAAATTAGGAAATTTGAAAATTAGGAAATTCAAAATTTCGGAAATTTGAAAATTTGAAAATATGGAAATTTGAAAATTTGAAAATATGGAAATTTGAAAATTTGAAAATATGGAAATTTGAAAATTTGAAAATATGGAAATTTGAAAATGAGAAAATTCGAAAGCCCAAAAATATGAAATAATAACTAACTAATAATAACTATTAAATTATAGGTATTGAAATTTACTTTCAAATTTGGCTGTTAGTGAACGTAACGAGTACGAATTTATCTGAAGTTAAGAATTATCTGAAATAATGAATGCCGTATCTAAACGAATGGAGCGTAACGATTTAATAATAATAAATAACAATAATAATAATAATAAAAACCTTTTTATTATTATTATTTATTATTAATTTGTTCCATTCCATTTGTTTAGATGCGGCATTCGTTATTTCGGATAATTCGTAACTTCAGATAAATTTGCATTTGTTACGTTCACTAACAGCCAAATAGTTAAAGACAGAGGTAGAATCCAATGACCATTGATCTGCGCCCCCTGGGCTCTGACTGCATGATGAAGTTGGAAGTAATAGAAGTGCGTAGCCGAGGGAAGCCTAAAGTTCTCACGAAGTTACGAAAAGGACCTCAATTGTCCATCTCGGAAAATGTGGGACAGGTGAGAAATGCCAAATTGTTTCCACTTTGTGCCATATTGTAGTTTTGCTATTTCAGGAAAGTAATTATTATCCAAAATGGGGCTGTATTTGGTAAACCCATAAACAACTTGCATCATCCTAATCTTGTTCCAAACCTTCTGCATAGGGGCGTAGGCAGGGTAGAGTTTGTTAGATTTACTTAAATGTAGGGCCTCCAAGCCATCCGCCACCCACATTCCCGTCATACAACTAAGGAGCTTAGCAGAGGAGAGCAGAGCTTAGCAGAGGAGTCCATGACATGAATACATAGCGCCCAACTGTCCCTGATTTCGAGGGACTGTCCCTAATTTGGAACAAAGTCCCTCTGTCCCCCTCTTTTGTCCCTCATTTTGGTCTGATCTATATAGCTGTATATAAAATGCACCTTTTATCTTTCAAAAAGTGTTTCCCAGCGCTAAACCTTTCATCCAGGAATTGCTGCATTTGTAAATTTCAAAAGCCAATATAAAGAAATAGTAGTGGTAAAAAAAAGCACTTGTGGGTTTAAATAATCACATGTTTGATGTAATGACGCATACACACGATCGGAATTGTCGTTGGAAAAAGCTCTGACAGTTTTCCCAACAGAATTCCAACTGTCTTGCCTACACACGGTCACACCAAATTCCAACCGTCAAGAACGCGGTGAGGTACAACACTACAACAAGCCGAGTTCAATGCTTCCGAGCATGCGTCGAATTGTTTCTGAGAATGCGTAGGTATTTTGGGTGTCAGAATTGCTACAGACGATCGGAATTTCCGATAGAAACCTTTTCCGTCTGAAAAATTGAGAACATGCTTTCAATTCTTTGCTGTCGGAAATTCGGCCAGCAAAATTCCGATGGAGCCTACACACGGTCGCATTTTCCGATGAAAAGCCCTCATCTGTCTTTTTCTGGCCAGAATTCCCATCGTGTGTAAGCGGCATTAGTCTCCTTTAAGGGGGAGTGGCAGGGGGTGTGGCCTAGGCCTATTTTTGCTGATAGGTGTCCCTCATTCCCATCTCAAAAAGTTGGGAGGTATGATGAATGAAGGCATTTGGGAAATGCTGAAGCAGAGCCAAATGCTACATATCGGATACATTTTGGCATGATGCAATTGCATCCATGTGAACAACACTGCGAGCTGCAATGCACATATTTGATGCAAAGTGTTGACAGGCATTTGTGGGGCTTCAAAAACGCAGATGAAATGCCTGATTTTTATGCTAGTGTAAAAATTGTTTAATGCCGCGTACACACGGTCGGACTTTCCGGCAGAAAAAGTCAGACGGAATCTTTTCATTGGATATTCCGATCGTGTGTATGCCTCATAAAAATTTTTTTTTTTTAGAAAATTCTGACAGACCTAGAAATAGAACATGTTTTAAATATTTCAGACGGAATCCATCCCTATTGGGAAAACCGCTCGTCTGTATGCTGTTCCGACAGACCAAAAATTACGCATGCTCTGAAGCAAGTACGAGATGGCAGCTATTGGCTACTGGCTATTGAACTTCCCTTTTCTAGTCCCGTTGTACGTGTTGTATGTCACCGCGTTCTAGACGGTCGGACTTTGGTGTGATCGTGTGTAGGCAAGACAGTTTCAGCAGAACTCCGTCGGAAAAACCGTCAGAGTTTATTCCGCCGGAAAAAAAAAGGTCGTGTGTACGCGGCATTAAGGATCCTTCACCCATGTGGCTGGGGGGGGGGGGGGGCAGTGAAACCAGACAGTTAAGCAGCAGTTTTACCACCCCTCAACTGCCTGTCTGAACTCTAAAACACACCTCCTGTATACATACCACGGCTGCAATACTGTGCTTAGCAGCCACAGCAACTGCTGGGCAGGCCTTTTCTGTTTTTTTGTTTAAATTTGTATTTTTTGATAGAAAATTATTTAGAACCCTTAGGTCTTTCAAATGCAATTGAAAAAAAAATACACTTTAATAAATAAAAGAAACAAAACAATAGTTACCCCAATTTTTTTGTATAATGTGAAAGATGATATTACGCTGAGTAAATAGATACCTAACATGTAATGCTTTATTTATGCTAAATTGTGCTCGTGGAATGGCGAAAAACTATGGTACTTAAAAATCTTTATAGGAGACACTTTAAACCTTTTTTCAGGTTACCTTTTTAGAGTTATAGAGGAGGTCTTGTGATAGAATTATTGCTCTCGCTCTAACAATTGTGGCGATACCTCATGTGTGGTTTGAACACCGTTTACGGGCGTGACTTACATATGTGTTTGCTTCTATGCGCAAGCACGGAATGATGGGGGTGCTTTACATTTTTCTTTTCTTATTTCTTTTACTATTTTATTTTTACAATGTCTGTTTATTTTATTTTTTTGTGTAACATCCCTTGTAATAGAAAAAGACCCCAAATCTCTCCTTTACCTTTAAAAGCAACAGAATTTTTTTTTAATCTTGACTTAAAATAAATCATTTGTTTCGGCCCAAGAACCGCAAGTGACGTCAGAAGTCGTTTCGGTCCTCCAAGGGCATAGAGCCAAGTGGGGGCCATCTTGCCCTCACTCAACTTCCTGCCCAGCAAATGGCCTCATCGGATCGCATCCAGGAATTACCGACGGCTCCGGTAAGCCCGGAAACGACCAGGAAGTGGCAGGAGCGTGGGAGGCACCTCTCCCGCCACCTCTAAAAGTAATCCTGTGGTGAATGCGCCCGCGGGACTACTTTTATCCGACACTGAATCACCAATAGTAAAAAATTATATGGGGTTATGGCAGCTAGCAATGACGTATTTTTACTATGGCCCAGTCGGCAAGTGTTTAAACAGCATGTCACTTTGGGCGGGCAGTGCTGCCGCTGTATGCGACTAATGCAGTTTTAAGGGGCTTCCCCGCAACTGCACTGCAACTGTGTGCAATGCATGCGATTGCTGGACAGTAGTATGGCAAGTATAGGGTTAAATCAGCCAGTGAAGCATGTGAAAATAAAAAAAATACATTTAAAAATAATATATAAGTACCCCGCCCCCCCTGTGCTCACGCACAAATACAAACATCTACAGCAGTAATTCTAGTGGCAGACCCCCTGTGTAACTCTACACTGGTAACCTGTAAAGGCTTTTAAAGTGCTACCTCTGGAGATTTTTAGGTACTGTAGTTTAGCTTCTTTCTACAGGCGTATGGAATTTTTAGGCGTGATATGTTAGGTATCTATTTACTTGGCGTAACATCATCTTTTGTATTTTACCAAAAATTGTATATTATATTATGTTTGTGTCACTAAAATTCATTAAAGTGAACTCTTTCCTATAAATTTGGTTTGTTAAACCAAATATCATGCAACAGCAAAAATTGCAACAACAACCATTTTATTCTCCAGGGCTTCTGCTTTTAAAATAAAAATATATGAGGGGGCCCAAAATAGGTCCAACTTTTGGAGATTAAATGAAGAACTGCTACAGGATAAAGTAGACAGAAGTTAGGATCAAGGTATCAAGGCCATTTTCCATATACAGTGGTGTGAAAAAGTGTTTGCCCCCTTCCTCATTTCCTGTTCCTTTGCATGTTTGTCACACTTAAGTGTTTCGGAACATCAAACCAATTTAAACAATATTCAAAGACAACACAAGTAAACACAAAATGCAATTTGTAAATGAAGGTGTTTATTATTAAAGGTGAAAAAAAATCCAAACCATCATGGCCCTGTGTGAAAAAGTGATTGCCCCCCTTGTTAAAACATACTATAACTGTGGTTGTCCACACCTGAGTTCAATTTCTCTAGCCACACCCAGGCCTGATTATTGCCGCACCTGTTCACAATCAAGGCATCACTTAAATAGGAGCTGCTTGACACAGTAAGGTCCACCAGAAGATCCTTAAAAGCTACACATCATGCCGAGACCCAAAGAAATTCAGGAACAATTGAGAAAGAAAGTAATTGAGATCTATCAGTCTGGAAAGGGTTATAAAGCCATTTCCAAAGCTTTGGGAATCCAGCGAACCACAGTGAGAGCCATTATCCACAAATGGCGAAGACATGGAACAGTGGTGAACCTTCCCAGGAGTGGCCGGCCGCCCAAAATTACCCCAAGAGCGCAGCGACGACTCATCCAAGAGGTCACAAAAGACCCCACAACAACGTCCAAGGAACTGCAGGCCTCACTTGCCTCAGTTAAGGTCAGCGTTCATGCCTCCACCATCAGGAAAAGACTGGGCAAAAATGGCCTGCATGGCAGAGTTCCAAGGAGAAAACCACTGCTGAGCAAAAAGAACATCAAAGCTCGTCTCAATTTCTCCACAACACATCTTGATGATCCCCAAGACTTTTGGGACAACATTCTGTGGACCGATGAGACAAAAGTGGAACTCTTTGGAAGGTGTGTGTCCAAGTATATCTGGCGTAGAAGGAACACTGCATTTCAGAAAAAGAACATTATACCAACAGTAAAATATGGTGGTGGTAGTGTGATGGTCTGGGGCTGTTTTGCTGCTTCAGGACCTGGAAGACTTGCCGTGATAAAAGGAACTATGAATTCTGCTGTCTACCAAGAGATCCTGAAGGAGAATGTCCGACCATCTGTTCGTGTACTCAAGCTGAAACGAACTTGGGTTCTGCAGCAGGACAATGATCCTAAACACACCAGCAAGTCCACCACCGAATGGCTGAAGAAAAACAAAATGAAGACTTTGGAGTGGCCTAGCCAAAGTCCAGACCTGAATCCTATTGAGATGTTGTGGTATGACCTTAAAAAGGCCGTTCATGCTCGAAAAAACCCTCTAATGTAACTGAATTAGGACAATTCTGCAAAGATGAGTGGGCCAAAATTCCTCCAGGACGCTGTAAAAGCCTCATTGCACGTTATCGCAAACGCTTGGTTGCAGTTGTTGCTGCTAAGGGTGGCCCAACCAGTTATTAGGTTTAGGGGCAATCACTTTTTCACACAGGGCCATGATGGTTTGGATTTTTTTTCACCTTTAATAATAAACACCTTCATTTACAAATTGCATTTTGTGTTTACTTGTGTTGTCCTTGACTATTGTTTAAATTGGTTTGATGTTCCGAAACACTTAAGTGTGACAAACATGCAAAGGAACAGGAAATGAGGAAGGGGGCAAACACTTTTTCACACCACTGTATATATATATTTAATAAACAAAATTCTGCCATGCTAATGATAACGTTATACAAAACACACCAATAAAGTGCAAAAAATTAAAATAATAATGTCCACTTTAGATGCATATTATGAAAGTAACAGTCCCAATCCAAAAATGCATACACCGCTGCGTAATAGAAGGTGTCAAAGAAATTCCATATTCACCACATGGGCCATAACCAATAACTGAATGGACTCCAGATAGTACAAACAATTCGAACAGGCGTGGCGACATCACATGCGTTATCTCCGCCCAAATTCATATCATCATAACTGATGTCATCGGGGGCATCGACTTATGTTAATAACATCAGTTATGACGAAACGCAATGGACGGAGCTAACACATGTGACATCGCCATGCCTGTTCAAATTGTTTGTATTATCTGGAAGCACTTATTACATTGCTTTGGAATGTCCTATATATACACAGCGCTATTTTTATAAATCACATATGAGTAGTTTTACATTTTACTTTTAATAAAGGTTTTTACTGATTCACACTATGTGGGCCTTTCTATTTTAATTTCCTGGAGGAATCCTGCATCACAACTGTTGCTATGAATATCTAATACCCTACTAGTGAATCAGGGATAAGGATCTGATTAAACTACATGGGTCTCAGCATCGTGTAACAGGATACTGCTTGCAGGCCAATTTGATTCTGTAATAGAGTCCATTGATTCTGGTAAGAGTCCATTCAGTTATTGTGATGGCCCACGTGGTGAATATGGACTTTTTTTTGGACACCTTCTATCACAAAGTGGTGTATGCATTTTTGGATTGGAACTGTTGCTCTCATCATATGTATTTAAAGTGGACTTACATTATTATTTACATTTTTTTCACTTTATTGGTGTGTTTTGTATAAGGTTTCTATTATCGTGGCAGAATTTGTTTATTTAATTGATTGCACAGTGTGTCTGACAGTTTGTTTTTGCCAGCGGCTTTTTTTACACCTGCCAGCACGATTTCTATTACAAATGTGCATATATATTTAATGTTTGGGGGCTCTAAGTTATTTTCTAGGAACAAAAATTATGATTTTTATATGGCAGAAATGTCAGAATTCGCCTGGACTGGAACTGGTTAATGGCAGTATTACCAGCTAAAATAAAAGTGAAAAAAAGAAAACCAATGCAGCCACTACATCTAAGGACTGGTAAGCTGCAATACTATCAATTTGTCTTCTTGGGTTTATATGCACTTTAATCAATACAGTTTTTACGTATGTCTTCCACACTCAGAAACAATGTATCACATGGTTTACAGTGCCTTGAAAAAGTATTAATACCCCTTGAAATTTGCAACATTTTGGCATGTTACAACCAAAAACAGAAATATATTTTATTGGTATTTTATGTTATAGACCATCACAAAGTGTCACATAATTGTTAAGTGGAAGGAAAATGATAAATGGTTTTCAATTTATTTTACAAATAAATATCTGAAAAGTGTGGTGTACATTTGTATTCAGCCCCCCTTACTCTGATACCCCTAAGGCCCCTTTCACACTTGTGCGACTTCAAGGTCGTGCGACTTTACCGCGATTTTGCTGCGATTTTGCAGCGATTTCAAGGAATGCCTGTGTAAGTGTCATCAAAATCGGACCAAAGTATTGCAGGGACTACTTTGAAGTCGGACAGCTTGAAGTCGTAGTAATATGAATGTCTGTCATTGGAAACCATGGGGAACGACTTGTCATGCTACTTTGCAGTCCCAAATCATGGGACAAGTCGTATAAGTGTGAAAGGGGCCTAACTAAAATCTAGTGGAACAAATTGCCTTCAGAAGACACCTAATTAGTAAATAGAGCCCACCTGTGTGTAATTTAATCTCAGTATAAATACAGCTGTTCTGTGAAGCTCTCGGAGGTTTCTTAGAGCACCTTTGTGAACAAACAGCATCATGAAGACCAAGGAACACACCAGACAGGTCAGGGATAAAGTTCTGGAGAAGTTTAAAGCAGGGTTAGGTTATAAAAAAATATCCCAAGCTTTGAACATCTCACAGAGCACTGTTCAATCCATCATCCGAAAATGGAAAGAGTATGGCACAACTGCAAACTGACAGGCCAGGCAAGGAGAGCATTAATCAGAGAAGCAGCCAAGAGGTCCATGGTAACTCTGGAGGAGCTTCAGAGATCCACAGCTCAGGTGGGAGAATCTGTTCACAGGACAACTATTAGTCGTGCACTCCACAAATCTGGCCTTTATGGAAGAGTGGCAAGAAGAAAGACATTGTTGAAAGAAAGCCATAAGAAGTCCTGTTTGCAGTATGCAAGAAGCCATGCCTCCACACAAGCATATGGAAGGAGGTGCTCTGGTCATATGAGACCAAAATTGAACTTTTTGGCTTAAAAGCAAAGCACTATGTGTGGCAGAAAACTAACACTGCACATCAACCTGAACACACCATCCCCACTGTGAAACATGGTGGTGTTAATGTTGTGGGGATACTTTTCTTCAGCTGGGACAGGGAAGCAGGTCAGAGTTGATGGGAAGATGGATGAAGCCAAATACTGGGCAATCTTGGAAGAAAACGTGTTAGAGTCTGCAAAACTTGAGACTGAGGCGGAGGACAATGACCCTAAACATACAGCCAGAGCTACAATGGAATGGTTTCGATCAAAGCATATTCATGTGTTAGAAAGGTCCAGTCAGACCTAAATCCAATTGAGAATCTGTGGCAAGACTTGAAAATTGCTGTTCACAGATGCTCACCATCCGATCTGACAGAGCTTGAGCTATTTTGCAAAGAAGAATGGGAAAATATTTAATTCTCTAGATGTGCAAAGCTGGTAGAGACATCCCCAAAAAGACGTGTAGCTGTAATTGCAGTGAAAGGTGGTTCTACAAAATATTGTACAACATTTTTAAAACCATTTATCATTTTCCTTCCACTTCACAATTATGTGCCACTTTGCGGTTGATTTACTAAACCCTGGAAAGTGCAAAATGTGGTGCAGCTGAACGTGGTAGCCAATCATCTTCTAACTTCAGCTTGTTCAATTAAGCTTTGACAATAAAACCTGGAAGCTGATTGGTTTCTATGCAGAGCTGCACCAGATTTTGCACTCTCCAGTTTTAGTAAATCTATCTATCTAAATCTTAGTCTATCACATAAAATCCCAATAAAATACGTTTACATTTTTGGTTGTAACATGACAAAATGTGGAAAATCTCAAGGGGTATGAATACTTTTTCAAGGCACTGTACATAATTAGGAATTCATGTATAGAGAGAAGGTCCTATTGAAACATTTCTTGTGAATTGTATTTAAATCTCATCCGCTGTTGATCCATTCAAACCTTTAATGCAGTATGACCATTCATACCAGGCAGCCTTGTGCACTTTCATTGAATGGAAGCAAAACAGCATGAAAATGATATAGTGTCAATGGCTGCTAGCAGAGCAGTATGAGGATACATTTCACACTTTGTTGATAAGGAAACTGTGAATGTCTTTCTTTGTAACGATTGACTTTACATGTCTAGTCAAAGCGGAAAAAAGAGATAGGAAAGAAAAGAAAGCTTGTTTTTACTGTCAAGTAACTGCTAGCATTTGCCATGCATTCAGTTAACAAAAATAGGCTTATGTACGCCCGATATGTAGGCACATGTTTCTAAAGCTGCTATTGAATCCAGTGTTGTGTTCCTTAAATAATCATTTAGCACCCTCCTAGTTAAGCTGCTAGGTAAATTTAGTTTTTGGCTCAGCTGTGACCAGGGTCATAGGCCTGCACAAAGGATGTGTCGGGTGTGCCTAACCACTTCAGCCCCGGACCAATTGGCAGCCAAAGGACCAGGCCCCTTTTTGCGATTCGGCACTGCGTCGCTTTAACTGACAATTGCGCGGTCGTGCGACGTGGCTCCCAAACAAAATTGGCGTCCTTTTTTTCCCACAAATAGAGCTTTCTTTTGGTGGTATTTGATCGCCCCTGCGGTTTTTATTTTTTGCGCTATAAACAAAAATAGAGCGACAATTTTGAAAAAAATGCAATATTTTTTACTTTTTGCTATAATAAATATCCCCAAAAAAATATATAAAAAAAAAATTTTTTTCCTCAGTTTCGGCCGATACGTATTCTTCTACATATTTTTGGTAAAAAAAATTGCAATTAGCGATTATTGATTGGTTTGCGCAAAAGTTATAGCGTTTACAAAATAGGGGATAGTTTTATAACATTTTTATTAATATTTTTTTATTTTTACTAGTAATGGCGGTGATCAGCGATTTTTATTGTGACTGCGACATTATGGCGGACACATCGGACATTTTTGACACATTTTTGGGACCATTGTCATTTATACAGAAATCAGTGCTATTTAAATAGCACTGATTCCTATGTAAATGACAGTTGTAGTGAAGGGGTTAACCACTAGGGGGCGGGGAGGAGTCAGTGTGACGTGTGTGTGTTTTTTTACAGTAGGGGGGCGTGGCTGTATGTCTGACATCATTGATCGGCGTTCCCGATGACAGGGAACCGCTGATCACTGACAGACAGTGTAGGAAGCGCGGGGAGAGGTTTGTTTACACAAACCTCTCCCCGTTCTTCAGCTCCGTAACCCGATCGCGGGACACCAGCGGCGATCGGGTCCGCTGGTCCCGCGGCCGGGGTCACGGAGCTCCCGACCGGGTCGCGAGTGCGCCGCTGGCGGCGCGCGCGCGACCCACAGGCAGGCACATGCACGATCACGTACAGGTACGTGATTTTGCCTGCCCGTGCCATTCTGCTGACGTATATATGCAGTGGGCGGTCGGGAAGTGGCTAATCAGCCTATGTGGCACAGATTTCCCTGATTGAATGCCACCTCCCCATGTCCCCTACCTTCCCAACCCGCAGCGCTGTCAGCTTCTCTTCTCTCCTCTAATGCCAGCTGCTGCGAGGGGTGCTTTAGGTTTGAGAGCGGGGGGAAGAGGCCGGTAAATATGTAGTATTCCAGCCCCTTCCTTTTCTGAATATACACAGCGAGTGATCGGTACCAATCTGTGTTTGCTATGTTTCAGTCTGTGAATAAACAGGAAGCTGCTCAGCATAGAGCACTTCCCATTCATTCACTGTCCAGTGCAGATGAGGCTGCAGAGAAAGGGGCTGGGGAATCTCTGTCCTCAGTCCCTTTCTCTGTCTCAAAAGTGGGACATCAGGGGTCTGTTTCCACCCCTAATATTTCATCAAAGCCCCCCAATGGGGCTCCTAACATTTTTTTATAAAAACACATAGTTAAAAATAGGATTGTAGCATGTGTGTTTGAGCTTTGGGGTGCACATCCTAATGCAAGAGGCTGTGCACACCTATGACCACGGGAGCAGTAATAGTTGGGTCTGGTCTGTTCATGGCTTCACAGGTTGGGAGTTTTGATTGCTCCCCCCCCTTTCTCCAGAAGAAGTTCCGGGAGCTTAGGGAGGGAAATTTAAAATGATCAGTCTGAATATTGTGCCAATCCCTTGGGAAGTGTGCCCAGATGGTGGCCGGGATGCTGTTAAATAGCCAGGAGCCCTAAGGAAATTGTCTTTTCCCCTGCTGAGGGAATGAATCTGTGAGCTAAGAGAAAGGGGGGGCTGTTTGCCCCTGGAGCCCTTTGGACTTGACGCTGTACTATTCTACAAGAGGCTGTACCTATGGACTGAACGTGTTCTGGGATTCTGCCTTTACCTCCTCTCAAATCTACTTCATGGTCCCCAGATGTGAACCTGTGGACTGTTCCAGTCTGCCTTTACTTGTTCTCAAATCTACTTCATGGTCCCCAGATGTGAACCCAAAGATTGCTCCAGAGAGAAGTGTCCTCTGCTAACACTATGTAAACATTTTGGAGTATCCCCCACATCACCCTAAATCTCCTCTTGTTACAAGTTTCTACAAGAAAATACATTTTAAAATACAACCCCCTAGACTGGTCAATAAACTGGTGTGAGTGAACTGTCGCTGTTTGCCTGGCTGCCTCTGCCCTGTTATTGGTGCTATTATCTTTTGTAGACTAAAACAGGTTTTCTTCTAAGATTGCCCTGTATTTGGCTCCATCCAGCTTCCCATCAACTCTGACCAGCTTTCCTGTCCCTGCTGAAGAAAAGCATCCCCACAACATGATGCTGTCACCACCATGTTTCACAGTGGGGATGTTGTGCTCATGGTGATGTGCAGTGTTAGTTTTTCACTACACATAGCGTTTTGCTTTGAGCCCAAAAAGTTAAATTTTGGTCTCATCTAGACCACCTTCTTCCACATGTTTGCTGTGTCCCCAACATGGCTTCTCGCAAACTGCAAATGGGACTTATTATGACTTTCTTTCACCAATGGCTTTCTTCTTGCCACTCTTCCATAAAGGTCAGATTTGTGGAGTGCACGACTAATAGTTGTCCTGTGGACAGATTCTCCCACCTGAGCTGTGAATCTCTGCAGCTCCTCCAGGGTTACCATGGGCCTCTTGGCTGCTTCTCCGATTAATGTTCCCCTTTCCCGGCCTGTCAGTTTAGGTGGACGGCCATGTCTTGGTAGGTTTGCAGTTGTGCCATACTCTTTCCATGGATGGATTGAACAGTGCTCCATGAGACGTTCAAAGCTTGGGAACCCTGCTTTATACTTCTACACAACTTTGTCCCTGACATGTCTGGTGTGTTCCTTGGCCTTCATGATGCTGTTTGTTCACTAAGGTTCTCTAACAAACCTCTGAGGGTTTTACAGATCAGCTGTATTTATACTGAGATTAAATCACACACAGGTGGACTCTATTTACTAATTATGTGACTTCTGAAGGCAATTGGTTCCACTAGACTTTAGTTAGGGGTGCCTGAGTAGAGGCGGCTGAATACAAATGCATACTTTTCACATATTTATTTGTAATAAAATTGAACACCGTTTATAATTTTCCTTCAACTTCACATTTATGTGCCACTTTGTGTTGGTCTATCACATAAAATCCCATTAAAATACATTTACGTTTTTAATGTTACGTTGTAACATGACAAGATGTGGAACATTTCAAGGGTTATGAATACTTTTTCAAGGCAATGTAGGTCAAATAATTGACACGGGGAGCAGAGCGCTTTAAAAAAAATAAAAAAAAATAAGAAAAATGTAACAATCCCAGTATCAGATCACCCTCCTCTCCACTTCTCAAAGACGGAGGTTGCACAGCAATAATGGCAAGAAGCTGCAGACCTACACAGCATTGAAAAGCCTGCTGAACTGGGCTACAATAGAGAATATTAAACCCAGATGATGGTTATTAAGGTTGACATTCTGACTTTGGTACGTTACATTTTCTTGGTTCCAATAATACATCATTGATTGACCTTAGTCATTGTCTGGATTTGCTCTTTAAAGCTGAAGTAAGGTATGGCAATATTTATAGTTACATTGGTTCAGCTTGGACCAATGTACGTATGTGCCAAACCTGTGAGATCCCTGTGAAAGTTGGAAACCGCTTCTACAGTAATTGCCTCTAAAACCAATGAAATAATGTCGGCGCTAAATCAATAAATAATGATAGAAAATCCAAAAAACTGAATGCGCATGAGACTAAAAAAAGTGAAAAAGTGAAAATGAATAAAAATTCATAATTCATATATAATGTTCAACATGATAAAATCAAAAGATCATATATCTAGTGTAAAATTATATGATTATCGTATGATCTCAGCCATTGGCTGAGAGCGCAGATCGGGATCCGGTCAGCTGCAGATTTTCCAGCATGCTCGTACAACAGAAACCAGCCAAACGACTGGCTTCTTCGGACCGGCTGCCATACACATGGCCCAAATGTTGCCCGGCATTCGGCCTGTGTATACCGGGCTTTAGAATAATTAGGATATCCTCCTGTCACTCCCAATCCCTTTGCTCCAAGCTCACCCAGCAGCAGAATGTAAAGCAAAAAAAACAACATCTCATAGCGCAATAAGGTTAAATTCTATGTCTTCAATAATAGAAGTGCACTTACATATTCTCCATGATGAAATCGCATTAACAAGCATACACAGTGGTTTTCAATGCAGGCAGTTCCTAAAACCGATGTTCCGGCAAGCCGATAGTATAATGGCGACACATTCCTCTAGCTTGCGGGTCCTAGTTAGCAAGGTTGAATAAAGACTGAATTGGAAAATTGTCCCTATCCCTGTACATTGTATCTCATTACGATGCTCATCTATTATATTATTATTTATTTAATATTTTATTTACCGTATTTATCGGCGTATAACACGCACTTTTCCCCCCTAAAAAACGGGGGAAAGTCGTGGGTGCGTGTTATATGCCGATACCCCCAAAAAAAAAAAATTCAAAAATGGCAAAAATGGCAAGCGCCGCCAAAAAATAGCGAGCGCCGCCGAAAAAAACCGAGGCGCGGCCGAAAAAAACCCGAAGCCGCGCCGCAATAGACCGAGCAGACTGTTCGGCTCTACTCGGAGTCCCGCCTCCCTGCGCTCGTTCCGGAAACAGCAGGGAGGCGGGACCGCGATCGGAGCTGAACAGTCGGCTCGGCCTTTTCCGGGGCCGCTTCGGTCTTTTTCGGCCGCGCCTCGGACTTTTTCGGCGGCGCACGCGACAGAGTCTCGGCGGCGGGAAATTTAAACCCGGACCGGACTTCTAATGTAGCTGGGCATGGCTGCAATGACGCTGGCAAGGTACAACGTCCCTGGGCAAGGCTGCAACGATGCTGGGCAAGGCTGCAATGACCCTGGGCAAGGCTGCAATGACGCTGGGCATGGCTGCAATGACGCTGGGCATGGCTGCAATGACGCTGGGCAAGGCTGCACTGACGCTGGGCATGGCTGCAATGACGCTGGGCATGGCTGCAATGACGCTGGGCAAGGCTGCACTGACGCTGGGCATGGCTGCAATGACGCTGGGCATGGCTGCAATGACGCTGGGCAAGGCTGCACTGACGCTGGGCAAGGCTGCACTGACGCTGGGCAAGGCTGCACTGACGCTGGGCAAGGCTGCAATGACGCTGGGCAAGCTGCAAATGACGCTTAAATGTAAGTTTTTTTTTTTCCCTAAACTTCCCTCCTAAAACTTTTTTTTCCTTAAAATGCCCTCCTAAACTTGGGGTGCGTGTTATACGCCGGTGCGTGTTATACGCCGATAAATACGGTATTTATTTTATTTACATACATCGCACACTCACATTGGTCCCTACCCTCAAGGAGCCCACAATCCAAGATCTCCAACTCACATTCATCTGCTAGGGCCAATTTTAGACAGAAGCCAATTAACCTACCAGCATGTCTTTGGAGTGTGGGAGGAAACCAGAGTACACAGAGGAAACCCACGCAGGCACAGGGAGAACATGCAAACTCCAGGCAGGTAGTGTTGTGGTTGGGATTTGAACCAGTAACCCTTTTTCCTGCTAGGTGAGAGTGCTACCCATTACAACACTGTGGGGTACCACCACTGTGGGTCCTGTGCCAAGCAGCTGCTCTGTTGCTTAGTGAAACAGGAAGTAAATCACTTGGCATAAGCACCATTCAGAGCACACTTTGCATTTTCTGAGTGAGTGCAAAGTATTGTCTGATCGTACATTGGTATAGATCATGACTTTGCCTCTCCACCTTGTCCAATCAGAAAATTCTTTGCATTCAATGAGAAAATGCAAAGTGTTCCTTAAATAATGCCTGTACCAAGCGAGCGTGGTGAATACTATAATGATTTCCAGCTTTCCAGCAACGGGAATCCCATCGGTATGGCACATACTGTACCTACTTACATTGGTCCAAACTGGACTAATGTAACTACCGTATTTATCGGCGTATAATGCGCACTTTTTTCCCCTTAAAATCAGGGGAAAATCGTGGGTGCGTGTTATATGCCGATCCTCCGCTGATTGTTCTGCAACGAGCGAGCGGAGCCGAGATACAGAAAGCAGAGAGTACTTTGGCTATTCTCTGCTCCTCTCGCAGTCCCGCCCACCTCCACTGATTGTCAGAGGCGCTCGCATACAGAAAGCTGAGAGTACTTCGGCTATTCTCGGCTCCTCTCGCAGTCCCGCCCACCTCCACTGATTGTCAGCGGAGCTCGCATACAGAAAGCTGAGAGTACTTCGGCTATTCTCGGCTCCTCTCGCAGTCCCGCCCACCTCCACTGATTGTCAGAGGCGCTCGCATACAGAAAGCTGAGAGTATTTCGGCTATTCTCGGCTCCTCTCGCAGTCCCGCCCACCTCCACTGATTGTCAGCGGAGCTCGCATACAGAAAGCTGAGAGTATTTCGGCTATTCTCGGCTCCTCTCGCAGTCCCGCCCACCTCCACTGATTGTCAGAGGCGCTCGCATACAGAAAGCTGAGAGTACTTCTGCTATTCTCTGCTCCTCTCGCAGTCCCGCCCACCTCCACTGATTGTCAGCAGCGCTCGCATACAGAAAGCTGAGAGTACTTCGGCTATTCTCGGCTCCTCTCGCAGTCCAGACTAGCCGAAGTACTCTCGGCTTTCTGTATGTCAGCGGCGCTCGCTCCTCTCGCAATTAGTGGAGGTGGGCGGGACTGCGAGAGGAGCCGAAGTACTCTCGGCTTTCTGTATGCGAGCACCGCTGACAATCAGTGGAGGTGGGCGGGACTGCGAGAGGAGCCAAGAATAGCCGAAGTACTCTTGGCTTTCTGTATTTCGGCTCTGCTTGCTCCTCTCCGCTCACAAATCGATGCCAAATTTAAAATAGGGAAAAGCTGAAGAGACTGGCAAAGCTGCAAAGGCACTGGGCAAGGCTGCAGATGGACAATGGGCAAGGCTGCAATGATGGTCAAGGCTGCAGATGGACACTGATAAAGCTGCATTGATGGGCATTTAAATGTAAGTTTTTTTCCTTAAACTTCCCTCCTAAAAGTTTTTTTCCTTAAAATTCCCTCCTAAACTTGGGGTGTGTGTTATACGCCGGCAGGTGTTATAAGCCGATAAAAACGGTATGTAAAAATTGCCATACCTAAAATTCAACACTAAAGCAAACCTGTCCATATAGCCAATAGGTCAAGCCAAGTGCAGCAACGGAAAACAAATCCTCCAAACTGGTTCTAATTTCCTGAATTGAGAAAAGTCAGAGGTTGAACATGTTCCCATTACATTGCATACCACGAGTTAGTGCTATGACAGATTTATTTAAAATTAAACCTGTGCTGGGATAAATATTGTAGACTGTCATTGTTGACTTCTTATAAAAATGCTAATGAAGTAAATGTCAGGCTAATCCAATACTTCCAGCGCTCTCCTTCCCTGACACAGAAGTATGAAGATCAGGAGTGACTCAAAAACTATTCAATCCAGAAACAGACAGCTAGCATTATAGGAAGGTACTGGCATGCTGCACTTTCTGTCAGTATATAGGGAGCTCCGTTAGGCTCGGTTCACACTGCTGCAACTTGAGATCCGACTTGTGAGACCCCAAGTCACATGAGATGTGAAATCCTATGGTAGTCAAAGACAGCTGTCTTAATTAGCATTACAGAAGTCGCTCTTACTTTAGAAATGGTTCCTGTACTACCTCAAGGCGACTTCTATATGATCTCTATTCAATACATCTATCAAAGTAGTACTGAAGTCACCAGGAAGTCGCCTGGCAACGTCGCACCATAAGTCACGCAACCTTCAGGTGGCAGAAGTGTGAGCCTTAAAGAGTAACTAAAGGCAAACATTTTTCTTTTTTTTTCTTTTTTTTTAACTGCCCGGCTTTAGAGAAGCCAGCGGTAACCATTTTGGCTGAGGCCATTGGACGGTGGCCTAGATACACCTCACAGCGCCATAGCTCTGACAGTGGCCACCTATTGTAGTCCTACGGACCACAAAAAAAGGCAATGGAGTACACAGGATCAAATATACAGCTCCTGGATCGGAGATCTATGATGCCCAGTGTTGGCTATCTTACTTTAAAAAAGTAATTGGTTAAGTTACAAATTACTTCTCCCAAAAAGTAATTGCGTTAGTAACTCGGTTACTACATTGGAAAAGTAATTAGTTACTCAGAAAAGTAACTGTGACAGGGGTGGCAGCGGTGGTACTTGAGGGGTGGCAGTGGTGGTACTTGAGGGGTGGCAGCGGTGGTACTTGAGGGGTGGGAGTGGTGGTACTTGAGGGGTGGCAGCGGTGGTACTTGGGGGTGTGGCAGTGGTGTACTTGGGGGGTGGCAGTGGTGATGGTGTACAGTACTTGGGGGGGGGGAAGCAGCGGGGGTACTTGGGGGGTGGCAGCGGTGGTGTACTTGGGGGGGTGGCAGGCAGCGGTGGTACTTGGGGGGTGGCAGCAGTGGTGGTGCCATCCTCTCCCACCACCACCTCTGCCTCTTACTGATCCCATCCCCCACCACCACTGATCTCATCCCTACCCTATCCCCCCATCACCTCTGTTGTAGAAGTGATGGTGGGTGGGTAGGGATGGGATCAGTAAGAAGCAGAGGTGGTGGAGGACTTGGGATGGATCGATTGCACTGCAATTTGAATCGTCAGACAGTCACTTACTTGAATGCCTCCAGGGATGCCTTTCCTCATGGGAAGAGAGAGAGACCCTCCTCTTCACTCGCTTGGTGTCAGCTGGTCAGCTGACTTCATTTTTCAGTGTCCGCCCCACCTCCCTACATTCTCTCTCTGGATAGGTGGGGCAGGATGGGGCGGTCCAGACAGTCTCTCTGAGTCTCAGCCTCTTCTCAGCTCAGTGGGTGGAACGAACGGCCAGGCAGCGTGGCCACGGCGGGCCTCCCGGGCGATAGATGTAATTGAGGTAACGCCGCCCAAGTAATGGGAACTACGTTACCATGAGGGGAAGAGTAATCAGTTACTCGTTACCCGCTAAAGTAACTGCGTTAAGTAACTCCCATTATTTTAACTGAGTTACTTACATCACTGATGATGCCTATGCACGGATTGTGACATTACCGTCCTCAATACGGTCGGGTGAGCGGAGCATTGGTCCTTTATTTGCCTCTTCGATTTTGTTCCACCACAACCTGTACTAGCCTGCTTTCATTGCTGTGTCTATTTGGTTACTGCTATCAAAACAGTGAAACTGTGAACTATTTTCTGGACTATTGTTTATTTGAGCTTTGGACTGGTAACCCAGTGTGAATATATGCCACCTCTCTATACTTGATGAAAACACCAGTCTATAATTGAGTCAATCAATTCCAGAATAATTTACTTTCTTGTGTGATCAGCTAAAGTGTCAACTAACCACCTCTTTCCCTCATATCCACCACCTGGGGGTTATCTAACCAAACTTACTGAACATATGGACATATCTCCTTATGGTGCTTGTCACCGGGACTTGTAGTCTAGTATCAGTAACTATACTTTGGTTAGTAAATTGCTTGGGTAATTAGTGTGTATGCATGCTAGCATGACACAGCTGCTCTTAAACAGACAACGTTGTCTATTTTTAATATGATTCTGGTGTTGGTGATGGGTACCCAGTGTTGGCATTTTTTGTACTTTTTGTAATAAAATTATCCCTTATTAAGCAGCTTGGTCTATCTATCTATGGATAGTGTAGGACCCACTAATCATGGGGTACTTTGTCGCAGTAAGTGGGCTTAAGCACCATATAGCAATATGGTGTGACCAAATCCCCATATTTTTTGATAATGTTTTTTGAAAATGTCGGTCTAGGTGCTTTTAAATAGCCTTGCTGGAGGTAAATGTCAATTTTGCATGTGTGCGCTGTAATATATTTGTTCTGTTGTATGGTCTTATGGCAGCACCATCTTAATGCATTCTTTAGGGTGTGCCCCCCAAATATCTTTTTTGTTTATGTTGAACTTCCAGTGACCAGTATGAGAGAGTGAGAGTGATAACACCAAATTTAGCACACCTGCTCCCCATTCATACCTGAGACCTTGTAACACTAATGAGTCACATGACACTGGGGAGGGAAAATGGCTAACTGGGTCCAATTAGGACATTTTCACTTAGGGGTGTACTCACTTTTGTTGCCAGATTTACAGATTTTGTTGCCAAATTTACACTGTTATACAAGCTGTACACTCACTACTTTACATTGTAGCAAAGTGTCATTTCTTCAGTGTTGTCACATGAAAAGATAGAATCAAATATTTACAAAAATGTGAGGGGTGTACTGTACTTTTGTGAGATAATATATATATAACACAAACACACACGTGCATGTGTGTTCGAGCTTTGGGGTGCAAAATCCAATAATCTGCGCACTGCGTATGCTATTAACACAGGTCTCCTTTCACTTTAATTCTTAAGGCAACAAAATATCTTTATTTCACCACCAGCTTTTCACCTGGAGCTGTGTAATAAAACCACCGCTATTGTATAAAGCCCATGCAGTGACTTTACAAACCCTGCAGTGTACATAGATGTCAGCATGCTGTGTACAATGACTCTATACAACAAACACTGTGACATGGCCTGACTCTGTCTCTCCCCAATTCTTCTTTTGTTTTCTACAGTTGCTGGTATACAGATCTTTTAGAATTGTCTGTCTTTTCATATAAAAAAAATAATAATAATTATATTTATATGTATATATATATATATATGTATGTATGTAATATGTATATATATATATATATATATATATATATATATATATATATTTATATATATATATAGACAATATATTTTATATATATACATAGATAGATAGATATAATTTGTGTGTATATATATATATATATATATATATATAAATATATTAAAACAAATATATATATATATATATATATTTATTTGTTTTATATATAAATATAGCTATATAAATATATAATTTAATTTTATTATATATTATATTAAAAAAATGTATTATATTATTATATATATATATATATATATATATATATATATATATATATATATATATATATATATATATACACATATAACATTTATATATTTATATAATATATATATATAAATAAATCCCTACAGCCATATATATATAAAATACATATTAAAAAATATTTATATATTTTTATTATATATATATATATATATATATATATATATATATATATATATATATATATATATATATATATATACATACATACATACATACATACATACAATATATATACATATATATATATACATATAAATATAAATATATTATTATATTTTTTTATATGAAAAGACAGACAATTCTAAAAAAAAAAAATCCCTACAGCCTCCTTCTAATAGGCTCATAAAGCTTTGCAGGAAGAAATGTCTAGTACTGCACATGATTAAATGTATAGGTTTTCAGTAATTAAATCCGCAGTTCTGGCTGTGTTGGACTACATGTGTCCTGCAGTATGCCAGGTTTTCACACTGAATGATCATTGGCTGTATTGAGTCAATTTATAGATTAGTTCCAAAAAAAAAAAAAAAAGATTTTTGTTATCCAGCTTCCAGTAGCAGCACCTGTTCCTAGTCACTCATCAGCATCGTTTTCTGACAATGGGGCTGAGGACAGAAAAGGAGCAGCCCTTGAATTGGAGAGAGCACGTTGTGTGTAGAGGAGAGCTGCTGCTGCTGTTGCTTCTCCTGGAGCTCCAGCGCCTGCAGCACCCCCCGTCCTCTCCATAGGCTTTGCTGACTGCTGACCTAACTAGAACCAGCGCAGCGCTCTCCAAGGTGCTGAAGGGAGCCAAGTGCACGGGGGAAGCACACCGAGCTGATTATGCAACAGCGAGCAAGTCAGAGGGAAGAGAACAAGCTTCTGCCTCCATGAAGACACAAGTATTCCAAAGGAAAACGCCTTGCTGGAGAAGCTCCCCTACAACACTGTGTATTTTTTTGCCTGCAGTAAGGGATATGCTCACACAGATCACATTAGCGGCAAGGTAAAAAAAAAAAAAATCCCATGTGATCCTTTTCCTTTTTAATTCTGGAGATCTTGCTTATGCTTTCCTATCCCACTGTGTTTTTCTTGTTTTTTTTTACTTGCTGACAATTCTGCAACTGTATTTTTTTTTATTTTTTTTTATCTGCACTATGTGGCTTTTGAGTTAATTGATAGATGTGAAAGTTTTTGATTTTATTTATTTTTTTGTTGGTGATGACACAAGACAAAAGTTTACAAGGAGCCTTAATCTTTGTCGCTGGAGCAGCTGATGGGACCAGACAAGTCTTGAGGATCTGCAAAGGTCATTGGATCAAGATAAAGGCAATGGAGGCTTTTTGCCATCTCTACAAATGTCCTTTATAATTGGAGCTGGATGGGATGGATAGTAGGCATGTGATGACTGATAAGGTGGATTTATCCTGAAACACATGAGATGGATTATATAATGTAACAGAAAAGGGGGATTAGGAATATTTATATAGCTAATTATTAGGTCAAAGGAGCTAAATATGCATGCTTACTCAATGGATAAAGCTGTACCATAGTCACAACCGCCAGGAATGCCAGTCAATTATGTGCAAACTTTCCAAATAAAGTCTTTAAAAAAATTGAGAAATTGCACTGAGCTTTAGCTTTTTATTAGGCGATTTAATAGTTGATAATTGATTCCCTCTCTGGAGCAACACTTATGGATTGTGGTCCAATGCCTCTCCATCCAATGAAGTGCTGGTTGCTGTCCAGGTGCCCGGTGGTGCTGAAATTTGGATGATGTCTAGCAGGAGAACTAAAAGCTGCTGCTGCTTACTGCCACTCAACGAAGACAACGGGCGATTCCTTCTCCTGGCCATCTTCATTGTCCTTTACCTAATCGCTGGAGCCACAGTGTTCTCCACCATAGAGAGGCCCTCAGAACTGGTGGCCCACCACCGATGGGACAGGATATTAAAGAACTTCAGCCAGTCGTTTAACATTAGCCTCCTGGAGCTCAGGTCTTTTCTGCGAGATTATGAAGCAGCCATGGCAGCAGGGATTAGGGCAGATGCCCTCAGACCAAGGTGGGACTTTACCGGAGCACTGTACTTTGTAGGGACTGTCGTCTCCACAATAGGTAAGACATTACTTTACATCAGGGACTTGGGTTTGCAGACATGAAAATGTAAATGTAAAAGTCTAAAGTTTTATTCTTGCTTCACCATTATTCTGGAGGTCTTAAAGGGGTTTCCAGAAATACTGAAAATTTCATTTGGCTTGGGCCCTTAAGTAATAAAATAACAGGGTCCCAAGTCTTTGAAAAACATTTTTGTTATACTTGCCGTTAAATTCTGTTCTTGTGTTGTGACCCGTGTGTGCCAATGTATTTTCCTATTTGAGCTCAGACCACCTAGTATAAAGTGCACCAGTACATTGTGGGCCCAGTTTATGTTTACTAAAGGGCCGTTGGGTGAACCTGGCCCACAAATGGGATATTTCTATTAGTTTGCATTATACAGAAAATCCATAAGAACTCTGGTCTTGTGTTGTGACCTCCTATGAGAGCCAATATATTTTCTTGGTTAAGCTTCTGTCCACCTATTGAAGAGATCATCAGTACATACATGGTGGACCCTGTTTTTGTTTACTAAAGCACTGTGGGAGATGGTGAACCTGACCCACAAATAAGGTATTTCTATTGGTTTTATAACATTAGCTTTCCATGGTAAAGACAATCCACATAAGCTCTGGTCTTGTGTTGTGACCCCCTATGAGAGTCAATTTATGTCTCTGGTTGAGCTCCTGTCCACCTATTTAGGAGACCACCAGTACATAGTGGGTCCGGTTTTTGATTACTAAAGGGCTGTTGGAGATGGTGAACCTGGCCCACGAATAGTATATTTCTGTTAGTTTTATAACATTAGTTTGCCATGGTAAAAGAAATCAACATAAGCTCTGGTCTTGAGTTGTGACCCCCTATGAGAGCCAATTTATTTCTGAGGTTGAGCTTCTGTCCACCAATTGAGGAGAGCACCAGTACATGGTGGACCCTGTTTTTGTTTACTAAGGGGCTCTGAGAGATTGTGAACCTCACATAGTTACATAGAGGATCCACAAATAGGATATGAGTTTGCCAT
The DNA here is from genome assembly GCA_028564925.1 of Lithobates sylvaticus. Lineage (NCBI taxonomy): Eukaryota > Metazoa > Chordata > Amphibia > Anura > Ranidae > Lithobates > Lithobates sylvaticus. The sequence continues at coordinate 37,582,727 of CM053028.1, forward strand.
GATACAGAGAACCAAGTCCTCATTGGATCTGGTGTTGTAACCCTCTATGAGAGACTATGAGAGTTTAATTACTGGTTGAGTTCCCATTCATCTACTGAGAGAACCACCAGGATATGGCACACCATGTTTTTGTTTTAGTAAACCGCATATACTGTATAATTATTACACAGAGGACATAAAAGTAGGATATAGATAGTTCTATAAAATAAGTTTGTCATGATACAGAGAACTTAATCCACATTGGCTCTAATTTTGTGTTGTGATCTGCTATGGTAGAAATGTATTTCTCTGGTTAAGCTCCTGTCCACCCATTGAGACCACCAGTACATGGTGGTGCCTGTTTTTGTTAACTAAGGGGCTGTTTGAGGTGGGGAACCTCGCATATAATCACATGGAGGACATACAATTAGTTTGCCATGGTACAGAGAATCTAATTCACATTGGCTCTAGTTTTGTGTTGTGATCTGCTATGGTACCAATTTGATCCACTATGGGAGCCAATTTATTTCTCCGGTTGAGCCCCTTATAAACTGTTGAGGAGATCACCAGTACATTGTGGTCCCTTTTATTGTTTACTAAGTGGCTGTGTGAGGTGGCCAACCTCACATATAGTTGCAGAGAGGATCCACAAATAGGATATTTCCATTATCTTTATAAAATTAGTTTGCCATGGTATAGAGAACCAAATCCACATAGATCTGGCGCTGTAACCCTCTATGAGAGACAGTTTATTCCTCTGGTTGAGATCCCATCTGTCTATTGAAAGAACCACAAGGATATGGTGCGCTATGTTTTTGTTAACTAAAGGGCTGTTGGAGGCGATGAACCTCACATATAATTACATCTTTATAAAATTAGTTTGCCATGGTATAGAGAACCAAATCCACATAAGATCTGGCGCTGTAACCCTCTATGAGAGACAGCTTATTTCTCTGGTTTAGCTCCCATCTGTATATTGAGAGTACCACGGTACAGAGAATCAAATTTACATCGGCTCTAGTTTTGTGTTCTGATCCACTATGGGAGCTAATGTATAGCTCTGAGTTTACTAAGGGAGGTGGTGAACCTCACATATATAAACATTTCCATTAGTTTTATAAAATCAGTGTGCCATGGTACAGAGAACCAAGTTCACATAAGATCTGGTCTTGTAACCCCCTATGATGGACAGTTTTTTTCTCTGGTTGAGCTCCTGTCTGCTTATTGAGAGAACCACCAGTACATGGTGGGACCTGGTTTTGTTTACAAAGGGCTACGGGAGAAGGTAAACCTCACATATAATTACACAGAGGGCCGAAAATTGGATATTTACATTCGTTTTATAAAATTGCCATGGTACAAAGATCTAAATCCACATAATCTCTGGTCTTGTGTTGTGACCTGCTATGGGAGACAATTTATTTCTCTGGTTGAGCTCCTGTCCTCCTATCGGAAGGACCACCAGTAGATGGTGGGCCCTGTTTTTGTTTACTAGGGGGCTTCAGGACGTGATTAAACTCACTTATAATTACACAGAAGACTCAAAAATAGGATGTTTCCATTAGTTTTATAAAATTAGTTGGCCGTGGTACAGAGAACTATATTCACATAAGCTCTGATCTTGTGACCCCCCCCCCCCCTATGAGCGCCAATTCATTTCTCTAGTTGAACTTTTGTCTGCCTATTGAAAGGACCACCAGTACATGATAGGCCCTGTTTTTATTTATTAAGGCGCTGTGGGATATACGATATTTCCATTAGTTTTATCAAATTAATTTGCCATGGTTCAGAGAACCAATTTCAAAGAATTCTCATACAGTATATAGTGTGCCTTATACTACACTGATGTCAGCCTTGCCATTTTAACGTGAACATGAAATAGTAGCACATGTAGGAAAGAGCTGCATGTATGTAATACCTGGAACCTCCAGGGGTCTGTGAATCAGCACAGTTTCCCTATTGTACACCCTGCAAGATCTAAAATCAGGACACTCTGGTATGCTAAGTATGCTAATTTTAGCAAGCTCATAGAACTTGCCCTGCACCCTGATCCTTCTGTGACTCACTATTATCCATTGGAACTATCTATTAAGGCAATGGACCAATAGTGATGCACAGGAGGTAAAACACTAATCTATGGGAGATAGTCAATATTAGCATACCAGAGCTTCTTAGGATTTGGGGCTCCTGGAGTGCTCTATAGGAGAACTGAAATGAATAGGCACCTTGAGGTATCTTTTGTTATTTCCCTATGATACCTTACCACATTTATTTTACTTCAGGTTTAAGAAAACAATATTAGCCTCTCTAGAACTGGTGCAAGTGCCAATACCATGCACGATTGATCTTGCATTTAGAACAGGTAGCCACAGATTAGTTGAACGTCCGAACTTCTGTATAAACATCGCAGTGCAGCTGAGTATATGTGATCTGAACTGCCTGCCAATCTAATTATCTCACTGCTATTTACTACATAAATGTGGTAAAGCCTATCCCTGGGGAGAACAAAAATCATCCCTTGCAGTGGGGCTTCCCCCACACTACTTGCTCATTTAGTTCTATGGGGCCAGGAAAAGCAGTTCCCCTCCAATTCCCTACACTTCCGACAGTGGACTGTTCCTCATTGTCCTCTCGTCCAGTGCAGGACTTTGGACCCTAGATTGTACTTAACAATGTCAGACCGCTGCAGTGTAGGGCTGCGGGGAACAGTCTTACAACTTGGAGGAGCCTATGGGAGACAAGGATCAGGTAAGTTAAACCGCCTTTTGCAGAACTCTAGACCTAACAGGCATTTTACCTTTGCAGTACAGGGGCAGCCCCACTGCAGAGAGGCATTTTTGTTTCCCCCCCGGAGTTCAACGTTAATGTTACTATATGTAAATTCACTTGTTATGCTCCTTTAATATCATAAACACATATCAAGAGATTAATAGGTCTATCCCTGAAATATATGTACTATCTTGAAAGTTACAATTCAGAAAAATATTGTCACAAAATGTAATATGTTTTGCTGTATATTGTTATGGTAACTAGATAGATAAAATAATTCAAGGGTGCCCTCTGTGGGTTAAGTGTGTATTTTTAAGTAAGGCTGCATGCATGGTTTAGTCTAGTTTTTTTTTAGCAATGTAAGCATTTGCAGCAAAAGCAAAAATGCATATGTGTGTTTATGCATATGTGTGCGCACTTGTGCGTTTATGTAGAGATAGAAAAGCAAAATACATTTTTGTACCCTAATCCAAACCCTTATATTCAATGTCTCAAAAAAAAAAAAAAAAATCTCTCTCTATATATATATATATATATATATATATATATCTATATATACCTATATATACCTCTATATATATATATATATATATATATATATATATATATATATATATATATATATATATCTATAGATATCTATATATAGATATATATCTATATATGTAGATGTAGATGTAGATATATATATATATATATATATATATATATATATATATAGAGATATATAGATATAGAGATATATATATATATAATATATATATATATATATATTTGTGTGTATGTGTCTGTGAGGATGTATAGGTGTGCATGTTTGTAGAAACCCTTATATTTAACAAATCGGTTTATAAATCTTATCATTTTGGCTGCATTGAACTCACACCCAGTCTCTGACCTTATCTCTGAAAATCTATTTAGGATAATAGATATTTCTGTTGAGAGTTGTCCTCCAGTGAGGGGTCTGCAGAAGTACCACAGTGCTTATTAGACTATAATTATTTCCCAATCTGATTGTTATCTGCTGGACCATCCAGCAGAAATCTCATGTCTATTGCTAGCCAAACTGGATGATAACAGGAGACAACAGGTTATCATCAGCTGCACGGATATTCTTTCAGAAATCCCTGCATTGGTACAGATAATAGAAGACTTGCATAAAAACACGTGACTGCAATTAGTAAGTCTAGTAATATTCATTTTGCCACTTACTTTAGGTCTATTGACCGTTTGAGAGCAATCAGTAGCACCACCTTTGCTCTGTTGCCGTGCTTCTTTCGGCTAAAGTGACACATTTGATGAGGGCAAAAGATGACTCAAAGTTTTCTGTCGTCTACAGAATTCAATAGGCAGACTTCCGTCTGTCAGAGGTATGGGGTTATGACTCAGACACAAACAGTATCCGAGCCAAAGAACGTACGATGGTTCATTACGCAATTTGAAGAGTATCAGAGTAGAAATGGAACAAATGCCTTAAAAGAGTAGGGAATAAATATTTAACAAAGTCCCATCTATGCATTCCATTACCAGGCTTTTATTCTACATGCATATACACGTAGAGCCAATCTGAAGGTAAAAAGTAGCAATGTTTCCATATAAAGACTGCAGACCTTTGTTGGCATATGTGGGGTAGCATGCTGATTCTGATTTTTATGTACCCCACTATCAAAGCCAAAATGTACCTCTTGGTGTGTGGGTCACCTGATACAAGCTCCACTTTTACAAGAGTTATTGCCATAATGTGTGTTTTTCAAGTAACTAAACTAAACTGCTAAATGTTATCCATTTTCATTATGACTTTTACATTTTTCTAAAACTGCAAATGTATGGTGAATAAAAGTAGATCTAAAGCAGTCTCTCAACCTTTTGGAGGAACCCTTGAAATAAATTTCCATTCTCAGGGAACCCCTGCAAAAAATGACTGCATCTACAACTCATGATACATTAGTGTGATGGTCAGTGGGAAGAATGCTTTTTACACTGTTGGTCATTGGAAGAATTGCCCCCTTACAGAAAAGTTAAAAGATCAATAGTGTCTGAGGGAACTTATCTGAGAAGCAGAGATTGCTTATTGCTCAAGGAACCCATAGCAACCTCTGGAGGAACCCAAGAGTCCCTTGGAACCCTGGATGAGAAACCATGAGCTAAAGATTCATGTGTGATAGCCAAAACAGGTCTTAAACCAGTTACTATGTGTGATGGACCGCCTAGCACCCCACTAAGGTGCTTCTGCCAAGATGCAGCCTCCTCCACTCTAGAACCAGGAACCAGGTATTAAAGCTGAGCATTGCACCCAAGAACTAGACGGCACTAGGTGCAAACTGGAACTCACTTTATTGGAAGCTTGAATATATACCACACAAAATCAGATAAGAGCTTGATCACGTTATCCTAAACAATGCAAACAGTTAACAGTAATATCAGTACATCTAATGAACAACAACTAACATAAACATAAACACATAAAAATCCCACAATGGTTCGGTAACAAGGTAAAGTGGGCACAATACTAGTCACATCTGCAAGCAAATTAGCAGACAGATAACAACAATAGGTGATTCGATTACCAATGAGGATTCACACCTAGAAGGCACACAATGGGGAATTATACAATGAGAGAAAGTCACCTTAATAAACAGATTACACATAACAGCAGGAGACACCAGCATCAGGTTTTTTTGAACTGATTATATTAACATCTATTCTGAGTCTCTAAATTTAAGAGGGGGGGGGGGTGGGGCAAAGCAGTCATTGCTGGTTTAGACACAGAGGCCCCAAATATGTATCCAAGTCCTAGGTTCCCAGAGTCTGCGAGTTTTGGTGGGGACATGGACCTGAATCCAAATCAAAACCACTCCAAAGATCTCCCAGGCACACACCTGCCAAAGAATAGAGCCCCCTCCCTCCAAATCCAGTGCCCATAGTCAGTAGGCAAGGAGCTACCCTGTAGTGCTCTCCAAAATTCCCTGTCCCGGTTGGGTCTGTCACACTGTGTGATGCACAAACCAGTATTAAAAAACTTACAATACCTCCCTTGAGTGAGCCTCCCCTGAGAGTTCCTAAATTTGTGTCTCACATGCTCCCCCTCCTAGGCACTGCAGTTCACAGTGGATGGGTTCCAGCAAGAATATTGGCATGCATTAAAAAGGGGAATAACTCCAGAGATAAAATTATAATTCTCCCACTCTACAAGACTCTGGTCCAGCTGCACCTGGAGTATGCCATCCAGTTCTGGGCACCAGTACTCAGGAAGGATGTGCTGGAACTGGAGAGAGCCCAGAGAAGGGCAACAAAGTTAATAAAGGGTCTGGAGGACCTTCAATATGAGGAAAGATTACGAGCATTGAATTTAGTCTCTCTGCAGAGGAGATGCTTGGGAGGGGATATGATTTAAATGTACAAATACCGTACTGGTGACCCCACAATAGGGATAAAACTTTTCCGCTTAAGGGAATTTGAAAAGACACGCGGCCATTCACTAATATTAGTAGAAAAGCAGTTTAACCTTAAATTGCATAGAGGGTTCTTTACTGTTATGCCCTGTACACACGGTCGGACACTCCGACGACAAAATCAGTCGGATTTTTTCCAACGGATTTTGGGCCAAACTTGTCTTGCATACACACGGTTGCACAAAGTTGACAGAGAATCTGATCGTTCTGAACGAGGTGACATACAACACGTACGTCGGGACTATAAACAGCCAGTAGCCAATAGCTTTCGTCTCTTCATTTATTCTGAGCATGCGTGGCACTTTGTCTGTTGGAATTGTCTACACAAGATCGGAATTTAAACGATCGGATTTTGTTGTCGGAAAATTTCAGATCCTGCTCTCAAAATTTGTGTGTCGGAAATTCCGAAGGAAAAAGTCAAATGGAGCCCACATACGATCGGATTTTCCTACAACACGATCCGATCGCACATTTTCCGTTGGAAATTCCAACCGTGTGTACAGGGCATAAGAGCGGTTAGGATGTGGAATTCTGTTCCACAGGCAGTGGTTTCAGCAGGGAGCATAGATCATTTCAAAAAACTATTAGAAAAGCACCTAAATGACCACAACATACAGGGGGTCCCCGACTTACGAACGCCCGACCTACGAAACGGCAATGGACGGAACATCGGAAATGTCCGGAATTGACGGTCTGCGCATGCGCGGCCGACTTACGAACATTTCCGACTTAACAGGCGGGCAGTCCCTAACGAGTTGGACTTGATGGACTTGTGTCTTTATTCAACCTCACCTACTATGTAGCAAGAGAAGCAGTGCTATCAATCAGGACAGTGGGCAGGACCTTTGTGGCCAGGGGCTGATTAATACGCTACAGGCTTGGGAACAATTCTGTTAGCTGTGCCCAATTCAACTTCTTCAAATCCCACTGTAATGCAGGCAGGCACAGCCTACATGAGAGTGGCAACTCTACTCTGAACTCAGGAGCAGTGCAGCATCATTGCCACTTCATCACATTCATTCTTTAAATTAACTTCACTAGAATGATTACAAGTAATTATTGGACTTTGCAGGGGGCTAATGGAAAGCTGGAAGTGCAGAAGTACTTTAAAAATAGGTCAGGAGGCCAGGTTTAAATGTGCATGTAAACCTGACGTTCTTTGAAAATAAATAGAATAAACATTCAGATCACTGTTCAGAGGTGATTGACAGGCAGTGAGAAAGCCTCCTCACTGCCTGTTTTTAAAACCTTTTCTACCAAACAAATGTTCTGCACCCATGTAGGTCGCATGAGATTTCGGGGCATTTGCGGCACTTCCTCATTTGCTTGAATGTTTACCGCCTATATGTTGGATAATGCTAGCCTGGGCTGCAAAGTGTAACATCACAACCATGCTATGCAAACATTCTCATTCACTGGCGTTGCAGTTGGGGGGCAGTTGGAGGGTGCTGAAAACCCTAGCTCCATTCTGCTTTATTGTAAAGTGTTCTTTGGACCCGGAACCAGTGGTGGATGTCCAGCTCTATAGCTGGCCTTACTGAAGGAGGTAATTATATTCACATTGTGTCTGCTGGCTGTATAAAGTATTGGCAATGACACATTGATAGACAGGACAGTGAATTCTTCTGTGTATAGAAACAAGGCTGAGGCTGAGCAGCCATAAAATCTCACATCTCAGACATTCCGGAAAAGGTGGCAGATTTCCAGTCTGTGCCTGTATAGATGTGACTTTCAATGTGCCTTTTAAAATAAAGTGCAAACACATTATAGACGGGCCAAGAAGAAATTGCAATAGAGCCGCCATATCTGTAGTATGTATTGGTTCTTACAGTATGTTTAACCACTTTCAGACCGGACCAATTTGCAGCCAAAGGACCAGGCCCCTTTTTGCGATTCGGCACTGCGTCGCTTTAACTGACAATTGCGCGGTCGTGCGACGTGGCTCCCAAACAAAATTGACGTACTTTTTTTTCCCACAAATAGAGCTTTCTTTTGGTGGTATTTGATCGCCCCTGCGGTTTTTATTTTTTGCACTATAAACAAATATGCTATAATATATATCCCTCAATATCCCTATAATATTTGCTATAATAAATATCCCTCAAAAATATATAAAAAAAAACATTTTTTTTCCTCAGTTTAGGCCGATACGTATTCTTCTACATATTTTTGGTAAAAAAAATCGCAATAAGCGATTATTGATTGGTTTGCGCAGAAGTTATAGCGTTTACAAGATAGGGTATAGTTTTATAGCATTTTTATTAATAATTTTTTGTTATTAGTAATGGCGGCGATCAGCGATTTTTATTGTGACTGCGACTTTATGGCGGACACATCGAACATTTTTGACACATTTTTGGGACCATTGTGATTTATACAGCAATCAATGCTATTTAAATGCATTGATTCCTGTATAAATGACACTGGCAGTGAAGGGGTTAACCACTAGGTGGCAGTGTAGGGGTTAAGTATGCCTAGTGGTGTGTTTCTTACTGTGGGGGGGGGCGTGGCTGTCAGCTAGTGAATGCTGATCTCTGCTCCAATCACAGGGAGCAGAGATCGGCGTCACTAGTTGCTAGGCAGAACGGGGAGATGCTGTTTATTTCCGCATCTCCCCGTTCAGCCTTCTCGTGAGACGATCGCTGGTGTTCCCGCGGCGATCGAGTCCGCGGGACGCGCGACCGGCCTCACGGGGGTCCCGACTGGCGCGGGAGCGTACCGCTCCTGGCGTGCTCCCGATGGCACGGCGGCATTTAAAAAGGGACTTATTTATACGCCCTTATGCTTGTCCGTGACATTCTGCCGACGTACATCGGCGTGCGCCGGTCGGGAAGCTGTTAATGAAGTTGATATAGTATATACTATTGTAGCGGTGTAGTTGCCACTAGTAACAAACATCCACCAAATCACCCCCGCTGCCAGACTCCCATATATAGCTTGCAGAGACAATGAACTGTCATTTGCTTTGTTTTGTTTTTGCTTATTGGGGGGGGTACAACTTGGTTGGGGAAAGGGGTATATGGGATGCCCATAGAATAGATCACTTCCCCATCATATTTAGAAATCTTATAGATTAGCACATAATTTGAGCCTGAAGGAATAATGTGCATGTTTAACAGCTACAGTCTTTTTCCTGCATCATCCTGCAGACTATTGCTCCTCCTCTGCCTAACTCCTGCAGACTATTACTGCCAGGACTTCCCTATCAATGATTGTGTAAACATGAGTACATCTCCCTTGATCGTGTAAGGGTGATGTTCCCAGAAATCCTCTCCTCCTGCACAAACTTATACTGAAGCATATTAATTTCTTGTCACATCTACTTCTGTAAGCACAAGAACTCACTCTGAATAGTCTCTAATGCTGACTCTGGTTGCTCGCTGCTACTAGCTACTGTTCCCAGCCAGCCCAGCTTGCAAATCCTGTGCCCTTGGGCCACATCGATTTGTCAAAATTTCCCACCGTCTCTCCTCTGATACAGGACTCCTCATTAATGACCGTGTCATGATGAGGACTTCATTAGTGACCATGTAGAAGTGAAGTTCCCTCTCAGATTTCCTGGTACATCCAGCCCTCCACTGTGGTACACTCACCGACCTTTCTCTGCCCCGAGTCCTTGATGGAGAACTTAACCGGACCATACGTTCCGACAGCTATCCTGCCCCTCTACTCCAGGAGTTCTTCATTAATGACCGTGTAATAATGAGGACTTCACCAATGACCGTGTAAAGGTGATGTTCCCTCACAGTCCTCCCCGGGCCTACTCTTGCGATCGGCACACCCCCCCTCCTGCTGCTGTCTAGTATAGTACTCCATTCTCCACTTCACCCAGCCGACAACCCCCCCAGTGGCCTGTTACCTCAGCTTATATAGGAGGCCCGCCCCCTGCCAATTCCAGTTGGGGATTGGTCAGGGCTTCCACATGAGCTGCCTGTCACTCCAGTTCTAGGCTCTGCCCCTCTTCCAGAACATTCTCTCTGGAAGCAGGGGAGGGGCCTCAGAACTAAAGCACAGGTGGTCACACCCACTGCTATACTAACCACTCCCTGCCCCCCAGATCCTCATCATCGACCGTGTAAAGATTATGTTCCCTCACAGTCTTCCCCGGGTCTCCTCCTGCGATCAGTGCACCCCCCCTCCTGCTGCTGTCTAGTACTCCATTCTCCACTTCACCCAGCCGACAACACCCCCCCCCCCCCCCGTTGCCTGTTACCTCAGCTTATATAGGAGGCCCGCCCCCGGCAATTCCAGTTAGGGATTGGTCAGGGTTTCCACATGAGCTGCCTGATACTCCAGTTCTAGACCCTGCCCCTCTTCCAGAACATTCTCTCTGGAAGCAGGGGAGGCGCCTCAGAACTAAAGCACAGGTGGTCACACCCACTGCTACACTAACCACTCCCTGTCCCCAGATCAAAACAGACAGGCCTAGCTTCCAGCATAGGCCTGCCTAAATTTACCTGTGCTGACAGACTACCTAGCAAAAATCCTATGGTAGAGGGTGCTACACTATTATTTTGTTCCATTGGAAAAGAACAAATTTAAACTGAACCCGAAGGAATTAGATAGAATGTACTTTTGCTGTACCCGCCACCCCACACACACTGGGAGGATTAAATGCCCATTTAGTCTAGCAGTGCAGGGATAAGGTGCATTCATGAATTCTCTCTTGCTATTCTATTCCATCCAAAGAGAAAAGCATTGGACAGTCTCTGGGCTTCATCACATGCAGTGCAGGGTTATTAACATTTTACATGAGGAGGTGTGCATGCAATTGTGGCCTGAAGTGTCATGTAAAGAAAGTAAGCCCTGCACCAGTCACTTAAGCCTAGTACAAAGGGGGTGAATGTTGGGCAGCATCGGCCAGTTCAATAGAAACCAGCCGACATTAGGCCCATGTGTACTGTAGTCAGCAGCCATCAGCACTGTAGGGGCATGACCAAAAAAGGTCTGCCGATTGGCTCCCGATCAGCAATCTCAGCCAATGGCTAAGAGCGCTGACTGAAGTGTTCTGGCGGGGGGGGGGGGGGGGCATCCCCCTGTCAGAGCACAATAGAACAGCAGGGGAGATCAATGTACTAACATTGGATAGTTAGTACAGCGGCTCCTCCTGAGCTGTCAGTTTTCTTTCGCTCAGACCTGCTGGGTTGAATGGGAAAAAAAACTACTAGTGTGTACTAGGCTTTATCTGGATGGACTCTGCTAGAGAGAGGAATAAGGTAAGTAATAGACCTCATTCCTGCACCCCTAGACAAATGAGCATTTAAAGCTGAAGTTTGGATATGCATATTTTTGCACAGTTACTGTACTGAAATACAGTCTCATGGTTCAGGTCTGACAAAGACAGGTTTACAATGAAGTTTTGTCTCATACTGTACTTGGTAGAGGCTGAGATGACCAGGGGGTTTCCCTTACACCTCCTGTCCAATACCCTTTGGAGCTGGTGACAGGGCATAGCAGGACGAGGAGTGACTGTGGTCCAGCCTGTGGTCCCTGTCCATGTCCAGACAAAACAGATGATCCGAGGGCAGGATGGATGCTGCTGTTATGCTATGGATTTGCAGATCGGATCTAAAACAGAACTTAGGCACACAGCCGGGTAGCAACGGCACCATAAAGGAAGACAGAAGCAGGGTCAGAAGCCAGGTAGGGGTCAATATCATGCAGGGAAAAGAAGCACTGAGTCAGCAGGCAGAAGATGAAGTCAGGGCATAAGCCAAAGACAGCAACGGGGAATTCAGGATACAATGAAATTAGGAGTCAAGCCGGGTCATGCACAGAATGCAGGTCGGGCCACAGGTCTCAGAAGCTGATCACCACTCAGCAACCTCTCCTTAAACAGAGAGATTGGTGCCAATGCTAGTCAGCTGTGTACGCTCGTCCATGCTATATTAGCGTAAGCAGGGCTTTTTGGCAGCAGGAACGTGGGGGGACGCTGTTTGGACTCCTTCAGCATAGAATGTATGTAATGACAAGGGGTACTAGAGTGTGCTGGAGGGTCTATTGATGCTGGCTGTTGGGGGAATCTATGGTCGCTGGGGGGGGTTTATCATTGCGTGGGGGTCTAGTGTTGCTGGGGAGGTTTGTTGTTGCTGGTGGAGGTTCTATTGTTGCTAGAGAGTACAACCTACGCCGTGCGTGTGATGTCAGTTTTGACGTCATCGCGCCGGCATCTAGTGTTTTCATCTTCGTGTCTCCATGGGGGAGTTTTTTGCACGCTTGTCACTGAGTGCATACTCAGGTCAGGTGCGGCTCCTCCCCCTTCGCTTCACGTACGCTCACCCTGTGCCCGCCACCTCGCACTGCACTCACTGTCTGGGTGAGTGTGTTTTGGCTAACCATCTACACGCATTAAACGTTCATTCACCTATATATTCGCTTATATGGATAATATGGTTCATTACTATTTTTTATATATATTCCATCGGAATTCTTTGGTCACATCAGCTCCTGATGAGTGGGGATACACCCACGAAACGCGTCGAGATTTTGATTTGATGCCCCAGCTACATCGTATATGGAACCATATTTACTTCACCACTATGTGATTCTTTTAATTATATACTGAAAAAACAATTTTCCTAGTTTTTTAGTGGATGCATACTCACCATGTGGGTGTATTTGTCGATGTCAGGCATGCGGATATGGGCATTAGTATGCTACATTATTCAGTTTACCTACTATCATTACGCGCTGTTATGTATATACTTTTTACCATGCTTATACTTTGTTTACGCCTCTATATGCATATGAAATTGATATTTTCTACTGTCTCTATTTTTAACAATTAATAAACTTTCCATGGTGAAATTCAAACATGGTTAAAATTTACCTCCACTATCCAAATGCTTAATTTAAAGTCCCAAACTTCCTTTTTGTACTTATTTATTGTTGCTAGAGAGGGTTCATTGTTGAGGGAGGGGTCTATTGTTGCTGACTGCTGGAAGATCTATTGTTGCTAGTGGGGGTCTATTGTTGCTGGGGTGGGGGGCATTTTTTGTTGCAGCTCTTTTGTTGCTGGGGGCATCTACAGTATTGTTACTGGGTGGATCTATTGTTGCTGGGGGCATCTACAGTATTGTTACTGGGTGGATCTATTGTTGCTGGGGGGGGGGGGGTACATTGTTGTTGGCTGCATGGGATCTATTTTATTGCTTTTCTTGTTATCAGTATCAAATTCCATAAACATGACTTGGTTCTGTATTCTCTAAAAGGGGTGGTACTGGAAGGTGGGTAGGGGGTGGAACCCAGGGATGGTGCTCGGGGGTGGGTAGGGGGCGGAGACAAGGAGGGATATAGAAGGAGGGAGTACCTATACCTATTTCCTGACAAAAAAAGCCCTGAGTGTAAACATGCGTATTTTTGCACACATTTGTGCGTATAACTGAACACCAGTGTTTTGGAGCATGATTTGTACTAAGCACACAAGCAGGCATGACCATACATTCAATTCTCCTGACAAAGTTGTTGGGATTATAGGCAAAATCCCATATTATAATATTTTCTAAATTTTGATTAAAGAAGATAATTTTAATAAAATGATTTCCTTCTGTAGAGCACCAGAGTAAGTAACTCAATCATCAAGTGCAATGCATAAAAATAATGCCAAAGCACATTACCCCATGGCAAACAAAAAGATTTTAGTGCAATAAACAGCTAAGAGATGTATTCTGAGTGGTTGCTTTCGGCGGCCAATGTTCCTGTACATCCTTCCGTATCTACACTATATTGCCAAATGTATTGGGACGCCTGCCTTTACACACACATGAACTTTAATGGCATCCCAGTCTTATGCCCCGTACACACGGTCGGATTTTCAGACGGAAAATGTCCTATCGGACAATGTTGTCGGAAATTCCGACCGTGTGTAGGCTCCATCGGACTTTTTCCGTCGGATTTTCCGACGGACAAAGTTTTATCTCCTGCTCTCAAATTTTCCGACAACAAAGTCCTATCGGACTTTTTCCGATCGTGTGTGTCGTAATTCCGACGGACAAAGTGGCACCCATGCTCAGATCACATTACAAGACCAAAGCTATTGGCTAATAGCCTCTACGTAGTCCCGTTGTACGCAACGAACGTCACCACGCTCAGGATGATCGGATTTTCCGACAACTTTGTCCGACCGTGTGTATGCAACACCAGTGTCGGACAAAATCCGTCGGAAAAAATCAGACGGATTTTGTGGTCGGAATTTCCGACCGTGTGTATGGGGCATCACCCCGTAGGGTTCAATATTGAGTTGGCCTACTCTTTGCAGCTATAACAGCTTCAACTCTTCTGGGAAGGCCGTCCACAAGGTTTAGGAGTGTCTATGGGAATGTTTGACCATTCTTCCAGAAGAGCGCATTTGTTAGGTTAGGCACTGATGTGGACGAGAAGGCCTGGCTCGCAGTCAACGCTTGAATTCATCCCCAAGGTGTTCTATCGGGTTATGGTCAGGACCCTGCGCCAATCAAGTTCCTACGCTCCAAAATCACTCATGTCTTTGTGGACCTTGCTTTCGGCAATGGTTCAAATCATTTGGTGGAGGGGGGATTATGGTGTGGGGTTGTTTTTCAGGGGTTGGGCTTGGCCCCTTAGTTCCAGTGAAGGGAACTCTTAAGGCGTCAGCATACCAAGACATTTTGGACAATTTCATGCTCCCAACTTTGTGGGAACAGTTTGGGGATGGCCCCTTCCTGTTCCAACATGACTGCGCACCAGGGCACAAAGCAAGGTACATAAAGACATGGGTGAGCGAGTTTGGGGTGGAGGAACTTGACTGGCCTGCACAGAGTCCTGACCTCAACCTGATAGAACATCTTTGGGATATATTAGAGCGCAGACTGTGAGCCAGGCGTCCTTGTCCACATCAGTGTCTGACCTCACAAATGCGCTTCTGGAAGAATGGTCAAACATTCCCATAGAATGTGATAGAGTATTCCTGCGCTACCGTGGAGAGGGAAGGGTAGGGGATGGGAGGGAAGGGTTGACTGAGGGGGGACTGCTGCAAGCACCAACCACTTTTCCATACCAAACATTCCCATAGACACACTCCTAAACCTTGTGGACAGCCTTCCCAGAAGAGTTGAAGCTGTTATAGTTGCAAAGGGAGGCCTACGGACTAAGCCCCCGTACAACATGGTCGGAAATTCCAACGGAAAATGTCCGATCGGACCATGTTGTCGGAAAATACGCCCGCCGGAACTTCCGAAGGAAAAAATTTGAGATCCTGCTCTCAAATTTTCCGACAACAAAATCCAAACCTTTTTTCCGATCGTGTGTAGAGAATCCCGACGGACAAAGTGCCACGCATGCTCAGATCAAATTAGGAGACCAAAGCTATTGGCTACTAGCCTCTACGTAGCTCCGTCGTACGCAACGAACGTCACCACGTTCGGAATAATCGGATTTTCCGACAACTTTGTCCGACCGTGTGTATGCAACACCAGTTTCGGACAAAATCCGTCGGAAAAAATCCGATGGATTTTGTGGTCGGAATTTTCGACCGTGTGTACGGGGGCTTAGACTGGGATGCCAATATAGTTCATGTGCACGTAAAGGCAGGTGTCCCAATACTTTTGGCAATATAATGTATATTCCATTACTTGCGAGAGTCTTCGAGAAACCCCTCCTCCACCAAAGCTGGTAGGCCCAGGGCAACTGACCTTTCGGACACTTTATTTCAATACTGGGTGTGGATAATAAAATTGTAACACAATAATTGGCCCTTTTTTGTGTAAGCATTTTTCACGGGGTCGTGGTTTTTCTGCATGAATGATAATTATCTAAGAGATGCCTGCAGCTGTTCTCACTCAGCCTTATTTAAGGTAGCCGACTCATTAAGAATCATCTGCTTATTGGTTTAGTAGGAAGCATATATCACTAGAGCTGTAAAGTGCAGATGATTGCAACTTTTACAGAGTGACCATTGTGTGGTTCATGGTCTATAACAATGGATTATGTGACAATATAACATATTAAAGAGCAATACAATACATTCTGATACAGTACGGTCTTCTGTATTAATAATGACCCTTTGTGCATTATACAAAAGATTAGACATGTGCACAACAAAAAAATTTGTTTATTTTCTTTCATTTTTTTTTCGTTTCTTTATTTTCGTTTTTTTCGTTTCCGTTGATTCGTAATGATTCGTAAATTCGTAAGTCATCAGTGTTCGTATTCGTAACGATTCGTATTTTCGTAAGAGTTATTTTTTCGTTGATTCGTATTTCCGTTAGTTTAATTTTCGTTTATTCATTTATTCGAAATTCGGACGCATTCGTATTTATTTGTACATTCGTAACATTCGTAATCGGAGCATAATTCATAATGTTATGTAATGTGTATATTATTACATTTTAAGAGACACGGAAAATTACGAAAAAAAAAAAGTTACGAATGTACAATTTTTTCGTTCAATCCATTCGAAGCACGTTAGGCAACGCCATTGTAAGGGACACCGAAAATTACGAATCGAAAAAAAAAAAAAAGTTACGAATGTACGAATTTTTTCGTTCAATCCATTCGAAGCACGTTAGGCAACGCCATTGTAAGGGACACCGAAAATTACGAATCAAAAAAAATAAAAAAAGTTACGAATGTACGAATTTTTTCGTTCAATCCGTTCGAAACACGTTAGGCCACGCCATTGTAAGAGACACGGAAAATTACGAATCGAAAAAAAAAAAAAAAAAAAGTTACGAATGTACAAATTTTTTCGTTCAATCCATTCGAGGCACATTAAGCAGCGCCATTGTAAGGGACACGGAAAATTACCAATTCAACAAAAAAAAAAAAGTTACGAATGTACGAATTTTTTCATTCATTTAGATTTTCGTTGTTCCTGTTTTCGTTTTTCGGATTTTCTTCTTTCGTACATTCGTTGTTTCTAATTTGTTTTTTTTCGGATTTTCGTTGTTTTCGGATTCGTTCGATTCGAACGATTCGTTATTCGTTAATATTTTTAGCGAATCGTTCGTTCATTCGTACGAAAACTAATGAGTGAAAATAACGAAAAAAAACGAAAAAAAAACGAAACGCATTGCACATGTCTGCAAATGATTATTTATTAGTCTGGTAAACAGGGGTGGACTGACAACTCATGGGGCCCCCGGGCAATAGGAGATTATGGGGCCCCCGGGCAATAGGAGAAGATAATGGGGCCCCCGGGCAATAGGAGATTATGGGGCCCTCAGGCAATAAATTATGGGGCCACACAGTATACACACACTCATATACAGTATACACACACAGAAACACAATATACACACACAGTATACACACACTCATATACAGTATACACACACAGAAACACAATATACACACACAGTATATACACACACAGAAACACAATATACACACACAGTATACACACACTCATATACAGTATACACACACAGAAACACAATATACACACACAGTATATACACACACAGAAACACAATATACACACACAGTATACACACACAGAAAGGGTGCTGGAGAGGCGGGGCAGCTAAAATCTTGTGATTTAAAAAAAAAACACAGATTTTTACATACTGTCCCTGGTTTTATTGAGGCTGGCAACCCTGATGGGGCCCCTTAGTGGCATGGGGCCCTCGGGAAGTGCCGGGGTGCCCGAATGGTCAGTCCGCCCCTGCTGGTAAATGTATTTTCTGCTGCACCTAACTTTACTGTATATTTGCTATATGGATCAATGGACACAAGGCAGCAACTCTGTCACTTGTGTAATAGTTTAGGAAATGTTTCATTGAGATATGTCTGTAATCATAGATAGAAAACTAATAAACAATATAAAAAAGTATCTGTTAATCACATCCTGCTACTCATGTGTAATACAGTACAATATTAAATGACATATTTAACCATTTCCGGACCGCCGCACGCCGGTGTACGTCCTTACTTTGAGGATGGATATCATTGTTATGGCAACAGCTAGCTGCCATAACCCCGGTACCCCTGTGTTCGGGCAGCGGTCCGGTACAAGATAAAAGTAATCTCTGCGGCAGATTCAGGCACCCCCTTCTCCCGCCATGATCCGGTGCCTTCTGCCGCTTACCGGAGCCATCGGCATCGGCGGAGGCAATCGGATCCTTCCCGTGGCTGTGCATGGAGACTAGTGAGGGGAAGATGGCCCCCACCCGTCGCCATGACACTGCAGGGCGGAAGCAACGTCAAAACATCACTTCCGCCCATAGCTCTTAAAGTGGTGTTTCCACCACAAAAAAAAAATTGCTTAAAAATCATAAAAAAAATTAAAAAAAAAATAATTGGAAAACAATTTACTCACCTCTAAATACCTGTTGCTAGGGGGTCCCTCGTAGTCTGCCTCCTTCAGTGCCAGGACACTGACATCACTTCCCCTCGGCGCCGCACAGTCATCTGGGACCTGTCACGTGTCCCAGATGACCGCACGGTGTATCATGGCACGCAGCACCGCTTGCGCATGCACAGGTGCCCGGCTGTGAAGCCACAGCCGGGTGCCCACAGTAAGAATGCCGGCGCCGCGAGCGGAGAGGGGAACGAGGGGGGCTCTTCGTTCCCCCGCATCGCTGGACCCTGGGACAGGTAAGTGTCTGATTATTAAAAGTCAGCAGCTGCAGTATTTGTAGCTGCTGACTTTAAAAAACATTTTTTTAGGGGGCACCCCACTTTAAAGGGCCATTATTTTTTTTTTTCCATTTTTTGAAATGACAATTTTTTTTTTAATTGCATTTTAGTGTAAATACGAGATCTGAGGTCTTTTTGAGCCCAGATCTCAGATGCGGGGCCTTTCCGCCACTTACGGGAGCCGTCGGCAGCGGCGGAGGCGATCGGATGTTATCCCTTGTGTGACATGGAGACGAGTACATGACAAAATTTTTTTTTTTTAATTGCATTTTAATGTAAATATGAGATGTGAGGTCTTTTTGACCCCAGATCTCATATTTAAGAGGTCCTGTCATGCTTTTTTTTTCTATTACAAGGGATGTTTACATTGTAATAGGAATAAAAAAGTGACACAATTTTTTTTATTTTTTTAAAAACAGTGGAGAAATAAAAGGTAAAATAAATAAGAAATTTTTTTTTTTTTTTTAAACGCGCCCCGTCCCGCCAAGCTCGCATGCAAAAGCGAACGCATATGTGAGTAGCGCCCGCATACGAAAATGGTGTTCAAACCACACATATGAGATATCGCCGCAATCGGTAGAGCGAGAGCAATAATTCTATCCCTAGACCTCCTCTGTAACGCAAAACATGCAACCTGTAGAATTTTTTAAATGTCGCCTATGGAGATTTTTAAGGGTAAAAGTTTGTCGCTATTCCACGAGCGGTGCAATTTTGAAGTGTGACATGTTGGTTATCAATTTACTCGGCGTAACATTATCTTTCACCATTGAAAAAAAAATTGTGCTAACTTTACTGTTGTCTTATTTTTTTAATTCAAAAAAGTGTATTTTTTTCCCAAAAAAAGTGCGCTTGTAAGACCGCTGTGCAAATACAGTGTGACAGAAAGTAATGCAACGACCGCCATTTTATTCTCTAGGGTGTTAGAAAAAAACTTATAATGTTTGGAGGTTCTAAGTAATTTTGTAGCAAAAAAAAAAAAATGTTTTTAACTTGTATACAACACATCTAAAAAGAGGCCCGGTCCTTAACTGGTTAATACAGTACAAGTGCATATATATCACATTTTTAATACGGTACAAGCAAAAAAAAAAAAAATACAAAAAGTTCTTGCTCTGTACTCTCCAACTAATGTTTGCAATAAAAAATGGCCACGTGGTGTTCACTTTTGGGGGGTTGTGGTTGTGGGAGCTACAAGCACACCTACATATATGGGGGAATCATGGCGGTATTTATTCTAATGGTACTTATGGGACAATCTAGGGCAGGAATCCTCAAACTACGGCCCTCCAGCTGTTGCAGAACTACACATCCCATGAGGCATTGCAAAACTCTGACATTCACAGACATGACTAGGAATGATGGGAATTGCAGTTCCTGAACAACTGGAGGGCCATAGTTTGAAGACCCCTGATTAAATATTATTTTTTTTTGGGGGGTATTGCTTTCTCTTTTCAAGCCACCCTTATGCCGTGTACACACGGTCAGAATTTGCGATGGAAACAGTCCGATGGGAGCTTTTCATCGGATTTTCCGACCGTGTGTATGCCCATCAATCTTTTTCTGTCGGAATTTCCGACGGACATTGGATTGAGAACCTGTTCTTAATTTTTCCGACGGAAAACCTTTCTACCGGATTTTCCGATCGTGTGTATGCAATTCCGACACGCAAAATTCCGACGCATGCTCGGAAACAATTCGACGCATGCTCGGAAGCATTAAACTTCCCTTTTATAGGGCCGTCGAACATGTTTTAATACCGGGGTGTTATTGACCGTCATAATTTGGTGTGACCGTGTGTAGGCAAGACAGTTTGAGTGAAATTCTGTCGGAATTCCGACAGGAAAACCATCAGAGCTTTCTCCAACGAGAATTCTGACCGTGTGTACGCGGCATTAGATATGTTTAGCTAAACTAACCCCCCCCCCCCCCAACCCAACATATGATGGGAGGAATGGATTTGAGTTGTTGAAAGAAGTTAAAGCGAAGCTCCACCTTAAAGTGGAACTTCCGCTCATTGGATTCCTCCCCCCCTCCGGTGTCACAATTGGCACCTTTCGGGGGAGGGGGGACAGGATACCTGTCTTTGACAGGTATCCTTTCCCACTTCTGGGAGTCCGGCTGTGACCGTGATGCGGCCGTGACGTCACTGCGGTGCTCCCTCCTCCCCCGTCCGCCCGGCTAATAGGAGAGAGGAGCGGGGCCTCGCGCATGCGCAGTAGGGTTCCCGGCGAAAGGCTACACTGCTGGGTTCCCTCATCCGTAATGGCGGCGGCAGCACCCGACAGCTGATGGAAACATCAGCTGCGGTGCCGACATCGAGGGACTGCAGGACAGGTAAGTGTTCATTTATTAAAAGCCAGCAGCTGCAGTATGTGTAGCTGCTAGCTTTTTTAAAAAAAATTCCCGGAACACCACTTTAAAGTGGTCGTAAATGTTAATTTCTTTTTTTTTTTTTTTAAATAACAAACATGTTATACTTACCTCCACTGTGCAGTTGGTTTTGCACAGAGTGGCCCGATCCTCCTATTCTGGGGTCCTTCCATGGCGCTCCTGGCTCCTCCTCTTCTCGAGTGCCCCGTCAGAGAAGCGCCCTCCTTCGTGGACACCCCGTTCGGGTGCGCTCCCAAGTCCTGATGCTGCGTCCGTAGACATAGACAGCAGGACTCGGCTCCGCCCCGCCCAGCGCCCACTGCAGTATAATGACGGCGGCTGGTTGACAAGTGGTTAAAGTAGCGCAGTGCAGAATAGCAGAAAATAGTCTGGTTTGAAGGGGGTAAAACCTTCCGGAACTGAAGTGGTTAATCACTGGAAAATAGAATAATAATAATATAATCATATAATGTATAAGCAGGCTGTTCTCACTACATATTTGATTCATATTTGAGTTTGAATGGACTATACCAGTGATGGCAAACCTTTTTGAGCCCGAGTGACCAAACTGAAATAAATACGTTGGTTTTGTGTTGCAAAGTGACAACACTGCAATTTCGCGAGAGAGGGGGGCTGAGCGAAAAGAGAGGGGTTGTGTGAGAGAGAGAGAGAGGGGGGGGGAGACAGAGAGAGTGAGGGGTGTGAGAGAGATGCTGAGAGGGAGGGGGCTGAGAGGGGGGGGCAGAGAGAGAGGGGTGTGAGAGAGATGCTGAGAGAGAAGGGGAACAGAGAGAGGGAGAGGGGCTAGAGAGAGGGGGTGGGGGGCAGAGAGAGAGGGGGAACAGAGAGATGCTGAGAGAGGGGGCTAAGAGAGGGGGGACAGAGAGAGAGGGGTGTGAGAGTGATGCTGAGAGAGAGGGGGAACAGAGCGAGGGAGAGGGGCTAAGAGAGAGGGAGGGGGGCAGAGAGAGAGGGGTGTGAGAGAGATGCTGAGAGAGAGGGGGAACAGAGAGAGAGAGGGAGATGGGCTAAGAGAAAGGGAGGGGGGCAGAGAGAGAGGGGTGTGAGAGAGAGGCTGTGAGAGAGGGGGAAGAGAGGGAGAGGGGCTAAGAGAGAGAGAGGGGGGTTAAGAGAGAGGGAGGGGGGGCAGAGAGAGAGGGGTGTGAGAGAGATGATGAGAGAGGGGGCTAAGAGAGGGGGGGACAGGGAGAGAGGGTGTGAGAGTGATGCTGAGAGAGAGGGGGAACAGAGCGAGGGAGAGGGGGGAGAGAGAGAGAGAGAGGGGTGTGAGAGTGATGCTGAGAGAGAGGGGGAACAGAGAGAGAGGGGGGGGCAAGAGAGAGGGGGGAGGGAGAGAGAGAGAGGGGCTAAGAGAGAGAGAGGGGGCAGAGAGAGAGGGGGGAGAGAGATGCTGAGAGAGGGGGCTAAGAGAGGGGGGGGACAGGGAGAGAGGGGTGTGAGAGAGATGCTGAGAGAGAGGGGGAACAGAGAGAGGGGGGACAGAGAGAGAGAAGGGGGACAGAGAGAGAGGGGGGTGAGAGATGCTGAGAGAGGGGTGAGCTGAGAGAGAGGGGGAACAGAGAGAGAGAGGGGGGACAGAGAGAGAGGAGAGGGACAGAGAGAGAGAGAGGGGTGCGAGAGATGTTGAGGGAGGGGTGAGCTGAGAGAGAGGGGGAACAGAGAGAGGGAGGGGTGGGGGCTGAGAGAGAGGGGGAACAGAGAGAGGGAGGGGTGGGGCTGAGAGAGAGGGGGGGAACAGAGAGAGGGAGGGGTGGGGGCTGAGAGAGAGGGGGGGACAGAGAGAAAGGGGTGTGAGAGTGAGGGAAGGGGACAGAGAGAGGGGGACACAGAAGGGGGGTGTAAAAAGAGGGGGGCTGAAAGAGGGGGGGGGGCTGAGAGGAGAGAGAGACCTTTAGCTCTGTCCTGTACCCTCTTGCGTGCCCACAGAGATGGCTCTGCATGCCAGTTGTGGCACGCATGCCATAGGTTTCGCCATCACTGGACTATACCCTTAAAATTCTTAGACTGTTTTCTGATTACTGCGGTACTCATTCTAGTATTATGCCAACTCCACACTTTCAGGCGGCAAAGATTGATAAATTGCCCATTATGAGTGAAACGTTTCTAGAGAGATTATGATTGATTTATAGCTCACGCTGTCTGCATGCACCGACCATCCATCTCTGTTATAGGGAGTGCAGTATGCACTTATCCAGCCCAAGAGAAAAGAACGGCTTTCCTCCGCATTGTAGAATGTATAGTATTTTTTTTTTTTTCATGAGGTTCCCTTAAGAGAAAATGATCCGCAATGGATGATTATATTGTTTTGAATAAAGCATATTAACTTGCCATTGCTACTCATTGACGTGACCTAGAAACTATTTTTATCTACATTACAGGAGAGGAGAGTGGAAGTATGGAACGTTATGTTATTACATTATAGAACACAGTTATTTAAGTCACCATAAGACAAATGACAAATCAAATTTAACCTTTTACATACAGGATCCCAAGTCATTCCGTTTAGATTGCAGCCGTGTTGCTCAAACTGAAATTCCAACAGTTATAGCTATATCTATACAAGCACAATTATCTATAAACTAGAAAAAAAAAGTCAAAACTTAGGGGGATCTATTTATAAACCAGAACTACATAGACATTTATCCAGTGAATCTGCGTGTCTGTTCTATGCGACTTGTGCAAATAAAATATGTTATGAGGCTATTCTCTCTACTGAATGAATGTTCTTTTACTATAGGCAGTAGTAAAAATATAGAATTATGGCCACTAGATGGAGATGAGGAGCATAAGAAATACCTATGTCAGGGATATGCAATTAGTGGACCTCCAGCTGTTGCAGAACTACAAGTCCCATGAGGCATAGCAAGACTATGACTGCCACAAGCATGACACCCAGAGGCAGAGCATGATGGGACTTGTAGTTTTGCAACAGCTGGAGGTCCGCTAATTGCGTATCCCTGACCTATGTCTTTGTAATAAGAGAAACACAGGGGTTGATTTACTAAAGGCAAATACTGTATTTATCGGCGTATAACACGCACATTCATTTTAAGAGGGAAGTTTCAGGAAAAAAACTTACATTTTAAATAAGGAACTTTGAAGCAAAATAGGGATCAGTGCCCACCTGCAGCCTCTCCATTGCCATCAATGCAGCCTGATCAATGCCCATCTGTAGCCTCACAAGTTCTATCAATGCACTCTCATAAGTTCACATCAATGCAGCCTCACCATTGCCATCAATGCAGCAGCCTCACCATTGCCATCAATGCAGCAGCCTCACCATTGCCGTCAATGCAGCAGCCTCACCATTGCCGTCAATGCAGCAGCCTCAGAATTGCCATCAATGCAGCAGCCTCAGAATTGCCATCAATGTAGCAGCCTCACCATTGCCATCAATGTAGCAGCCTCACCATTGCCGTCAATGCAGCAGCCACCTGCCACACGTCACCTGCCACACGTTGCAAATTGTCCACTATCACCTGCCACACATTGTGGATTGTCCACTTGCCACGTCACCTGCCACCAGATGCAGATTATCACTTGCCACACATTGAAAATTGTCCACTTGCCACGTCACCTGCCACCCATTGCGGATTTGCCACATCATGGAAAGATGGATGGAGCCAAATACAGGGCAATCTTAGAAGAAAACCTGTTGGAGTCTGCAAAAGACTTGAGACTGGGGCAGAGGTTATAGGTGTAGGGCATTTACGTACCTCCCAAAGCCTGGCTGAAAAACTCCCATGGATTATTCTCCTGTCCTGCCTTGTTGCTGGGATGCTGCTATGGCAGAGCGATGTCCCTCTTTCTCAGCTCCTCCTCCTATCTTGTGTCAATGACAGAGGAATTTGCCGTGAGTTATTGTACATACCATACAGGGGCCATAGAGGGGGCGATCACAATATCTGGGACACTGAGCACCCTGCAGGAGATGTGGGGCAGCTGCCCCGGTTGCCAACACTAGCACGCTCCTGACGGGTGGGTTAGTGGAGCCCAGTTCCAGGACGGGGCTCCAGGACTCAGCCTAGAATTGCAAGACGCTGGAATTTAGTTCAGATCTCAGGACAATCCCATACCTCCCAACATTTTGAGATGGGAATGAGGGACACCTACTAGCAAATGTATGTAGGCATAGGACACGCCCCCTGCCACACCCCCTTAAAGGAGAATTAACCAAAAAAAAAAAAGGTTAATTAAATCCACAAAGGCTTTTTTACCACTACTATTCCTTTATATTGGGTTTTGAAATGTACAAATGCAGCAATTTAGAAATTGCATGAAAGAATTAGCACTGGGAAAACTTTTTGAAAGAAAAAAAGTGATTTTTATATACAACTATATAGATCAGACCAAAATGAGGGACAAATAAGGGGGGGAGAGGGGCAGAGGGACATTGCTCCAAATCAGGGACAGTTGGGAGCTGTGCAATCCTAGCAAATCCAGGATGGTTGGGACATATGTGCGTGTCTTCCTCCCCCCACCCCTAACACGTTTTAATAGGAAACCTGTACCTTTGTTGAGAAGAAGCCTCTCTCACCTAATCATTTCTCGCCTTGATGAGATTTAGATCACCACCCCACTTCTTCCCTGCCCGCAGCCTCCTGGGACACATCCCACGTCCCAGGAGGCTGCAGGAACCGTCCCAAAGCGACACTCAATCTCATGCATATGATTACTTCCCAACATTTTGAGATTTGAATGAGAGACACCTACTAGCAAATGTATGTAGGCAGAGGACACTCCCCCTGCCACACCCCCTTAAAGGAGAATTAACCAAAAAAAGGTTCATTAAATCCACAAGGACTTTTTTTTACCACTACTATTCATTCATATTGGGTTTTAAAATGTACAAATACAGCCATTTAGAAATTAGACATGTGCAATTCGTTTCGTTTTTATTCGTTTTCCGTTAAAATTCGTTATATTCGATACGAATGATTCGCTAACAATTTTAACGAATAACGAATAATCGAATCGAACGAATATGAAAAACAACGAAAATCCGAAATAACCAAATTAGAAACAACGAAACTACGAAAGAAGAAAATCCGAAAAACGAAAACAGGAACAACGAAAATCAAAATGAACGAAAAAATTCGTACATTCGTAACTTTTTTTTTAAATTGGTAATTCTCCATGTCTCTTACAATGGCGCTGCTTAACCTGCTTCGAATAGATTGAACGAAAAAATTCGAACATTCGTAACTTTTCTTTTCGATTCTTAATTTTCCGTGTCTCTTACAATGGCGCTGCTTAACGTGCTTCGAATGGATTGAACAAAGAAATTCGTACATTCATAACTTTTTTTTTTCGATTCGTAATTTTCCGTGTCTCTTACAATGTAATAATAGCATACACATTACATAAAAATTATGAATTATGCTCCGATTACGAATCTAAATCTAACTAATCTAAAGTACAAATAAATCAATCTTACGAAAGTACGAATATAACTAAATCTACGAAAATACGAATGCGTCCGAATTTCGAATAAACTAAAATTAAACTAACGGAAAAACTAATCAACGAAAAAATAACTCTTACGAAAATACGAATCGTTACGAATACGAACACCGACGACTTACGAAATTACGAATCGTTACGAATCAACGGAAACGAACAGAAACGAAACGAAACTAAACTAATTTTTCTATTGTGCACATGTCTATTAGAATTTGGATGAAAGGTTTAGCACTGGAAAACACTTTTTGAAAGATAAAAATTGCATTTTATATACAACTATATAGATCAGACCAAAATGAGGGACAAATGAGGAGGAAAGAGGGACAGAGGGACATTGCTCCAAATCAGGGACAGTCCCTCGAAATCAGGGACAGTGTGGAGCTATGCATATGCAGTAGGAATTCAGCTGTGATTTCACAGTCGGTTACCAAATCCAAGATGGCGGTGCCAGGGACCCGCATCGGTAAGAAGAACCAGCTGCGTAAGGACAACGCTGGACTCTAGGGACTGGTAAGTCAGCAGCTGCAGTATTAGAAGCTGCGACTTATATTTTTTTTGTTTAAAAAGGGTGAAGTTCCTCTTTAATTTACTCAGACAAAGCCAGAGCGTTATCATAGACGCCCCGTCCTGTTCTAGACACACGAGGACAAAAGTCACATGAGCGCAGGAATCGCAATCACAGAGTAAGTATTTCTCCATTGACCAACAGCTGACCCCTGCAAAATGTTGTGGTTTAAACCTAATCTCATTCCCTCGCTGC
Source organism: Lithobates sylvaticus (assembly GCA_028564925.1). Lineage (NCBI taxonomy): Eukaryota > Metazoa > Chordata > Amphibia > Anura > Ranidae > Lithobates > Lithobates sylvaticus. The sequence continues at coordinate 37,610,132 of CM053028.1, forward strand.
CGCAGGCTTGTCTGCCAGCACAGTGAAATGGTAACAACAGAACAAAGGGGACTTCATCTTTTGTCTTTGCTAACTGGATGAAGACAGTTTTATTTCCTTCCTTTAGAGATTACAGTGTATTTATATAAAAAACTTTCCTATTTGGTTTTGGATACACCAGAGAAATGTTAACTACTTTATCAGGTTTTTATTGAGGTTCATGTCCCTGCTGGGGAGATTCATTATCTCTATTTGTCCTGGGGACCATAGTCACAGGGACACAATTTCAAACTTTAATTTAGAGATGCCAATTTTTATTTTGGGTCCAGCTTGGATTAATGTAAGTATGTACAGTGGGTATAGAAAATAATCACCCCGTTTAAAATAATTACATTTTGTTGCTTTGCAGCCTGACATGAAGACAGACACAGTTTTTGTTTTATCCAGCTGTATTTACTAGTGCAACTTATAACATCCAAGTGAAAGATATAACACCAACATGTCAGAAAAAAAATTCAAAGACAGAATCACTGAGTTGGAAAAATGATCACCCCCTTATGTCTGTATTTTGTTGAACCACCTTTTGCTTTAATGAGACTAAAATTGAATTATTTGGCCTCAACACCAAACGATATGTCTGGCAGAAATCCAATATAGCTCATCATCCAAATAACACCATTCATACAGTAAAGAATGGAGGTGGTAATATACTGGTATGGGGGTGTTTCTCTGCAGCAGGGACTGGAGCACTTGTCAGGATAGAAGGAAAATAGATGGGGCAAAATATCATCAAATTCTTCAGGGCATATCTGCTGCTCTCTGCCAGACAGTTGTCAATGGGAAGAAGGTTTACCTTCCAAAATGACAATGACCCCAAAGCTAGTGGTGGCTGGTTCTCCATCAGTTGAGAAAACCTTAAACATCTACCCCCCCCCCCCCCCGGGTCACTCCAGCCTGCCACCCCACATACAACCCACTTCCTCACTCCGCCTCTTGCCGACTCGCGCACTCACCGATTGATCTGCACTTACCCCATCCAGGTCGCGGCTGCGGCTTCCCTCCTCTCTCTTCCCCGTGTCCCGGAAGTCGCTGCTTCTCCTCCTAGCCAATTGGGTCTTCGGAAACCCGGCCAATGGGGTCTTAGGACACTCGGCCAATCGGGTCTCAGGACCCGCTTCCTGATTGACCGGGAGGATAAACAGGAAGACATTAGCAAATATTAATTTGCTAATGTCACACAACTGGGCGGGCTCAGTGCTCTGCGCCCCGAGCCCATCCTTTTTTGAAGCCAATTAGAGCCTCAAGCTCTAATCATGTGCTTAACAAAAAAAACCCTACTGTTATCCGTTAGTCCGGCGCCCTGCATTCAGATTAGGGGCCTGTCGCATCGATTAGGGGGGCGGCGCCCCTGCGCCCCTAATGGAATGGTCGCCACTGCCCAAGGCACACAGCAAAAATGGCCACACAGGTTGAAGGAGAAAAGGGTGACTGTCCTTGCATGGCCTAGTCAGAACCCAAACTTAAACCCCATCGAAAATCTGTGGAATGACTTGAAGACTCTAGTCCACAAACGGTCACCATCAAATTTAACTGAACTAGAGCAGTTCTGCAAAGAAGAGTGGGCAAATATTGCAAAGTCTAGATGTGCAAAGTTAGTAGAGACATATCCCAACGGACTTAAGCCCCATACACACGCTCGGATTATCCGAGGACCAGGTCCGTCGGATCATGTCCGTCGTACTTTGTCCGATGTTGGTGTTGCGTACACACGGTCGGACTTTGTTGTCGAAAAATCCGATCATTCTGAACGTGGTGACGTTTGTTGCGTACGACGGGACTACGTAGAGGCTAGTAGCCAATAGCTTTGGTCTTGTGATGTGATCTGCGCATGCGTGGCACTTTGTCCGTCGAAATTCGATACACACGATCGGAATTGGTGTGATCGGACTTTGTTGTCGGAAAATCTATCCAGCAGGAGATAGAACTTTGTCCGTCGGACAATCCGATGGAAACTGTCCGATGGTGCCTACACACGGTCGGAATTTCCGACAACATTGTCCGATAGGACAGAATCCATCGGAAAATCCGACCGTGTGTATGGGGCTTAAGGCTGTAATTAGAGCAAAATGTGGTCCAACAAATTACTGACATAAGGGGGTGATCTTTTTTCCAACTCAGTGATTCTGTTTTTGATTTTTTTTTCTGACATGTTGGTGTTATATCTTTCACTTGGATGTTATAAGTTGCACTAGTAAATACAGCTGGATAAAACAAAAACTGTGGTCTGTCTTAATTTCAGGCTTCAAAGCAACAAAATGTGATTATTTTAAAGGGGGGGGGGGGGGGTGATTCTTTTCTATACCCACTGTATGTGCCATACCTATAGGGTCCCCGATGAAGGTGGTAATCACTGCAGTAGGCACTACTATTTACGATTGCCTCTAATGCCGCGTACACACGATCGTAATTCTCGTCGGAAAAAGCTTTGATGGTTTTCCCGGCGGAATTCCGCTCAAACTGTCTTGCCTACACACAGTCACACCAAATTCCGACCATCAAGAACGCGGTGACGTACAACACTACAATTAGCCGAGTTCAATGCTTCCGAGCACGCGTCAAATTGTTTCTGAGCATGCGTAGGAATTTTGCGTGTCAGAATTGCTACAGACAATCGGAATTTCCGACAGAAACCTTTTCCGTCTGAAAAATTGAGAACATGCTCTCAATTTTTTGCTGTCGGAAATTCGGCCAGCAAAATTACGATGAAGCCTACACACGGTCGCATTTTCCGAGGAAACGCGGCATAACTGGGGGACAGCTGCAATATCAGACCTGTGATGCAGCATGGAGGTGAATATGTATGTTTTGTTTTTTTAAAACCCCAAACTTCTCTTTTAAGTACCTGCTGACTGCTCACAGTAAATATACTGCGGACGGACAGCAGATACAGGCATGGTCATATACATGACGGCCTTCTTAATGCGTACCCTTGTTGACCCCATGCTGTGATTGGACACAACACAAGTTTGGCAGCAGATTTCAGCCAATGATTTTGGCTGAAATCAGCTGATCGTTTGTGGCCAATCACACACAGAGGTCTGTGTTTACAAAAACACAGAACTCTGTATACTGTGAACAGCGATCTGGCTGTCTCTTCTCCCAGAAAAGCAGAGAGAATAAATCAGCCAGATCAGAAAGTAAAAGCAGCACATAGTACACATTGTTAGGCACACAGTTAACCCCTTGATTGCCCCTAGATGGTAACCCCTTCTCAGTCAATGTCTTTAACACAGTGTCAGTGTACAGTGTTATCACTGATAGTTGTATTAGTGTCATTAGCGACATCAGTGTCAGTTAGTTACCCTCCCAGATAGTGTCTGTTAAAATATTGTGCTTTTTTTTTTCTCAAAATTTTCAAATACTGGTGATCAAATACCGCTAAAAGCTCTATTTGTGTGAAATTTTAAAATGATCCTGGCTTCACATCCGAGGCGGCGGCATTTTTTCAAATGCAGAGGCCGGGCGTGATGTCATAACATCGCACCCGACCTCCGAAAGATCATAGAGACGTCCGGGGGGCCATCTGTACATAGAAGTGCCGGCACCACCGGAAATTCAGTCTTCAATTTTATTGTTGTCGTATGACCATGATAAAATTGAAGACTGAATTTCCAGTGGTGCCGGCTCTTCTATGTACATTTGTGGTTTGTTTCTGGATGTGGGAGGAACATCCTGAGCCAAAGCACCTGGACTAGGTGTGCCACCGTCCATCTCATCATTTGGCTTTTTCTGCCCAGAGCGGTGTGATTTTTAGACATGTGCACTGCCAAAACATTTGTTCGTTTTTAGTTTTCGTTTCATTCGTTTTTGTTTTTTTTCATTTTTCGGGTCATTCGTTATGATCGCATTTAGTAAATTCGTACATTCGTAAATTTGTACATTCGTACATTTGCACATTCACACATTCGTAAATTAGTAAATGTGTACATTCGTACATTCGTAAATTAGTAAATGTGTACATTCGTACATTCGTAAATTAGTAAATGTGTACATTCGTACATTCATAAATTAGTAAATGTGTACATTCGTACATTCGTAAATTATAAAATTCGAAAAAATTGGAAATTGGAAATTCGAAAATCCGAAAACCCGAAAATTTTAAAATCTGAAATAGTAACTAACTATTAAATTATAGGTATTGTAATTTCCTTTCAAGTTTGGCTGTTACTGAACGTAACGAATACAAATTTATCTGACGTTCCGAATTATCTGAAATAATGAATGCCGCATCTAAACAAATGGAACGGAACAAATTAACAATAAAAAGTTTTTATTATTATTGTTATTTATTATTAATTCATTACGTTCCATTCACTTGGATACGACATTCGTTATTTCGGATAAATTTGTATTTGTTACGTTCACTAACAGCCAAATTTGAAAGGAAATTACAATGCCTATAATTTAATAGTTAGTAATAGTTATTATTAGATAATTATTTTTTCAGATTTCCGAATTTCCGAATTTACAAATTTCTAAATTTACAAATTTACGAATGCACGAATGTACGAATTTATGAATGTACGTATTTGCGAATGTACGAATTTATGAATGTGCAAATGTACGAATTTTACGACTGTATGAATTTACAAATTTTAGAATATTCGAATTTACGAATATTCGGAAAAATTTGTTAAACGGGCTTTCGTTAATTCGGAAATTTACAAATTAACGAATTTGACAAAATTCGTTAAAAAATGAATTCCGAACGAAACGATTTGCACATGTCTATTGATTTTGTGTTGCGTCCGGGGGCCATCTGGCCCGCTGGATTCTCTATGGTAAACTTCCGGCATGGACCAATTCCCTCTCCAGCTCGCCGATCGTACAGGCGAGCCAGGGAAGCACCAGAGTGTGATGGGAGAGGGGGGGGGAATGTCCCTTCCCACAGTCTGTAAGAACGATCAAGCAGCTGAACAGCCGCTATTATTGTTCTTATGGTGCAGGGAAATGCAGTCTCTAAAAACTCTGTAACTGCGGGCATCATTCAGATATCCCCACTCAAATTCAATGATGTCATATGATGTCGTTGGCTGGGAAGTGGTTAAATTGCATTTGAAAGCCACTGTGCAAGTACCCTGTGATATATAAAAGTTGAAACACCCACCATTTTATTCTCTAGGGCCTCTGCATTAAAAAATATATAATGTTTTGGGGGTTCTAAGTAATTTTCTAGCAAAAAAAAATATTTATTTTTACATTTAAACAAAAAGCGTCAAAAGAGGCATGGTCTTCAAGTGCTTATAATAGCGCAGTGCTGAATAGCCAAAATGTTCTGGTCATGAAGGGGGTAAAACCTTCTGGAGGTCAAGTGGTTAAAGCATAGCTCCCAACTGTCCCTGATTTCGAGGGGCTGTCCCTGATTCCGAGCAATGTCCCTCTGTCCCTCTTTCCTCCTCATTTGTCCCTCATTTTGGTCTGATCTATATAGTTCTATATAAAATGCACTTTTTATCTTTCAAAAAGTGTTTCTCAGTGCTAAACCATTCATCTGATTTCTAAATTGCTGTATTTGTAAATTTTAAAAGCCAATATAAAGGAATTTTAGTGGTTAAAAAAAAGTCCTTTTGTATTTAATTAACCTTTTTTTGGGGGTGGGGTTAATTCTCCTTCAAGGGGGTGTGCCAGGGGGCGTGTCCTATGCCTACATACGTTTGGTAGTAGGTGTCCCTCATTCCCATCTCAAAATGTTGGGGGGTATGGTTAAAGTCCCTTTCCTGGGTAAGTGTCCACGTTAAATAGTACTTTTTTTTAGAGGTCTATACATCAGACCAAACAGAGAGACAACTGAGAAGGAAGGAGGGCAGAGGGATTTGGTTCCAAAAGGAGGGACAGTTGGGAGCCTTGGATTCCGCTGTACAACATAATCCTCTCTCAGATGAATATATCAGCTTTATCTGTCAGATTCCATTCAATTAATCAGAAAACACATCTGAGAATCAACTTAATTGTGCATTTTATTAATGTAATACAAATTCATCTTCTTCTATGATTCCTCAGACTCTGCCAATTGCCCATCTCCAAATTGAGCAATAAATCTTAAATTCCCTGCTTCCCATCTTCAATCTTTTATATTTTAGAGACCCTAATGAAAAGACTGGAGTAAAAAAGATGCCCTAGTCAAAAAAGAGCAAAAGCTTATATCAAGCAGTTATGCTGCGTACACACGGTCGGAATTTCCGATGGAAACAGTCCAATGGGTGCTTTTCATCGGATTTTCCGACCGTGTGTATGCCCATCGGTCTTTTTCTGTCGGAATTTCCGACGGACTTTGGATTGAGAACCTGTTCTTAATTTTTCCGACGGAAAACCTCTCTATCGGATTTTCCGATCGTGTGTATGCAATTCCGACATGCAAAATTCCGACGCATGCTCGGAAACAATTTGACACATCCTCGGAAGCATTAAACTTCCCTTTTATAGTGCTGTCGAACGTGTTGTATGCCACTGTGTTATTGACCGTCGGAATTTGGTGTGACCGTGGGTAGGCAAGGCGGTTTGAGCGAAATTCCATCTGAATTCCGATGAGAAAACCATCAGAGCTTTTTCCGATGAGAATTCCAAACATGTGTACGCGGCGTCACAGTGGCCTAGGTACTGTAAATTTGTAAATTCTCCTTTACATTTCGGCAGACGGTCCTTGACCAATCCAATCGGTGTCTCCCATTTAGGGCAAGGTAGCAGGCTCTTTTAACCACTTGAGCTCCGGAAGATTTTACCCCCCTTCATGACCAGGCCAATTTTTGCGATACGGCACTGCGTTATTTTAACTGACAACTGCGCGGTCGTGCAACGATGTACCCAAATAAAATGTATGTCACAAATAGAGCTTTCTTTTTGTGGTATTTGATCACCTCTGCGTTTTCTATGTTTTGCGTGATAAACCAATCAATTTTGAAAAAAAATATATATATTTTTTACTTTCTGCTATATAACATAACTAATAAAAACATTTTAAAAATCTAATTTCTTCATAAATTTAGGCACATATGTATTCAGCTACATAATTTTGGTAAAATAAATTCCATATATTGATTTGGTTGTGCAACCATTATGGCGTCTAAAAATGATGTGATCAATACATTAAAAAACATTTTTTTTTCTTTTTGGGTGTGTAGAGGTCAGTAATAGGTAGGGTGGTGTGTAAAGGTCAGTAATAGGTAGGGTGGTGTGTAGAGGTCAGTAATAGGTAGGGTGGTGTGTAAAGGTCAGTAATAGGTAGGGCAGTGAGTGTAAAGAGGCAAGTGGTAGGTAGGGCAGAGTATAGGAGTCAGCAGTTTGTAGGACAGATTATAGGAGTCAAGGGAGCAGTGAACGGTGTCAGTAGGGCAGTGGACAGTGTCAATCAGTAGATCAGTGGATGGTGTCAGTAGGACAGAATATGGTGGCAGTTAGTAGGATTGTGGGTGGTGTCAGTTAGTAAGGCTGTGGATGGTGACAGTTAGTAGGGCTGTGGATGGTTACAGTAAGTAGGGCAGAGGATGAGGTTAGTTAGTAGAGCAGTGACATGTGTGTACAGGGCTCACAGGAAAGCAGAATTTTTTCTCACGTGCAGAGAAGGGAACTGCCGACGACACATGACTCTTCTTTCTCCTGGCTGCCGATACCCGCTCAGTCAGCCTGCTACTAAAACTAAACCAGTGGTGTCACTAGGGTTGGTGTCAACTGGTGCTGTAAAAATGGTGTCACCCCCCCCACCCCCCTATTTTTGGGCCAGAGTTCAATAAGGCCTAGAGAAACAGTAATGGATAATGGCCATCAGGCCCTCTTACCAGACCCAGCGAAAGTGCAGCAGTGATCCCTCCGGCTGGATGTTCGCTCACTCTGGGTTGCCAGGCCGTCTCTGGTCAGTAGTGTAGCACATATGTACCCTGGCAGTGGCTCCAGTTTCTCCCTCTTTGGTGGTGCCGGTACAGCGTGGCTCTCTCTCTGGTGGTGCGGGTACAGCGTGGCTCCTTCTCTGGGGTGCAGGTACAGTGTGGCTCTCTCTCTGGTGGTGCGGGTAAAGCGTGGCTCTCTGGTGGTGCAGGTACAGCGTGGCTCTCTCTCTGGTGATGTGAGTACAGCGTGGCTCTCTCTCTGGTGGTGCGGGTAAAGCCTGGCTCTCTCTCTGTTGGTGCGGGTAAAGCGTGGCTCTCTCTTTGTTGGTGGGGGTACAGCATGGCTCTCTCTCTGGCTTCCATCAGCATAGTCCTCTCTTTCTCTTCTTCTGTAGTACTCAATTCCTCTGCTTCTTCCGGGTTCCAGGCTCTCTCTCTCCCCCCAGAGTGCAGACATGCTGGGGGCTTTAGCTTGTTGTCTGCAGACACATCTAGGGCCGCCAATCTTCTGGGACTACATTTCCCATGATGCTTCCCCAGTGTCTTCTGATTGGCCCTCTGCTGTGGCCAATGGGGAGAGCGGGCAGGAAGGTGGGCGGCGTTGTGATGAACCTACCAGATTATAGCCACTCTCTGTTCGGCTGACAGGAGAAATGGGAGGGGGCGAGCGGGGAATAAGATGCACTCGCAGCTCTCCTCTCCCCTGTCACATTGCCGCTACCAAATTCCCTGTACCGATGGGGGGGGGGCTCAATGGCACCCACTACAACAACTGCTTCCTGGTCCAGCCCCCCGCACGGCACCCCCATAGCGACGCTACGTAACTTGCGTGCAGTACGGTTAACATACCACTTCATCCCCTAGATCAGTGTCGGCCCTGATGGGGCCCCATGTGCAGCTTTGACCACAGTTGAATAATGCCCTTACAATAGGTGTAGACCATTTACGTATCTCATAAAGCCTGAATAGAAAAGTTCCTAGGACGTTGCTAAGAAGCGTTCACCTTCACCATCACAGGAGTGAGCTCTCAATCGCTTAACTCAGAGCCACTGCATTAGTGGAGGGAAAGAGTATGTGAGAGGGTTTGAATCAGAAAAAGAGCTGCAATGGCCAGGGGTTTGTATTGCACGGAGTGCAGAGGCCAGGGGTGTGTAATGCACAGAGTGCAGGGGTCAGGGGTGTGTAATGCACAGAGTGCAGGGTTAAGGGGTGTGTAATTCACAGAGTGCAGGGGTGTGTAATGCACAAAGTGCAGGGGTTAGACGTGTGTAATCCACAGAGTGCAGGGGTCAGGAGTGTGCAATGCACAGGGTGCAGAGGTCAGGGGTGTGCAATGCACAGGGTGCAGAGGTCAGGGGTGTGCAATGCACAGGATGCAGAGGTCAGGGGTGTGCAATGCACAGGGTGCAGAGGTCAGGGGTGTGCAATGCACAGAGTGCAGAGGTCAGTTGTGTGTAATGCACAAAGTGCAGTGGCCAGAGGTATGTAATGCACAGAGTGCAGAGGTCACGGGTTTGTAATACACAGAGTGCAGGGGTCAGTGGTGTGCAATGCACAAAGTACAGGGGTCAGGGGTGTATAACACACAGATTGCAGAGGTCCAGAGTATGCAATGCACAGAGTGAGGGAGCCAGATGTGTGTAACACTTGAAATGCAGAAGTCAGGAATGTGTAAAGCAGAGAATACAGGGGTCAAGAGTATACAAAGTACAGGGGTGTGTAATGCAAGAATGCAAAGGGTAGGGATGTGTAACACACATCGTGCAGGGGTCAGCAGTGTTTATCGGACGGGTCAAGGGACCTTCTCTACAGCATGTTGTCAAGGGACAGGCTTTTCTACTCAGATTGTGTCTGCTTTCTAAAGAAAATTAACTGTAAGGCCCCATACACACTATTCACCATTCAGATTAACCAAAACCATGTAGTGCAAGGGCTTGCATACAAATTGAAACTCGTATGCCCCATACACACGGTCGGATTTTCCGACGAAAAATGTTCGATGGGAGCTTGTTGTCGGAAATTCCGACCGTGTGTAGGCTCCATCGGACAATTTCAATCGGAATTTCCATCACACAAAATTTGAGATCTGGATCTCAGATTTTCCGATAACAAAATCCGTTCTCGTAAATTCCGATCGTGTCTACACAATTCCGACACACAAAGTTCCACGCGTGCTTGGAATCAAGCAGAAGAGCCGCACTGGCTTAATATTTCTCGGCTCGTCGTACGTGTTGTACGTCACCGCGTTCTTGACGTTCGGAATTTCCGACAAGATTTGTGTGACCGTGTGTATGCAAACCGGGAAAAAAACATGGATTTTGTTGTCGGAATGTGCGATTGTGTGCACAGGGCATTAAGGTTTGACCTCATATTATATGGTTTTGGTAAATCTGAAGACAAAAATCTTCAGAAAATCTAATAGTGTATATGTGGGTCTGATGCCCCGTATACACGAGCGGAATTTCCGACAGAAAAAGTCAGACGGGAGCTTTTCATCGTATACCCCCAACCGTGTGTATCTTCAGAGTTTATTCCGACGACAAAACGGTCGTGTGTACAGGGCATAAGATTTTGAATACCTTATGGGTTTTTTTTTTTAACAAAAAAGAACACCTTATGTTTTAATGCACTTGGAGACCTATGAAATTTAACTTTCAATTTCAAATTTAACTATACTTAAAGTGGAACTAGACTACATCTGAGCGCCACAAACCAAACCATCCACCCATGTCTCTATGCTTATTTTTGTTGAGAAATCACTTTGAAAAACTTAGCATTTCTGGCCGTCTTGAGTAATGCCCCTTACACACGGTCGGACATTCCGACCACAAAATCCGTCGGATATTTTCCGACGGATTTTGTCGGAAACTGGTGTTGCACACACACGGTCGGACAAAGTTGTTGGAATTTCCGATCATTCCGAACAAGGTGACGTACAAAGCGCATGACGGGACTACGTACAGGGCAGCAGCCAATAGCTTTCGTCTCCAAATTTCTTCTGAGCATGCGTGGCACTTTGTGCATCGGAATTCTCTACATACGATTGGAAAAAGTCAGATCGGATTTTGCTGTCGGAAACTTTCAGACCCTACTCTCAAAAAAGCCTGCTAGAGCCCACACACGATCGGATTTTCCGACAACATAATCCGATCGGACTTTTTCCATCGGAATATCCGACCGTGTGTACGGGGCATAAGGACAGATGATTCATGTAGCATTCACTTCCTGGAATCCACTTGCCCTTAGCTCAGGCATGCAGGCAGGATAGGGTGTGCTTAGCTGAGAAAGCCCCCCCTCTCCCCTACTGAATTCTCCTGGGATGTATGACATAATTTGCCTAGGCTTGGAAATCAGGAAGTAACTGAAGAAATGTGAAAAAGAAAAAAGTTTAAAGCAAACAAATTTGATATACTTTCCTATCCATTTACTAATGCTAGCAGCATAAGGGTTAAAAATAGGCAATGTTGAGTAAGAGAATGAAGTTCCTTCCACTTCAACTGTATTTTTATTTGTCTACTAGCGTAAGACTAACCTCTTCATCGTAAAGTGTTAAAAATGAGGGACCTGTCAACACGATTAATCTTACACCATTAAACGATTAAAATGTCAGCGGGTGCACAATTCCAGTTTTCTGTCCCCAAGGCAGAAAGTACAAATATAATCCCAAGAATCTGTACGTTGATATCCTAAATTTGAAAGAGAGAAATCCGGTGCTAGTAATCGTTGTGTGCTTGAAAATTAATTGTTTTAAGTGAGTTCTTTTTCTGTTCTAATTGGGAAGTATTGATTCTTCCTCCTCTGTCTTCACGTTAAGGTGGTTTCGTTTTCCAATCTGAATCCACCACCACACTGCACCTTCCAACTTCCCAACCTTGAAAGAAAGCGTCATTACAATCTATCAAACCAACTCTACTATGACCAGAAAATACATCTGTGGACTTCCCTGGGGGAACATTTGCAATTTACAGTGCTTTAGAGACCATAATATAGTGAAGTGCGTAAGGCTTCTTATTGTAACCTTCATTTAAAGTATATCTAAAGCCAAAACTTTTCATGATGGATAGATTAAGAGAGGGTATAAATCACTGTCACCTCCTGTTCTGTAGATCCTACAGGAAGTGAGGGGACATCTTTCCACTTTGAAGGAAATCCCCTCTCAGTGGCGTCGCTAATGGGGTGCGGACCGCACCCAGGTTTCCCTGGCCAGAGGGGTGACACCATCAAGTACTGACCACGATGGCGTCATCCCCCCTCCTCCCCATATGTGACAGCTCACAGATTGGTGCGCCGGCACCAACCGCATCATTTACAGGGGCCGGTTTGGGCAGGCTAGTTTCGGCCGGCAGCACGCAGTCATGGTGTGGACAATGTTATAGACTCACCCGGGACATAGGCTTTTGGAGGGGACTGAATGCTAGCCCCTTACCCATTGACTATGGGCTCTGACTTTTGAGGGAGCTACAAGCATTTAGGAAGATGTTCTGTTATTTAATACAAAGGACACATCATTACAAGTATAAATGCAGCCCCACGAGGGTAGTGTGCTAGTAGACAAAAGCTGAGTTAATTAGCACAAATAACAATGGGCGAAAGACCCTTAGAAGGCCCACTGCACATTTGCAATAAGCACATTATAGCAGACAACCCCAGACAGGTGGCTTGCTGGTGACATCAGCATCTGCTATGAGTCCCACATTGTGAAGCAGTCCTTGCTGGAAATGTGGCATAAAAACCCTTAACATGGATCCCAGTGTCTGTGTATCTTGGGGAGACATGGACTTGAATCCAAAGTAACATTACTCCAGGGGTCCCCAGGCATACACCTCACAAAGAGTGCCATTAAAAGTCAGGGCCCATAGTCAATGGGTAAGAGGCTAGCATTCAGTCCCCTCCAAAAGCCTCTGTCCCGGGTGAGTCTATCACACACCCCAAACTGGCCCCTGCAAATGATGCGGTCAGAGCGGGCACGCCGATCCATGAACTGTCACGGATGGGGGTGACACCGTGTTTTACCGAACCAGGTGACGCCAACCCTAGTGATGCCACTGTCCCCTTTTAGACAGATGTCAAGGGAATAAGTGTCCCCAATGGAAGATTTACATTCTATGCTTGTTTTAGTGGCAAATTATGGTAAATTTGGGATTTACCCTCACCTTCGTTCCATGTGATCAGGACAACTAAAGAGTGAATCTACCGGCACACAGATATCAATTAAAACCTAAGAGTGGTTCTCATTTCTCACCCATTTATTCAAAACTAAAAAAAAAAAAAAGGTAGTTAGCACCATAAATACGGTCTTTCACATTACTGTACCGGTTGAATCCTCTAGATCAGGGGTGCCCAACCAGTGGCCCGCGATGCCCTCTGATGTGGCCCGCGACCTTCTGCTCTGGGATTGAATAGAAAGAATACTGTTATTAAAGGTCAGTTTATTACTAAAATCACAGTGTATATATGGGCATATCTTTTCTGCAGTGGTTACTGGGCTGCTTTCAAACTGATACGCAGGTGCAGAGCAGTTTACCTGCACTGAGCCATAGACTTCTATTATTACCTGCGAGTTTGGTGAGCTTTCTGAAAGTGCACCACACCTGCAGAATATAATAGCAGTCTATTGCAAACTGCAGGAAAGCCAAAGGTACACTGCGTTGCACACGTGGTGCGGGTAAACCACAGTGCATCAGTGTGAAAGCAACCTTGGACCCCTTTCACACGGTCATTTCGACAGTCCGACCAATTGGACCCTCCATTCACCTCTAAGTAGTGGCAGACATAAACCGACTTGTGTTCTACCTCCAATACAATCCACTAAAAAGTAGTGGGCTGTGTCCGTGTCCGCTCTCCAAATGCAAAGTGGACACGGACATGCCATCCACCCGCTCCGCTCATTGTGGCCCGCGACCGGTTACCAAGTCGCTTAAGTGGCCCTCGCTCTTCAAAAGGTTGGGCACCCCTGCTCTAGATGCATTCTAGGCATTTTGGATGACCTCCCACTGACTGATCTCCAGAAACCAGCCCTATTCCTGGCCCGTAGACTCCTCCTACAACAATTGAAGACTGATAGGGTCCCCACTCATAGAGAATGGATACTTAGCATGGATGATACTCTCAGGCTTGAAAAAATCCGGGGGGATGCTGATTGACAGTCAGCAGCTCTCTGCTTGGGGAGCCGAGAGAACCGAGCCTTCGGCGGTGCTTGATGGCTCGGTTCTCAGTGAAGAGGCACCGGGGGACAGATTTAGCATCAGACCGATTCTGCATCCACCTACGTAAGTATGAATCTGCAGTAACCCTGATTCCCATACTTCTCTTTAAGTGTATGTGCATTATATACCTCTGCATCTTTAAAGTGATTGTGCCTAAAGCCTGGTACACACTGAGTTTTTTAGCGCTGATCGGGAGCTGGTTGGCTGCTGGTTTTCCAAATGGCCGGCTTCTGTCGGACCAGCTGCAATACTCACGGGCCGAATGTTGGACGGCTTTTATTTAACCGCCCGATGTCCCTGAACAAGCATTAGGCCCACGTACGGGGCTTTAAGAGTGTCTACTGTTCTTTGGATGTACCTTATCTTCTAAAGATAACAGGAACTATGGAACCCCGCCACTGACCTACAGTATATACTGGTTGCGCTTGTGTTTATTTTTTACCATTCAATAAAATCTATTTCTGATTTTTTTTAAAACAAATCTAAAAAATAAAAGTGAAATTAAGACTTTCACAGCTTAAACTGACTGTAAAGTCTGTTTTTTTTTTTCAATAAAAATAACAAACATGTAATACTTACCTGCTCTGTGCATTTTTGCTCAGAGCAGCCCAGATCCTCCTCTTCTCGGGTCCCTCTTCAGTGCTCCTGGCCCCTCCCTCCTGTCGAGTGCCCCCACAGCAAGCAGCTTGCTATGGGGGCACCCGACCCAAGTCACAACTTCCTGTGTCTATTCAGACACAGAGCTGCGGCCCAGCCCCGCCCCCTCTCTCTCCCCTAATTTGGCTGACTGACTTTGACAGCAGCGAGAGCTAATGGCGCCGCTGCTGTGTCTCCGCCAATCAAGAGGGAAACATTTGCATGGCCGAGACACTCGTGGACACAGCTGGACAGAGATGGGGCTCAGGTAAGTATCAGGGGGTACACTGTAGAAAAACGAAAAGAGGGCGCACCAACCTTGCGCATTACCCAAGTGGTGTCTATTGGTATAAAAAGAAAAGAAATGTACTCACAAACAAGTCGATGGTAAAAACATATCAGAGTCTACAATGGACACAAAGTGACCACGCTGGAGAACCTTTCAGATGGCTGACACGTTTCGAGGGGGGTCCCCTATTCCTCAGAGACAGATTTTTATTAAAAAAAAATTATACATACTTTTTTTCCCTTTTTTATAAGTGATCACATTCCCTCTGTTCTCAGCTGCATAAGAGCTGGGGGGAGAAGAAGCAACAGCACACTGAGCGTTCTAGTGACAG
The DNA here is from genome assembly GCA_028564925.1 of Lithobates sylvaticus. Classification (NCBI taxonomy): domain Eukaryota; kingdom Metazoa; phylum Chordata; class Amphibia; order Anura; family Ranidae; genus Lithobates; species Lithobates sylvaticus. The sequence continues at coordinate 37,625,453 of CM053028.1, forward strand.
GCTATCTGGGGGGGGGGGGTGTCAGGACAAGTCTGATCATTATAGGAAAACAGGCTGAGTTCCCAGCATAGCTAGAGAACTGACCACAGCGTGTTCTCCTTCTTAGTGTAGTCAGTTTTCAATCGGAAAACAAGGGGACTGGCAGGAATGCCAGGAATTTCACACAAATGAAGCAATACAACGAGAAGAGAATACTTTCTCATACAAGTACATATTACAGCAGCCACATATCAGGAATATGAAATATGAAAAATGCTGGGGTAACAAATGCCTTGAGGCGATTCAGTTCGCATTTGCAGCACTATACAAATCATTCATTCATTCATTTAAAGTGGAAGTAATCCCTCCTATCCTTTACAACCAAGGAAGTTGCCATCTTAGCCTCTGTTTAATCTGCAGTTGCCATAGTATTGCACATGTTATATGACACCAACTATTTGATTGCTTGACAGTTCGGTTGAGAGCACAAGCAACTGTGACAGTTTTTTATTCACGGCATACCTTGAATATAACCGTTTAGGGAAACTGTTAATTACATTAGTTCAGTTCTGCTTTACTGAAAGCTTGGCTGGTATGAGATGGATTTTAATTAGTTGTCTGGGTGACTACATTTCTTGATATTGCTCCTTTCTGCTGTGTTGATGTGTGAAGTGCAGACACTCTCAGCAATCCATATTTCACATTCCATCAGTTCAGAGCAGTAAGAACATTGAAAGAAGACTGCAAGGATAGTAATATGAGGGCATATATTCAATATAGAGTAAAAGGCTGCTACATCCCTAATTTAGCCAATCCATTCGTCGTCGTCCCCATTGGGATTTTAATGCAACCAAATAGAAAAGGTTTGTCTTAAAATTACAAAAACTTTATTGAGACAAAAAAGTTGAAAACACAACACATCCTAAAAGCGCCAAAGAGCTATGATATAATACCCAATTACAAAGTGATACATTATGATACCCTTACATCTTGTGTAGGATAGTATGTACAATCACTTTTACAATAGAATTTCTTTAACAATCATATCCTGCCGAGGAAGCTCCAGCGTGTTTGGATTAGTCAATTCGAAATTTTCATTGGAGGGCAGAGAAGATGGTATCTAGATATAAAGAAAAAAATGAAACAATAAGGAAGCAACAAATGTAAAATATACTGGACTCCCCATAGGTGTACAGCAACCACTTGCATATAAAAGTGTCACCATTTGATGGATCTCCAGACATTAGCTGGATCCATAGCTGCCCATCAGACAGGCAAACGAAGGACCACAGGGACTACAGGGACTCTCCATCATCAGTTATTGAGGATAGGATAGCAATATAAAAGTTGCCATTGATGACTTATTTTTCAAGTAAAATCTCCTGGGCTGCCATCCTCCTCCTTCCTTCACTACATTGGCCATGAAGAAGCATGTGAATATCAGATATTGGATATCTACCATTTAAAGTGAGTCACCAAGGGCATCTGCTTTCTGTAGGACCTCCTTACCCATAGGCAGTGATAGAAAATAAATTCCTCGATCAATAAATGAAGATAGGGGCTGGTACAGGGGCGGACTGACCATTCGCCCACTCGGGAACTGCCCGAGGGCCCCGGGCCACTAGGGGGCCCCATCAGGGTTGCCAGCCTCAGTAAAACCAGGGACAGTATGTAAAAATCTGTGTTTGTTTTACATCTGTCTCTGAAATGTCCCTTACCGACATCCTTTTGGTCTAAAAATCCCGAGATTATAGCTGCCCCACCTCTCCAGTACCTTCTCAGCCAATAGAAACATGTCTGTGTATACTGTGTGATTGTATACTGTGTGTGTGTATACTGTGTTGCCCCATAATCTCTGATTGCCTGGCGGCCCCATAATCTCCTATTGCCCGGGGGCCCCATGAGTTGTCAGTCCGCCCCTGGGCGGGTACCATCATCCTTAATTGACAGTGATGAGGTATGGGGGGTATGTCAGGGGCTACTCCAAAAGATGCGCCATGACATAGACATTTTATATGGACTATCTCGGTACCCAGAAATGGACAATTGAATATAAAGTTATATTTATTGTAGAAAAACAACTTGATACACATTGATATAAATCACATAAAAAAAACACGTATAAAACATAATTGCATACAAAGGCAAGATGATACAGACTTTGAACAAAGGGAACCCCACACATTAGTAGAGCCTCCGAAGATGTAGGTCCAATGTATGATCTTCTACAAGTTCTTCTTCTGGGTACCGAGATAGTCCAATGTCATGGGGCATTTTTTGGAGTAGCCCCTGACATACCCCCCCATACCTCATAGGCAGTGATGGAGGACGCCCAGGTGGCTTGGTGGGCCAGCATTTCACCTCAGGTTGGAATCCTTGACTCTTTTTAGGGTAGACTAAATTGGATGCTAGTCATTATACAAAATGTAATTCTTAGCCCCCGTACACACAGTCGGAAATTCCGACCACAAAATCTGTCGGATTTTTTCCGAAACTGGTGTCGCATACACACGGTCTGACAATGTTGTCGGAAAATCAGATCATTCGGAACGTGGTGACGTTCATTAGTTCCGACGGGACTAGTAGCCAATAGCTTTGCTGACGTACTTTCATCTGAGCATGCGTGGCACTTGTCTGATCGGAATTCTCTACAAACGATCGGAAAAAGTCAGATTGGATTTTGTTGTCGGAAAAATTGAGATCCTGCTCTCAAATTTTTTGCAGACGGAAAAAGTCCGATAGAGCCCACACACTCTACCTGATCACTCTATCTGATGTTAGAGAGAGTGAAGGTCTCTTTTGCAGTCTCCGCTCTAATTCATCCCAAAGGTGTTCTATCGGGTTGAGGTCAGGACTCTGTGCAGGTCAGTCAAGTTCCTCCACCCCAAACACGCTCATCCATATCTTTATGGACCTTATTTTGTGTACTGGTCCAAATAATTTGGTGGAGGGGCATTATGGTGTGGGGTTGTTTTCCAGGGGTTGGGTTTGGCCCCTTAGTGCCAGCGAATGGAACTCTAAAGGCGTCAGCATACCAAGACACTTTGGACAATTTCATGCTCCCAACTTTGTGGGGACAGTTTGGGGATGGCCCCTTCCTATTCCAACATGACTGTTTTTTTCCCCTTCTTTTGGTTGAACTGGATGGACTTTTTTCAACCAGACAAACTATGTAACTATGTACCTATATAACTATGACCCAGGTCAGACTGGGTCCCATGCTTGCGGCACTCCAGGAAAACCCAGAAGGCACTTGATTTTTCCCAGTCCACGTGGCAATTCAAGACACTGATCCAGGGCAAACTAGATACCTTGCTTGCGGCACTCCAGGGGAACCCAGAAGGCACCCCAGGGTGCTTTGCCACCCTGGTTGAGAAATACTGGCTTAGAGCCAGGTCCCTATATTCCTATCTTGACACTACCCTTGTTATGGGTTAGTAATCGCAGGCTCAGAAAAGAACGCCTCACCCTTAAAGCGGAGTTCCAACCTAAAGTGGAACTTCTGCTCATCAGAACCCCCCCCCCCCCCTCCGGTGACACAGTTGGCACCTTTCAGGGGGGAGGGGGGGTGTAGATACCTGTCTAAGACAGGTATTTGTACCCACTTCTGGGCATAGACTCCCACGGGAGTCTATGCCTCTTCCTGTCCCGCCGCGCTGTCTGCTGGGACACACACGGGTCCCTGAGACAGCAGGGATCATTCTCATTGCGCTGCGAGACTCGCACATGCGCAGTAGGGAACCGGGAAGTGAAGCCGCAACGCTTCACTTCCTGACTCCCTCAACGAGAATATCGGCGGCAGCAGCCGAGAACCGAGCGATTTCTCGGCTTCGGCTGCCGACATCGCTGGATCCCTGGGACAGGTAAGTGTCCATTTATTAAAAGTCAGCAGCTGCAGTATTTGTAGCTGCTGGCTTTTAATATTTTTTTTTTAGGTGCAATCCCTCTTTAAGTTGTATCTATATTGCATTGGGATGTTAGCAGAACCATGGACTGCACATAAAAAAACAAAAGATTTTTTTCAGGCAGAGAACAACCATTTCAATTGTTTTAAATAGCTTTTTTTTATGGTGTCTCTCTTTAAGGAAACAGAATGTTTTAGTGTGCATTTAAATGCGCACACAAATGCGCAGTCGGCTCATGTGATGTGCAGAATTTTGCATTTAGCTCCCCGCGTTTCCTCCACCAGCTCTATCACTAGTCGGATAAGATGAAGCAAAGCTCTGGCACATGAAGCCTAGCCCGAGGACTTCTGCCCGTGTTGCTTTGCAACATTGACACATTCTACTGATACTGGCAGCGCTTCAGAAGACTCTCCCACTTGTCTTATCTAATACAGACAGGAATGAGGGGGAAGAAATTCCAGCAGAATTATCTGCAGGATCAGCTCCGGAAGAAGCACATTTCTGTGAGAATCATTTTCTCTTTCCAATTAAAATAAAATACATATATGATCTGGGAAGATAATGCACAGTGAATTTTTGTATTTGACTAACGGTGCATGCACAGGCTTACATAATGTGCAAGGGGAAGTAACCCAAAACAATCAATCAGAAATAATCAATCATTTCTAGGTTATGGTACTGGGATTGATTACTGTGCTGTTCGCATGATCAATGCCCCTTGTGCTGCCCTATTGAATAGACATGTGCAATTCGTTTTAGTTTTTTTTTAGTTTTTCTGGGTTTTTTTTCGTTATTTTCATTCATTCGTTATCGTACGAATGAACGAACGATTCGGTAAAAATTTTAACGAATAACAAATCGTTCGAATTGAATGAATCCGAAAACAACGAAAATCCAAAAAAAAACTAATTAGAAACAACGAATCTACGAATGAAGAAAACCCGAAAAACGAAAACAGGAACAACGAAAATCAAAATGAACGAAAGAATTCGTACATTCGTAACTTTTTTTTGTTGAATTGGTAATTTTCCGTGTCCCTTACAATGGCGCTGCTTAACGTGCCTCGAATGGATTGAACGGAAAAATTCGTACATTCGTAACTTTTTTTTTTTTCGATTCGTAATTTTCCGTGTCTCTTACAATGGCGCTGCTTAACGTGCTTCGAATGGATTGAACGAAAAAATTCGTACATTTGTAATTTTTTTTTGTTGAATTGGTAATTTTCCGTGTCCCTTACAATGGCGCTGCTTAACGTGCTTCGAATGGATGGAACGAAAAAATTCGTACATTCGTAACTTTTTTTTTCGATTCGTAATTTTCCGTGTCTCTTACAATGGCGCTGCTTAACGTGCTTCGAATGGATTGAACGAAAAAATTCGTACATTCGTAACTTTTTTGTTCGATTCGTAATTTTCCGTGTCTCTTAAAATGTAATAATAGCATACACATTACATAAAATTATGAATTATGCTCCGATTACGAATCTACGAATGTTACGAATGTACGAATAAATACGAATGCGTCTGAATTTCGAATAAACGAAAATTAAACTAACGAAAAAAAATAACTCTTACGAAAATACGAATCGTTACGAATACGAACACCGACGACTTACGAATTTACGAATCGTTACGAATACGAACACCGACGACGTACGAATTTACGAATCGTTACAAATCAACGGAAACGAAAAAAAAAAACGAAACGAAAATAAACAAATTTTTTTGTTGTGCACATGTCTTCTATTGAATAAGGACAATGCTGACAATGAATAAGGACAATTAAATATATGTATGTTATAGCCTTAAAGTGGGTGTAAACTCTTATGCCACGTACACACGACCGGACTTTCCGGCAGAAAAAGGTCAGACGGTCTTCCCAGCGGAGTTTCCGAACGAACAGACTTGGCCACACACGAACGGACCAAAGGTCGTTCATTTTTGAACGTGATGATGTACAATGGGACTAGAAAAGGAAGTTCAATAGCCAATAGCTGCCCTTGCATCGTATTTGGTCCGTCGGACCAGCATACAGACAAACGATTTTCCCGATAAGAATTGATTCAGTCGGAAAGATTTGAAACATGTTTTATTTCTAGGTCCGTCTGAATTTTTTTTGTGAAAAATGATCGGATCATCCCACACATGATTGGAATATCCGACGGAATGATTCCGTCTGACCTTTTCTGCCGGAAAGTCTGGTCGTGTGTACGCTGCATTACAGTGACCGGCCTCAGGTGATACACAGAGATGAATTAAATCCACCTACACAAGTTGCGCCTGTTTATCTGGAACCCTCTCTTCTCTATGGACTCCTAAAGTACACAGATCAATGGCTATTTTTGAGTTTCCAGAAGGCAGGGGCAGGGATCTAATGTCACAGCAAAGAGTTGTGCGTAATCTGAAACCTGAGTTGAGAAAAAGGGCATGGTCCCATCTACTCAGCCTCATAAGGGAATATGCACAGCTGAGGCTGTCATTCACCTGCTGTGTTCTGGAGGGGGTGGGGCCATTTTTCAGGATTGTTTGGTGTCAGCATAGATCAGCCTTTCTCAACCTTTTCAACACAGAGGAACCCTTGAAATAGTTCTCCGGTCTCAAGGAACCCGTGCTAAAAATTAGAAATGTACAACTCATGATACATTAGTGTGATGGTCAGTGGGAGGAATGGTCCTTACACTTGTGGTCATTGGAAAGAATTACCTCCTTACAGATAGCTAAAAAGATCAATGGTGTCAGTGGGAACTTATCTGAGAGGCAGAAATTGCCCAATGCTGAAGGAACCTCTACCAACCTCTGGAGGAACCCATAGGGTTCCACGGAACCCTGGTTGAGAATCACTGGCATAGATTGTCAGAAGTGACTCATGCACTCAGTTCTCTGAATTAACTACGCGCTACGGAAGGATAAGCTTTGTTCATTTTTCATTGCAGAGTTTTCCGAGGTTTACAACCACATTACATTTACAACCATGAAATCACTCAACTTCCGCTCTACCATCTTCATTTATCCAGCACATGTCTTGGGACCTGGTGGAGGCCTGCAGTAGATCTGCCCATGTGTGGGCAATGCATTCGCGTACACACCACTGTTTTCTGGTATCTAGGACCTTGTTGATACCTGCAGAGCAAATTCCCTGCATTTGCCCAGTTCTGTGACTTGCATGCACCCATCTGTAGATTTGCATGATGTGAATATCCCAGGAGGCAGCAGGAGGCATTACATCATTCCCACCAAGGAGGGAAAGTAGGAGGTTTTGCGCTGCAGCACTAAAAAGGTAAGAATTCTTTATAGGAAAGAGGAAACTTAATTCAATTGTGGAAGAAGGAGGGGGGAAAGAAGGAAGGAGAACAAGTGAAAGTCAACATTAAGGAGACAAGGTCACCTTGTCCATTCAGGGGAAAGTTAAAGTGATTTTGTAAAGCAGGGGCGGCCAACCAGTGGCCCAGGGGCCAAATGTGGCCCGCGACCTCCTGCTCTGGAATGGCGGGTTAGCAAGCCCAGATCCCAGGTTGCCGACCCGTCATACCATAGCATCAGTGTTGTGAATGAAGCTGGTGGTAGAGGAAGAAAGCAGCTGCAGAGCCCCATAAGCTGATGCCTCCTGTACAGCGCTGGCTTTTGCCACAGGCAGAGTTTATGGCAAAGTTCAGTTAACCCGCAGGATAGACACAGGTGCAATACACTGCACCCATGGTGTAAGTAAACCAAAGCATATCAGTGTGAAAGCAGTTTAGGCCCTTTTCGCATGATCGGTCCTACCCAATCGGACCCTCAATTCACCTCTACATAGCGACAGACTTTTGTCCGTTTACTCCCGCCTGCCTCCAATCCGTTCCTCTAAAAAAAAATAGAAGGGAATTCGTCCCCTTCCATCTATCTGGGTGGATCAGATCGGAGGGCCTATAGAGTAGCCGTGACTTGTCACTCATTGTGGCACACGACTGGTTACCAAGTTGCTTAAGTGGCCCTCGCTCTTAAAAAGGTTGGGCACCCCTGTTGTGAAGCCACCCCTCCCCATGCCAATGCTCCCTCACTGCCACTACCTCACTGCTTTTGGGTATAGGGGATCATGTGGCCACAAAAGAGTCTAGCAGTCAAACGTTAGGCCCCAACACTGCCACATAACAAGAGGAATGACACCACCACTCCTCTTACAGTTCATTACCAGAACTAAAAATGAAAGAGTTTTAATTTCCCCCAAATTTCTGAGGAAATACAGAGATTTCGCCATTTCGCTAAATACATTGGAGTCAATAGGAAAGTTGAAATTAAAGAGGAAGTGAACTCTGGAAACTGCTCCCGAAAAAGACAAAAGATTAGTTACCAGTTTTGCCTGTGGTGTCCCAGGAGTTAATCTTTTGCTATTACTGCCTTACCATGCCTTGTTCTGCTCTGTGTCTGTGGGTGAAGGCATCTTGGTAGAGGCAGGGCTTTGCTTCCTCACAGCAGAGCCTGCCACAAGACTAGTGAGCAAAACAGTATATCATCAGCACAGACATCACCAGATCTCCGTCCAAATCTCAGGCTGAGACTTTTGCCCCGTACACACGATCGGACTTTCCGCCAACAAAACCGTGGATTTTTGTTCGAAAGTTGTTGGCTCAAACTTGTCTTGCATACACACGGTCACACAAATGTTGGCCAACAATTACAAACAAGGGAACGCGGTGACATACAAGACGGACGATGCGCCGAGAAAAAGGAAGTTCAATAGCCAGTGCGGCTCTTTCTGCTTGATTCCGAGCATGCGTGAGCTTATGTGCGACGCACTTGTTTACACACGATCAGAGTTTCCGACAACAAAGTTTTGTTGGCGGAAAATTTGAGATCCTGCTAGCAAACATTTGTTGGCGGAAAGTCCTGAAGCAAATGTTCGATGGAGCATACACACGGTCAGACTTTTCGATAACAAGCTCACATCCAACATTTCCCGTCGGAAAATCCGACCGTGCGTACGCGGCATAACAGTCAGTGTCACAGTGTCTTAGATATCACACTGCAGGTATACAGCTAAGTGCAGGTCCGGTTTCAGACTATTTTGCACCCTAGGCAAGACCTGCTATTTGCACCCCCCCCCCCCCCAAAAAAAATAAAAAATAAGACTTCAACATATTTAAAAATAGTAGAAAATATTAAAATATTAACCAAAACAATAATTAACCAAATATACATTATCTGCATTTTTCTAGCGGTAGCGCCGGCCCTGGTTGTGCCGTCTTTGCTTTAATTATTACACTATAATTTAAATCCAACTCTGTATACATTTGCATCATTTTCTAAGCTTCGTTCTGTTTGATGAATATAATGGAGTGATAAATAAAACAGGGTTTATTAAAATGATTTCAGACACCACAAAGCACTCTGACATTCTCTCACACGGGATGCATTCTCTGTTCTCATTTATGAGGACAGACATCTGAAGTTACAGTTGTTGTTTCGTTTTTTTATTGGTCTTTTTGTTGTTTCACTGTGTCAGCGGCTGGGCACAGGCCGACGTTGGCACTATAATACATTTTAACCTTTGTAAACTTTTAAAGGATAAAATTTATACATATAGTTTAAATTATTTTTTGTTCACTTTGTGACAAACATTCACGTAAAAAAATTAATTCTAATAAAAAGAAAATTGCTATATTTCATTATGAAAATGTACCTTGATTTTCTTAAAGAGGAAGTAAAGCCTCCTTGGAAAAAAAAAAAGGAACCTGCAAGGCAAAGGCATAATGAGCTAGTATGCATAGCACACTAGCTCATTATGAATAACTTACCTGAGAACGAAGCCCCCGAATCGACCCTCATCCACGTCCTCCACCGCCGCCATCACTCCCGGAGTGACTTCCGGGTCTCGCTGCTCCAGCGCTGTCATTCGCTGGAGTCGCGATGACGTCACTCCCGCGCATGCGCACGAGAGCGGCATATCACCGCGATCTCCGCCATGCTCAGTTCGCCTGCATGCCGCTGTCTACGGCGCATGCACCGTAGATAGCGGTGCCTTTTTTTTTCTAAATATCTCCTAAACCATGTAGGTTTAGGAGATATTTATTGGACCTACAGGTAAGCCTTAATCTAGGCTTACCTGTAGGTCAAAGTGGTTTGTAAGGGTTTACAACCACTTTAAGTCCAATTGCTTTGCGTGTGACTTGATTCACATTGTTTGGAAGGGAAGAGTCATCCCTCACCTCCTGTGCAACGAAAAGTACTCCCATGTCCTACCTCATTGAAGGGTGCTGGGGGCTGCTTGGTAGGGTAGTTATTGAGTGGCTGGCCAGGCAGTTCCAGGTGTCTGTCCCGCAGGATCTACAGATGGACAGACATTTGTTCCTGCAGCCCCCCAGCAGCAGCCGGTTCTCAGCCTCATTGAACTGAGCTGCGAAACTCTGCTTGACGGTCAGGGAGTTGCACTCTTTGGAGAGCAGGTCGAAGCCTTCCCCCTTGACCTCTGACACCCTGTTGGGACCAGGCCAAGGGATGTGGAGCAGGGGCCACTGAGCCACACTGTGGGGCCAGTTGCCAGTGCACTTGAAGGCCAGGGGGATCTGCACCCCATAGTGCTCCTGGATCCACAGGCAGACTTTGCTGGTGTTGATCTTCATCTTCACCACGTCCCGGTAGTGGCACTTGCAAGGCCTGGGCCACCAAAGTCTGGAAGTTGATCTTCCTGGCCTGAGAAGTAGCCAGAGGCCATGATGAGTTTCACCCACAGGGACATGCTCCTCCTCCGACCATTACTCAGCTTGAGCACTGCGCAGAACAGACAGGGAGCCACCCTCCACGAAGTTGAAGACACCCACCTCAAATTTGGTGGGGGAAACCACCTCCAGGCCCTCGTAGTGGGCGTCAATCTTGGTCAGAGAGCTGATGAAGCGTGGGTGGGGGGGTTAGAAAGCCAGTGGAGAGTACGGCTGCCTTGTTCGCTTAGCGGTAGCACCGGCCCTGGATATGAGGCTATATGGACAGGAGTGCTTAGGCACACTCACAAATCAGAAAGTCTACTGAAATTGCTGAAGAAGAGTTAATGACAAAGGGTACTGCTTTGGCAAAAAATAACATTTCTAGTTTTTCTGTAATTTTTTAATACTTTTGTTGAGAAAAAACACTCGCCTCTGGATGATCAATGTACTTTGCAGGGATTATAATAAACTTTTTTGCAGATTCCTACCTTTTGGTATTCATCTATCTATCTATCTATCTATCTATCTATCTATCTATCTATCTATCTATCTATCTATCTATCTATCTATCTATCTATCTATCTCATTCTCTACAATTGAATTGGGATTTTATGTGATAGACCAACACAAAGTGGCACATAATTGTGAAGTGGAAGGAAAATGATAAATGGTTTTTAAAATGTTTTACAAATAAATATCTGTGTAATTAAATCTCAGTAAAAAATACAGTTGTTCTGTGTAGCCCTTAGAGAACCTTGTTAGAGATTGAGAACCTTAGTGAAGAAACAGCATCATGAAGGCCAAGGAACACACCAGACAGGTCAGGGATAAAGTCGTGGGGAAGTTTAAAGCAGGGTTAGCTTATAAAAAAATATCCCAAGCTTTGAACATCTCTCGGAGCACTGTTCAATCCATCATTCTAAAATGGAAAGAGTATGGCACAACTGCAAACCTACCAAGACATGGCCGTCCACCTAAACTGACCGGCCAGGCAAGGAGAGCAATTATCAGAGAAGCAGCCAAGAGACCCATGGTAACTCTGGAGGAGCTGCAGAGATCCACAGCTTAGGTGGAAGAATCTGTCCACAGGACAACTATTACGCCCCGTACACACAAGAGGAATTTCCGTCTGAAAAATCTTGGATGTTTTTTCCAACAGAATTCCACTCAAGCTTGGCTTGCATACACACGGTCACACAAAAGTTCTCTGAACCTTCGACCGTCAAGAACGCGGTGACGTACAACACTACGTCGAGCCGAGAAAATTAAGTTCAATGCTTCCAAGCATGCGTCAAATTGTTTCTGAGCATGCGTAGGAATGTTGCCTGTTGGAATTGGTACAGACGATCGGAATTTCCGATCTGAACTTTTTCCGACCGAAAAATAGAGAACCTGCTCTCAATCTTTTGCTGACAAAAATGTCACCAGCAAAAGTCCAATGGAGCATACACATGGTGTATCCGACCAAAAGCTCACATCAGTCTTTTGCTGGCGGCATTTCTGATCGTGTGTATGCGGCATAAGTTGTGCACTCCACAAATCTGGCCTTTATGGAAGAGTGGCAAGAAGAAAGCCATTGTTGAAGGAAAGCCATAAGAAGTCCTGTTTGCAGTTTGTGAGAAGCCATGTGGGGGACACAACAAACATGTGGAAGAAGGTGCTCTGGTCAGATTAGACCAAAAATGTAACTTTCTGGTCTACAAGCAAAACACTATGTGTGACAGAAATCTAACACTGCACATCACCCTGAACACACATCCCCACCATGAAACATGGTGGCAGCATCATGTGGTGGGGAAGCTTTTCTTCAGAAGAGACAGCGTAGCTGGTCAGAGTTGACGGGAAGATGGATGGAGCCAAATACAAGGCAATCTTAGAATAAAACCTGTTAGAGTCTGCAAAAGACTTCAGACTGGGCGGAGGTTCACCTTCCAGCAGGACAACGACCCTAAACATACAGCCAGAACTACAATGGAATGGTTTAGATCAAAGCATATTCATGTGTTAAAATGGCCCAGTCAAAGTCCAGACCTAAATCCAATTGAGAATCTGCGGCAAGACTTGAAAATTACTGTTCACAGACTCTCTCCATTCAATCTGACAAAGCTTGAGCTATTTTGCAAAGAAGAATGGGCAAAAATGTCACTCTCTAGATGTGCAAAGCTGGTAGAGACATCCCCAAAAAGACTTGTAGCTGTAATTGCAGTGAAAGGAGGTTCTACAAAGTATTGACTCAGGGGGGCGCTATACAAATGCACACCACACTTTTCACATATTTATTTGTAAAAAAAAAAATTTAAAACCATTTATCATTTATCTTCCACTTCACAATTATGTGCCACTTTGTGTTGGTCTATCACATAAAATCCCAATAAAATACATTTAAGTTTTTGGTTGTAACATAACAAAATGTGGAAAGTTTCAAGGGGTTTGAATACTTTTTCAAGGCACTGTACAGTATATACAATAATTATCTGTCTATCTATCTATCTATCTATCTCATTCTCTATATCTATCTATCTATCAATCTATCTATCTATCTATCTATCTATCTCATTCTCAAAAGCCACTTTATATTCAAAAACAAGACTCATACTCTTACCTTTAATCGCGCGCTGCCACCTTTTCAAATGACTTTTTGTTGGCACTAAGACCCTCTTTTAAAATATTTTATTGATAACAATACAGTACATATTATTAGTACAAATTTTGAAGATAAATAAGATAGACATATATATATATGTGTGTGTGAAAGGCTTCTCGAACATCATATATAGATAAACATATATTATTTGCTATTTTCTTTATAATTCTTAATATAATAGATATTATTCATATATGATTGTAATCAATATCTTTCAAACAATCAACAAATAGTATAAAGTTGAATAAAGAAAGTAATTGATTGTTTATAGAATAACCTTAGTTTGAGTTGAATGGCACTAAGACCCTCTAGTTGTTCTCATTTATCTGTTTTGCTTGTTATGAGCATCTACTGAAGGAGAGGTAATAATTAACTTGTGTTAATGTAAAGGGAGGAGAAGGTAACTGTGCATCTGAGTGAGCCGAACAACAAGGTCAAACGCTGACTGGAAAACCGTAAACTCTCCGGGGACGTCTGAGCCGGGGAAGAAGCAGAAAATGTATAATTGAGAGTTTTAGAGTACTGCAGGGAAAATACTTTGCTTTATGTTCCCAAGGAGGACTCTGCTCTAATGATATATATACATTTTATACAAGGTATTTACTGGCGGAAAAAATATGTTTTACTATCCAAAGTGAAAAAAACAAGGGCAGAAGATTTAACAGATGAAAATATGAAAAAATGACTTAAAGTGGTGTTGCCACCAAAAAAAAAAAAATTTGCTTAAAAATCATAAAAAAAATAATTGGAATTTTTTTTTTTTTTTTACTCACCTGTAAATGCCTGTTGCTAGGGGGTCCCTCGTAGTCTGCTACCTTCAGTGCCCGGGCACTGACATCACTTCCCCTCAGCGCCGCACAGTCATCTGGGACCTGTCACGTGTCCCAGATGACTGAGCGTCGTATCACGGCGCCGCTCGCACATGCGCAGTGGGTGCCCCGGCTGTGAAGCCACAGCCGGGTGCCCACAGTAAGGATGCCGGCGCAGCGGGGAACGAGGGGGGGGGGCTTCGTTCCCCCGCATCGCTGGACCCTGGGACAGGTAAGTGTCCGATCATTAAAAGTCAGCAGCTGCAGTATTTGTAGCTGCTGACTTTAAAAAAAAAAAATTTTTAGTGGGCACTTCACTTTAAGTTCCGTTTAATGTTTTAAATCATGATGTTCACATTCACTTTGTATTATTGCTATGTGATAAGATTGAACAGCGGCGCTCAAGTGTATGTTACATATAAATGAAAACTATCTACTAATTCTTATTTCTAAAATAGCAATAATACAAAGTGAATGTGAACATCATGATATAAAACATTAACCACTTAAGCCCCGGACCATTTGGCTGGCCAAAGACCGGAGCATATTGCGATTCGGCACTGCGTCGCTTTAACTGACAACTGCGCGGTCGTGCGCCGTGGCTCCCAAACAAAATTGACATCCTTTTTTTCCCACAAATAGAGCTTTCTTTTGGTGATATTTCATTATCCCTGCGGTTTATATCTTTTGCGCTATAAACAAAAAAATTGCCAATTTTGAAAAAAAACACATTCTTTTTTACTTTTTGCTATAATAAATATCCCCCAAAAATATATAATATAATTATATATATATATTATATAATATATAATATTATATATATATATAATTATATATATAATTTCCCTCAGTTTAGGCAGATACGTATTCTTCTACATATTTTTGGTTAAAAAAAAATAGCAATAAGCGTTTATTGATTGGTTTGCACAAAAGTTATAGCGTCTACAAAATAGGGGATAGATTTATGAAATTTTTATTGATAATTTTTTTTTTTTACTAGTAATGGCGGAAATCAGCGATTTTTATCGTGACTGCAACTTTATGGCAGAGTGACCAATCACCAACATATAGTGGATTCAATGCTCACCAGAACAAGAGGCTACTATTACAGTGCTCACGTGTCCAATTACCAACATCATGTTGGGCTACCAATACAGCAGACTAGAGAATAGCCTGAGTACATATGGAATCCAACAGGGATCAGTGTGGCAACTTGCACCCAATAGTATCTTCTGGTAATCCAGCTAAGCATAAATGAAGCTCGCCAAGAGCCCAAAGGAGTGTCTCCTAATGTGGTAAGTTTATTCACCATACAGATACATTGGCATAAAAACAAGGCAATAAATACAAAGAACTCACATATAAAGCCACTGTCAACCTAGAATGCAGCGGCGTGACCTCAGCACCAGAGTATACCTCCGATGTGTTTCGGCATATCAGATGTTATCATGGGGTCTAATACATTTTATATAATGTTTAACGAAGTTGCTCTTTTAACCATGATATGTGGTAAACATATGTCACACCTATTTTAACCATTGATAACCGGCCATAACTACGTGCTTTACATATGATTGTAGCACGGTGAAGTGGGCCGCGTCTGGCAGCGATTTCACCTGCCAAAGCTGACATAAATGTACTGTATGTATCAATTTTTCTGCACGGTGACTGTGGCAATGTGTAGTAACATAGCTAATGTTAATTTGTGGCTCTGTGGTCAAGGAAGTTAGTTATTAATAGCGCCCCAAACGTGGTTATCAGACTTCAACGCAGTGACCTCCAACAAATGTAACCCTCTGGCAAGCTTCCCCAGGCCCTCAGCCTAGCAGCTTCTGAGGCTCAGACTGCAACTTCTTGCCTTGGTGAAGCTGCCTCCAGGGGCAGCAGCCCCAGGAGGACCAGTAATCTCCCTTAAGGGAAATGAGAACCCTCTGTTCAGGCCTTCTTCAAATGAATCACCTCCCCAGCCACCTTCTGGGATTCTTCCAGGGATTGACTGGGGCATGATAAATATTGATATTGATCTGCAGTTGCGCGTCAAACACAATATAGACGCGCCAACATGCGCACTGAAAAAACATGCAACGCTTCACGCCCAAAAAAGGTGCTGGAGCTTCTTTGGCACATTTTGCATGCATAGGGAAGCCCATTCAAGTGAATGGGCTGCGCTATGTGTAACGTGCGGAAACACACAAAAAAACAGGTTTGGAACTCCCATTTCCACTGCTTGCAGGTGTGAATTAGGCATGTGCGATTAGTTTCGTACAAATTTTTCAAAATTCGAACATTCGTACGAATCCGAACTACGAATTTTTACGAATACGAATTCTGTACGAAATACGAAATTTAGTTTACGAATTTCGGATCCAAATTATCCGAATCCAAACTACCAAATGACAAATTTCAACTAATATGAAAGAAATTATAGCGGATATAACGAATGATTCAAATGAATTCGAGATTTAGTATAACGAATATCGACACTCTACGAATAATAAAAAATTATCCGAAAACGTATTAACGTTACATAACACAAGTCTAGTGATTGGTGAACAATAGACAATAGACTTGTGTTATGTAACGTTAATACGTTTTCGGATAATTCGTTATTATTCGTAGAGTTTCGATATTCGTAACGATTCGTAAAGATTTGTAACGATATTAACGATTCGTAACGATTCGTACGAAATTCGTATTTCGTACGAATCCGAATTAAATTTCGTACACGAATTACGAATTAGGATTTTTTTTTTTACGGTACTGAACGAAACAAAACAAATTTTTTGACGGCTCCCATGTCTAGAGTGAATGTGGCCTTAGACTAGGACCACAGTGATGATTTTTAATCCAGGAGACTAGACACATTCTCCTTGTGCAAATATCGATTTTGTTTTAATCTACTGCAGGAGATTGTTGGGCAATTGTTAGGAAATTAGTCTCATGAGATTAATCTATATCTTAATGGGAAAATCTCCCAGTTATCTGATAAATAAGCATTTAAATGAGCGATTAATATCCTAGTTTCATTGAAGTTTTTGAAGGAGAAAAGATTAATCACTATACAATTAAATAACGATATTGTGTAACATGACTCAGCTACGAAGGCTAAGTTGGCAATTTTTTGTAGCTTAGTTATAGTTCAAAAAAGTACAATAAAATCAACAGGTGGCGTGTTGTTTTGGTAATTTTACTTCAGCAGTCACTCAAAGGAAGCTGGTTGTCTGATATACAGTTTACTAGAGCTTTGTTTGAAATAGAGTCATGAAAGCGTGGCAAATAATAAAAAAAAAAAAAGAGAATCTAAAGGTAAAGTAGTGGCACTTACTGGATTGGTGAGAAGAAGCAGGCTGATGGGGAGGAGCTCCCATGTATGTTAGATCCAGTTGGAATAAGGAAGATCCATTTGGAAATCTGAAGTCACCGAATGAGCATCCCTCTCTCTTGCCATCTCTCTTATCAGCTCTGGATGGTCTGCATTTAGTTTGTAGCAGAGGGTGGTGGTTTGGGGTCCTTGAAGATGGTTTAAACCTGAAGCAGGAAAAACAGTGGAGACCCATGTTTGGTATAATGTCCCCTAGTTGGTCGGGTCAACTTATAGTGACCAGGTAGTTGTAGACCGGTCCGTGTCTGAGGTCAACTGAGATATAGACATGTGCAATTCGTTTTTTTTTTTTTTTTTCGTTTTTCTTTTTTTTCGTTCGTTCGTTTTCGTACGAATGAATGAATCGTTCGAATCGAACGAATCCGAATAACGAATCGTTCAAATCGTACGAATGCGATTAAGGAATCGTTCGAATCGAACGAATCCGAAAAGCAATGAAAATCCGAAAAACCAAACAACGAAAATCCGAAAAACGAAAAAAAGAAAAAAATTCGTACATTCGTAACTTTTTTTTTTGTTGAATTGGTAATTTTCCGTGTCCCTTACAATGGTGCTGCTTAACGTGCTTCAAATGGATTGAACAAAAAAATTCGTACATTCGTAACATTTTTTTTCGATTCGTAACTTTTTTTTCGATTCATAACTTTTTTTTTTTTTCGATTCGTAATGAATGGATTAAACAAAAAATTCGTACATTCGTAACTTTTTTTTCGATTCGTAACTTTTTTTTTCTATTCGTAACTTTTTTTTTTAGATTCGTAAATTATTAAAATGTAATAATAGCATACACATTACATAAAATTATGAATTATGCTCCGATTACGAATCTACGAATGTTACGAATGTACGAATAACTACGAATGTGTCCGAATTTCGAATAAACAAATGAACGAAAATTAAACTAACGAAAAAACGAATCAACGAAAAATAACTCTTACAAATGTACGAATCGTTACGAATACGAACAACGACGACTTACGAATGTATGAATCGTTACGAATACGAACACCGACGACTTACGAATGTACGAATCGTTACGAATACGAACAACGACGACTTACGAATGTACGAATCGTTACGAATCAACGGAAACGAAAAAAACGAAACGAAAATAAACAAATTTTTTTGTTGTGCACATGTCTACCGAGATAGTCCCCAAGGTGGTGTTTTGCGGCTTGGGCATTTCGTAGCTAACTTGTGCCATAGACATAAGGTTTTTGGAAGGGTTATATGTTGCCTTCAATGACCTGAACCCTGATTAGATTTGTAATTTTATGTTTTATTTTTATTTGTTATTTTTTTCCTGTAAACTTTTTTTCTTATGTTATTTATAATAAAATGCTGCTAAAGCCATTTTATCTCTACTTTAGAGTAGTGTGTTTTCTTTTGGTGAGCTATATGAAGATGGAGTTGGAATGATGGTCAGATGGGAGTTGATAGGTGACCTCTGATAAACCCTGGTCATGCATGCTTGTCACAAATCAAGGATTTTTTTAGCTGGTGAAGGCAAGATCAGGATAACAGCCCCAAAGTCTGCACCTTTAAAAATGAAGTCATTAGTGGCAGCTCCCATATCTTGTTTATACAGCTGACACGTTTGAGATGCTATGGGTGCTTCCCATTATAGCTGCCTTCTATACTCATGTATTTTTTAGTGTGCTCGGCAAGTAAAGATGAAAGCTGAAAATGCAGCAACAACAATGTAACAAACGAAAAGAGAATTGAGAGGCTCTTTTCTTTAACAAGGTTCTCCGTATTCATGAGGATATTTCTGGAATCACAATAACTAGTAGGAACTACTAGAAGCCGTGTACCCAGAGCAGCCGTTAGTGTGCTAGCACACTTCTACTAAATCAATTTCCAGTCCTTGATAGATTTTTGCTCAGCATACAAAGCTATACATTACTAAAGCACCCCAAAGAGAAGCGGTTTGTATAGCTCAGTGATGACCCTGGAGATAATCACTGGACTGAATTAGTTACATATTTATATGAAGAGGAAATCATTTTGGAGCTGTAATTCAATTCCCCCGCAGCATATACTATATTCAGCACTGGCGAGGGGGAATACCCTATAGGTGCGAAGAAAAGCATGTGATTCACTCCATGAATGAATGAATGAATGAATGAATGATTTGTATAGTGCTACAATGCAAACTGAATCGCCTCAAGGCGCTGTATGGGTGCTTTGTTGTCACTCTTCATAGAAAAGGTAGGTCTTGAGTTTTTTCCTAAAGGCCTGATGGTTTTCTTCCATGCGGATGTCGGTTGGTAGAGCGTTCCATAGCCGTGGTCCTTCAACAGCGAATCTCCGTTCCCCTTTTGCTTTGTAGCGGGATTTGGGAATGATGAGGAGGTTTTGGTTAGATGATCGAAGACTGCGATTGGGTGTGTAGTGTGTTATCTTCTCGCAAAGGTATTGTGGAGCGTCTCCATGGGCGCATTTGTGGGTGAGGCAGAGGGCCTTGAATGTGACCCGATTCTTTACGTTTAGCCAATGTAGGTTCCTCAGGGAAGGGGAGATGGATTCCCAGGTTTTTTTTCCTGTTATCAGCCTTGCCGCTGTGTTTTGGATGAGTTGTAAGCGCGCAAGTTGATATTGGGGTAATCCTATGTAAAGGGAATTTGCGTAGTCCAGTCGTGAATTAATGACTGTTCCTACCACCACTGCTTTGTTCTCCTTTGGAATGAAGGGGATGAGTCTGCGTAGCAGGCGGAGCAGATGGTGAGAATTACTGACTACTGCTCCTATTTGTGCATCCATTGACATTTCTGAGTCAAAAATGACTCCGAGACTCCATGTGACAGCACTGGGAGGTACTAAGAGTGGTGATCTAGGGGAATTTTTATTGGGAGGGGGGATGGGGGAAAGAAGATTTGTGCTAGGAGGAGGAATTTGGCATTGATTTAAAGTGTGGGGGGGGGGGGTGTTTACTAGGAGGTGAGATTTTAGGGGTAGAGTATATATGGTAGGAGGGGTGGATTTTTTTTTGGAGAGGGGGGGGGGTTGAGCTGCAGGGACTTGGGGGATAGGTGGCAAAGATTTGTGCTGAGAGGGGGATTTTATGCTTGGGGAGTAAGCATGCAGATTAGTGCTAAGTGTTGGGGGGGTGGGGGGGGTGCGCAGTTTGGCATGTTCGCCCTGGGCTCAAGATGACCTTGTCCTAGCACAGGGTGTAGTACAGAGGCCTAAGTACCTCTGTCCTGAATACAGTAGTACCTTGGATTACGAGAATAATCAGTTTCAGAAGAATGCTTGTAATCCAAAGCACTCATATATCAAAGCAAGTTTCCGCATAGGAATCAGTGGAAACTCAGATAATTTGTTCCACAGTGACTGCTGGTATATGCAGTACTGCATGTGGCCAGAGGTGCGGGGGCGCCGGAGAAGCTCTGAGACACTTGGGTGTTTCCGAGTGTCTCAGAGCATTTCTGAGTGTTTACGAGTGTCTTCGAGCGTCACCGGCGCCCCCACACCTTTGGTCAAATGCAGTATTGCACATCCCAGCGGCTTGAATCCTGCTCATCTTGCCAAACAACGCTCGCAAAACGAGTCAGGATTAAAAAATAAAGTAAAAATAGCTTGTATTGCGAAACGCTCGTAAACCGCGTTACTCGCAATCCGAGGTTTCACATTACTTGCAACAAAGTAAAAAAAGTAATTGCCCAGGGGACTTTTTATGGAGGTTAAACAATGTTCACTTACCACATATAAAAGCAGATTCTTACTTTATTACAGTGAGGGAAAAAGGTATTTAATCCCCTGCTGATTTTGTACGTTTGCCAACTGACAAAGAAATGATCAGTCTATAGTTTTAATGGTAGGTTTATTTTAACAGTGAGAGACAGAATAACAACAAAATTATCCAGAAAAACGCATTTCAAAAAAGTTATAAATTGATTTGCATTTTAATGAGTGAAATAAGTGTTTGACCCCTTCGCAAAACATGACTTGGTACTTGGTGGCAAAACCCTTGTTGGCAAACACAGAGGTCAGACGTTTCTTGTAGTTGGCCACCAGGTTTGGACACATTTCAGGAGGGATTTTGGCCCACTCCTCTTTGCAGATCCTCTCCAAGTCATTAAGGTTTTGAGGCTGACATTTGATAATTCGAACATTCAGCTCCCTCCTCATATTTTCTATGGGATTAAGGTCTGGCGACTGGCTAGGCCACTCCAGAACCTTAATATGCTACTTCTTGAGGCACTCCTTTGTTGCCTTGGCCGTGTGTTTTGGGTCATTGTCATGCTGGAATACCCATCCACGACCCATTTTTAATGCCCTTGCTGAGGAAAGGAGGGTCTCACCCAATATTTGACAGTACATGGCCCCATCCATCGTCCCTTTGATGCGGTCCTTTTGTCCTGTCCCCTTAGCAGATAAACACCCTAAAGCATAATGTTTCCATCTGTGTTATCCGGTGCACAGACGCCACTCTGTAGCAGTAAAACTGCTATAGGGTGGTCAGGAAGTGGTTACTAAGCACTGTTACTGGGTAGAGAGTGATTGGAATCCAAAATTTGATGACTGCCACTGAGCCAGGAGGTAAGGGAAATTTTCCGATGGAGACAACCTGTTCAGGTGAGAATTCCACTCACTTCCTGTTGTGTCTCTGCAATAGGAATTTGAGGAAAATCTACCAAACCGGACACAGAAAAAAACTGTGATCAGTTTTAAAAGTGTGATCATGTTAAAAAAAAAAAAAAAACAGCAGAACGCATTCCAATTTCTACCCTGGAAGAATAAACAGTTGTCAGTGCAATACAGTTATTAAACCTAAAACCCACCTTATATTCAGACTTAAAAACTTTCCATATATAAGAACCAGAGAGAACCACAGCAATATTAAAACGTATAGCTATCATTGCAAACCTGACTAAAGTGGAATGTATTGAAGTTTCAAATATAATAGAAAATGTATTCAGTTTTATGGCTTTTAAGTAACCGATTTCCCATCCACAGATATAAATTACTTGTGTAGTAGTTTTTCAGCACTAAACCTGCCAAAATGTCATTTTTGGCAGAGGAAGGAAGACTTAAATAAAATTGTGAAGCCTTTATTACCATTTTTCTTAAAAAATATATTTTTTAAATGATTTAGAATTATTTAATGGTACTTGTTTCATACCAGTTACTACATATGTTATATATATATATATATTATATATTTTTAAGTATTATTAAATTACACATCGGGTGTTCGCCTGTTCGCCTGAATTGTCGGTCCCGGCAATACACATAATTTGGGGGGACCCCCACGCTATTTTTTTTTTAAATTTTGGTTTGGGGGTTCCCCTTAATATTAATTGACTGTGGGGGGAATCCCATGCTGTTTTTTTCAATGACTTTTATGTGTATTGCTGGGACCGACAATTCATTACAGCCACGAATAGATTTAAATTACTTTTTTTCCTTTAGAAATGTCATTTTGCTGTTTGTTCTAAACATAGGAAACACGAATACAACGTCGCACGACCGCGTAATTGTTAGTTAAATCGATGCAGTGCCATATCGCAAAAAATGCTCTGGTCATTAAGCGGAAAAATCTTCCGGGGCTGAAGTGGTTAAAATGAAAGCCTGCCATACATGGTTCAGATTGCAGTGGCTTCCTGCTGATGGGTACTGGGGGGGGGGGGGGATTAAAATCCAAATCCCCAGCCACTTGCTGGGGATTCGAATAGTTAACAGTGCTGCAGAAGTGTTTTTTTGCACATTCCCAACCACTATAGAGGCCAGGGGGTATGGGTACTTAGAAAAGCGGCTTTCATGTGGAAGTGATACAAGTAGCTGTAAAGGCGCTTATCATTTCTACAACCACTGCCACAATATAAAGCCCGCCCCCCACCCAAACACACACCTACAAAAACATGTGCTCTGGGGCACCTGCATATGAAAATGGTGATTGCTATACACAAGTTATATATCAACGTGCAAGCCGGAGTGAGAGTAATAATTTTAGAACCAGTGCTCCTGCGTAACTCTAAACTGATGACCTGACGGAACTTTCAAAGCCTTGCGGTCTTATGCAATTTTAGGGCCGGTTCACACCATGCCTGCACAGGAATGCCCTGAGAGTTCCTGTGCGGTTCACATCTGCTTCTGTGTGCTGTGACTTCATCCCATTTCAGCCTATGCATTTTGAATGGGATAAAATCGCACCGCAGCGCACCAAAAGTAGTACATGCACTAATTTTTAAAACGCACTAAAACCAGATCGCATGGTACAAAAGTACCATGAATCTTCGCCTATGTAGACAAAAATCCTTGCACCAGCCCTGTATCAGACCAAAACAGATAAAAAAAGAGAAATTCATTGTTTGGATTTACTGTACATACACTTTAAACGAATCCTCTACACTAAGCCCTACCTGTGGATTTAGTCCTCGTTCTGTATAGTCGGGGATCCAGCAACAGAGCAGCAGCACCGAATTCCCAAAACTCGGCCTTGACAGATACCGGCACCAAGCTGTGAGCACCATTAATTCCTGATTTAGTATTTACAAGAGATGAACAAGTGTATCCTAATGCTGTATACACACGGTTAAATTTACGATGGGAAATGTTGGATGTGAGCTTGTTGTCGGAAAGTCCGACCATGTGTCTGCTCCATCGGACATTTGCTGTCGGAATTTCCGGCCACAAATGTTTGCTAGCAGGTTCTCAAATTTTCCGCCAACTTCACTTTGTTGTCGGAAATACCGATCGTGTATACACAAGACCGTCGCATAAAAGTTCATGCATGCTCGGAATCAAGCAGAAAGAGCCGCACTGGCTATTGAACTTCCATTTTCTTGGCTCATCGTATGTCTTGTACGTCACTGCGTTCCCACATTCTGAATTTTGGCCCAACATTTGTGTGACCATGTGTATGCAAGACAAGTTTGAGCCAACAACCTTCGGAAAAAAATCCACGATTTTGTTGTCGGAAAGTCCAATCGTGTGTAAGCGGCATTACTGTGCTGGTAAATAAGCCAGAATTGGTTTGCTTGGCTGTTCCATCTTTTTATTACTTTATATGAAGTTTTTTTTTTTAATTTACCACCTCAGTTCTTCAGCCTTTTACCATTGCAGGACCAGACCATAAGTTTTATTTTGGAAATGTGTTGGTTTTGTGCCAAATAACTTTTTGCCTTTGTATTCTGTGACAAAACGTCCCTACACTCCGCTTGAGTGCTTTCGTAATATACCACTTCCTCCCAGTCTGAATATAGATATCAGATATTCCACCCACTCACAAGCACAAAACAAGACGTCACTTGCTTAGTTGCTCAACATGGACTGATTTATTAGAACCAAAATGACAATTATTTATAATACAGTAGAAGAGGAGGTCCCCCCTCCTGCTCATATTACTCTAACAATACACCTGTAACAAATTAACATGAGCTAATTAACGAATCCCTTTAAGCAGCCGATGTGACTCTATGCCCATCAGGATTTCACTACAGGTCAGACTTGTTGTCACCGAGCTTCACACAGTAGATTATAAATTATCATAAGTACAACCACAAGACATTTTGTCCTAATAGCAGGAGCTCCACTAGGAGTCGGCCCGTCTCTACATTGTACAGAGGACAATGTGATCAGCTCTCTCAATTAACATCTCGAGTTCATCAACAAACTAAGAATAGTCTTTACATATATCCTGGGAGATATTGTAGATAAATATTACTTACTTACATTTTAAGTAATCCAAGACATATTTTCTTACTCACCCTGTGCCAGGATATAGACATAATAGGTGCATGGGGAGCTGAAACATGGGTTTCCCAACCTTTCCAAGGGATTCTGGGTTCCACGTGCCCTCCCGTCACATATTCCATCTATCTTATTGGGCCAGACTCACATTTGTGTGTTTTATTGCATGTTGCTGTAATACAAGAATAACATGCCAATGCACCATGCCAGCGCACTACAACACATGTGTATTTCATTGCAGCGTATCACAAAGATGTCAACCTGAATCCTATGGGTTGTGATGTGCTATGTTGAAGAAACAAAAGAGGTGCATGTCCCTCTTTTACGCTTTGGTACATTGGCAGACCTTACCACAATGAACAGTAATAGATGTAATAACAAAAGATGGTTATGAATCCAGCCATATGCACCTTGCTTTAGAACATTCATTTCATAGTAAATTAGCTCCACAGTTCATGAAATGCAAAATTTAATTTTAGGGCACACAAACGCAATATATTACCCATTTTATAAAAGACAAGGTTGTGCTGAGTAAATAGATACCTAACATGTCAAGGCTTCGATTTGTGTGAACCTGTGAAACGTCAACAAACTTCAATCCATTTTCCATAGGTCAACAGTTAAAGCATAACTCCACTTTCGTAGGAAAAATAAAATAACAAATAAAAAAAAATAATAATAATATAACGTATACAATTGCGACTCAAGTCATATTGTAATTGAATGTTACTAAAAAATGACCTTTCCTTTTCAATCTGCAGCTCGTTAAAGAGGAAGTAAACCCTGATGGGTTTGACTTCCTCTTTTGCTCCCTGTATATGTAAAGTGTATAAAATTATTGCGCTAACCTATATGGGAATAATAAAAAAAAAGAAAAGCTGCTACACACGAATGTGACTAAATTCACACATGAAGGAAATAAAAATGTAGCGCTAGTGATTAGGACAGTACTGATATACTGTAAATAAACAATAAGTGCTCATAACAAATGAATAAATGAAAATAACCATCAACATAAGTAAACAAGTCAAATAAAAGTCTGTGAAAGGAAAAAATGAGAAAAAATAAATAAAAATGAGTCCCGTGAAGGAGTGAATCCAAATAATTGGTAGGTCTGCCACCAACACAAGTGTTCACAATTAGAGACACCGGATGGTCAGGTGGGCATCTGAAGATAACGACATCAAATATTGTAATAAGGGCTCTTTCACACGGACGAACCGTATGTCCGTTTTTCATCCTTCCATTTTCGGATGCAAAACGGACATACATGTACCCCTATGGGATAGCGGGTGTCAGCGGATGAACATCTGCTGACACCCGATCTCGTCCGTGCCCGCTATGGTCCGTTTCTGCAGACGGAGGAAAACCCTATTTTTCCATCCGTCTGCAGAGCGTATCGGATGACGACGGACTCTACGGTCTGTCGTCACCCGATCTACCATAGGGGAGAGCGGCGCTGTGACAGGTCCGGCACTGCACAGTGTGCAGAGGCGGACCTGTCATCTTCCTGCTCAGCGGAGATCGATCCGGCTATCCCCGCTGAGCAAGCGGATATCCACGGGGCGGATCTGCACTGGTCCGCCCAGTGTGAAAGAGCCCTAAAGGTGGGTACTCTTACCAGAGCCAATGGACCTGCGTGTCGGCGACACCAGGTCGAACGAGCATAGAGAAATGGAACCCCGATCATGCAGTAACGATGTGGAAAGATGATCCCTCTAATGATATGAAGCGAACCACAATATCCTCTGGAAGCCCAATCCTCTCACGATAAGATCCAGAAAGTGGAGAAGTACTCAAACACAATATCACCCAAGGCAAATCAGACAAGCTCAAAAGAGCAAGTAATATGTAAAACAAAAGGAACAATGGCTTCCCATGGTGTAGGTCAAAAAAGATTGGCTGTTTATTTCCATAAAACCAGCATACAAAAATAAATAAAATAGTGATCACAAAACATTCGTAAAAGCAATATGGGGAGCGGAAACCAGGCCCTACGCGTTACGTCCCAGGGGACTTCTGCTGGGGCATCTAGGTCATGCTCCCTGTATAGCCTGCAATTTAAAAGCATAATGGGCTAGTATGAATCGCATACTAGCCAATTATGTGACACTTACCTGCAAAAGAATCCAGCGATGTCCCCTGTGTAAACAGAGTCCATCTTCAAGCCCCTCTTCCTTCCGGGCCGCAGACTCTTGCTCTGTGATTCGCCGGAGCCCCGCATGACGTCACTCCCGCACATGCGCACAGTAACGGAACGCGCTAGGGAAGAAAGGGCACGGAGTTTCGTTTCTTCCCTGCGTATGCGCCGTTCACTTTATCGGTGGACTGCAAGTGAAATATCTCCTAATCGGCGCACGTTTAGGAGATATTTCCACTACCTATAGGTAAGCCTTATTCTAGGCTTACCTATAGGTAGAAGTCCCAACCACTTTAATTTTCTGTAGAATACAATATGGCTACCTGGAGGTGTTCTGTATACAGAATGTGTACAGAACGCCCTCCGGAAACATTATTTCCTGCTTCTGTGATTGGCTTACTGAAAATTGAAAAAAATTGTTTTTCAGAGCATTGGATCTTGAAATCATTGAGTCAAATAATTTTTAAATTTTATTGAATTTGACTTACCATTGAAGCAATGAGATAAGTTGTCTTTCCTCTGCCTGTGTGTATAATACATAGATGCCATTTGCATTCCCATACTGCTGGATGCGACTCGTGCGACTGAGTTGTCAGTAACTTTGAACATGAAAGCAGTCGCTTAGTGAATTAGGGCCCGTTGCTTTTTACCCCAATGTCAGGAAAAGCTGTACATCTGGATTATGGAATGGACTGGGATTTGTGCATCCTTTGAAGTTTTCTAGTGTGTTATGTAAAGTATTACACAACGGCTTTGGAAAAAAAAAAATTCTTCTTGAGAGGTTTCATGTTGTTTTGGAGCTACGCCACCGAGTGATCCTAACCTCACCTTTGACAATTTGTCTAACCATTTGATGCTTTGTTCTCTAGAAAGAAAAATGATCTGTAATCAGTATTCATTCTGTCTTCCACATTACCGCAGTTCAGGACTCGCAGAGTCGAGCTGCACTCTCAGCACATTTAAAATAGCAGAGCAAAATGAAGACCCGTTCTCTATTTATGTGCCGTACTAAAATAAATGAGAAAATCCTGTACCTTATGAATAAGAGTTTAAAATGCATCAAAAACAAATCAATAAAAAAATGCATATATTTTAGGAAATTATAACCTGCAAGGTGCCTAATTTACAAATGCATAATCTGTGATATATTCATGAAATCTATCAAAATATATAATAAATCGATCCATGATCCTGTCAATTAAAGTGTTGTAAGCCTCTGAAATGAAAAATGAACACTG
This sequence comes from Lithobates sylvaticus, assembly GCA_028564925.1. Lineage (NCBI taxonomy): Eukaryota > Metazoa > Chordata > Amphibia > Anura > Ranidae > Lithobates > Lithobates sylvaticus. The sequence continues at coordinate 37,653,921 of CM053028.1, forward strand.
CATATCCTTCTATAGAGTGTGTGCTGGGCCAACCCAAAGCACCTAGAGGTCATGTGATCACTTATAAAAAAAAAAAAGGTATTTATACTATATTACCGTATTTATCGGCGTATAACACGCGCCGGCGTATAACACGCACCCCAATTTAAGAGTACCACACATGGACCCCTGTACCACACATGGACCCCTGTACAACACATGGACCCCTGTACAACACATGGACCCCAGTACAACACATGGACCCCAGTACAACACATGGACCTCCTTTCATTATGAAGACCCCCCCTGCACTCCCAGCGCTGCATGCACACTTCAAATTTGAGAAAACTTCACAGCATGTCAGCCCCTTCCCATACACCGCTCCTCCCGTGCCACCCACCGCAAATCAAAAAATACCGCTAATTACCGCCATCAACGCCACGCTCTAACGCTATGACTGCTCTCCTCTGTTTCATTGACGGTCACGTGTCCGCTCGCCTCCTCCAATCAAAAGCTACACACGAGGAGGAGGCGGAGCGGGAGGAGGAGAGCAGGCACAATGAGCGGCGATAAGGTAATCTGCGCCGCTCGAGCAACACAGCCGTACACTAAGGGCTGGGCACTGCAGGAATGTCCTCCGCTCCCCCCGAGCTGGCAGCGCTGTTCCGCGGCCCGGAGAGGCGGGGCGGCTGGTCTGATAGCCTCCCAATAGGTGGCACCCTAGGGCGGACGCCCGATCCCGGCCCCCTGTTAAAAGAACATATATCGGCGTATAACACGCAGGCACAATTTACCCTCTATTTTCAGGGTAAAAAAGTGCGTGTTATACGCCGATAAATACGGTATATTATATACTGTATTTATCGGCGTATAACACGCGTCTGCGTATAACACGTGTCGGCGGATAACATGCACCCCAAGTTTAGGAGGGAATTTTAAGGAAAAAAACCTTTAGGAGTGAAGTTTAAGGAAAAAAAACTTACATTTAAATGCCCATCAATGCAGCCTTATCAGTGTCATTTGCAGCCTTGTCAGTGCAACCTTGCCCCCAGTGTCCATTGCAGTCTTGTCCCAGTGCAGCCTTGCCCCCAGTGTCCATTGCAGTCTTGTCCCAGTGCAGCCTTGCCCCCAGTGTCCATTGCACCCTTGCCCAAGTGCAGCCTTGCCCGCAGTGTCCATTGCAGCCTTGCCCTCAGTGTCCATTGCAGCCTTGTCAATGCAGCCTTGCCCCAGTGTCCATTGCAGCCTTGTCAGTGCAGCCTTGCCCCAGAGCAGCCTTGCCCCCAGTGTCCATTGCAGCCTTGCCCCAGTGCAGCCTTGCCCCCAGTGTCCATTGCAGCCTTGCCCCAGTGCAGCCTTGCCCCCAGTGTCCATTGCAGCCTTGGATGAATTCAAAATTGGCGCCGACAAGATCGCCGCAGAGATCGCCACCGAAACCGGGCGGAGTGGAGCGAATGCCGCCGAGATCGCAGGGACTGGGCGGAGCCGAGATACACATAGCCGAGTGTACTCGGCTCTTCTCAGCTCCGCTCACAGTCACACCCAGTCCTGCCCTATGATGGACATAACACAGGTCCAATGGCGGGACTGGGCGTGACCGTGAGTGGAGCCGAGAAGAGCCGAGTGCACTCGGCTATGTGTATCTCAGCAGCGATCGCTCCGCTCACAATCAGTGGAGATCGATGGGGATCGATGGGGATCGGTGGGGATCGGCGTATAACACGCACCCACGATTTCCCCTGATTTTAAGGGGAAAAAGGTGCGTGTTATACGCCGATAAATACGGTATATATATATATATATATATATATATATATATATATATATACATACACACACACTATATTCCCAAGAGTATTGGGATGCCTGCCTTTACACACACGTTAATTGCATCCCAGTCTTAGTCCATAGGGTTCAATATTGAGTTGGCCCACCCTTTGCAGCTATAACAGCTTCAACTCTTCTGGGAAGGCTGTCCACAAGGTTTAGGAGTGTGTCTATGGGAATATTTGACTATTCTTCCAGAAGCTCATTTGTGAGGTCAGGCACTAATGTGGGCGAGAAGGTCTGGCTCGCAGTCTCTGCTCTAATTCATCCCAAAGGTGTTCTATCTGGTTGAGCTTAGGACTCTGTGCAGGCCAGTCAGGTTCTTCCACCCCAAACTCGCTCATCCATGTCTTTATGGACCTTGCTTTGTGCACTGGTCCAAATCATTTGGTGGAGGGGGGATTATGGTGTGGGGGTTGTTTTTTTTTTTTAGTATTTGGGCTTGGCCCCTTAGTTCCAATGAAGGCATCAGCAAACCAAGACATTTTGGACAATTTCATGCTCCCAACTTTGTGGGAACAGTTTGGGGATGGCCCCTCCCTGTTCCAACATGACTGCGGACCATTAAAAAATTAGTGTTTTTTTTTTCAAAATCGTCTGTCTTTTTTTGTTTATAGCGCAAAAAAGAAAAAACGCAGAGGTGATCAAATGCCACCAAAATTAAAGCTCTATTTTGTGTACAGTGTCGCACGACCGCGCAATTGTCAGTTAAAATAACGCAGTGCCGTATCGCTAAAAAAATGGCCTGGTCATGAAGGTGGGGGCGGTGTAAATCTTCCGGAGGTCAAGTGGTTAAACCACACTGCACCAAAATACATGGCACTTGCTATCATGCGTTAGGATGCACAATTTTGTGGAGATGTTAGCACGGCGCATTGGGGTGCCTTTATGCATCAATGGCACTGCCACACGCGTGCAAAAGAGATGTACATTTTCTGTGCTCTGCGGGAGAGTGTGCGATTTTGCATCAAATGTCAACCTAACCTTATACATGACTTCAATGCATGCTGGCTTTTCACTGATCCAGGCACAGAGTGTACTGAATAGTTTTAGTATTTACCACGGAATAAGTGTTGCCCATCGGTAGACATAAATATCTGTCAATAAATGTGTCATCTGCAATTGGCAGCAACAGCGCATTTTCTGGTTGCCCTTGTAAGATGTATATCTTGGCAGCCAGTACGGCAGAATTTAAGGAAGAGCCCAGTGACACTTAATGAAACTGACTACTTTCAAATGCATTAGTGACAACACAGAAATGACTTTCAGGGTGATAAATACATACGGGTCAATGCAATCTTGTTGTATGCAAATAAGGACAGATGTTAGTGGTTTTGCAGAGATAAAATCACAGTGCTCTCCGGACTCATAAGGGATTTGATTTTGGTTACACTTAACCACTTCCATACCGCTGGACGCCATATGACATCCTAGATCAGGGGTGTCAAACTCAATTTCATTGTGGGCCGCATCAGATTGTCCTCAAAAGGGCCGGTTGTATCTGTAATGCACACAAGCGGACTTTTCGATGGACTTGGTCCGGCGGACTATCCGACGGACTTTGCAGCCTTTAGACATGTGCACAACAAAAAAATGTGTTTATTTTCGTTTCGTTTTTTTCATTTCCGAATAAAATTTGTTTATTTTCGTTTCGTTTTTTTCGTTTCCGTTGATTCGTAACGATTGGTAAATTCGTACGTCGTCGGTATTCGTATTCGTAATGATTCGTAAATTCGTAAGTCGTCGGTGTTCGTATTCGTAACGATTCGTATTTTCATTAGAGTTATTTTTTCGTTGATTCGTTTTTCCGTTAGTTTAATTTTCGTTTATTCGTTTATTCGAAATTCGTACGCATTCGTATTTATACGTACATTCGTAACATTCGTAGATTCGTAATCGGAGCATAATTCATAATTTTATGTAATGTGTATGCTATTATTACATTTTAAGAGACACGTAAAATTACGAATCGAAAAAAAAGTTACGAATGTACGAATTTTTTCGTTCAATCCATTCGAAGCACGTTAAGCAGCGCCATTGTAAGAGACACGGAAAATTACGATTCGGAAAAAAAAAAAAGTTACGAATGTACAAATTTTTTCGTTCAATCCATTCGAAGCACGTTAAGCAGCACCATTGTAAGGGACACGGAAAATTACCAATTCAAAAAAAAAAAAAAATTCAGAATGTACAAATTTTTTCATTCATTTTCGTTGTTCCTGTTTTCGTTTTTCGGATTTTCTTCATTCGTACATTCGTTGTTTCTAATTAGTTTTTTTTGGGTTTTCGTTATTTTCAGATTCGTTCGATTCGAACGATTCGTTATTCGTTAAAATACGAAAACGAATAAACTAAAATAACGGAAAAAAAGAAAAAAAACGAAACGAATTGCACATGTCTAGCAGCCTTCTCCTAGGCCAATAGGATGGCTTCTCCTTTCTGCCATTTAGGAAACGGGTCGGCCGGGAGGAGAATCAGTGTGACAATAGCGAATATTCATTCGCTATTGTCACATTGCTGGGTGGGCTTGGGGCGCAGTGCACTGCGCCCCGAGCCCACACTTTTTTGAAGCCTATTAGAGCCTCTGGCTCTAATCATGTGCTTAAAAAAAAATCCTCATTGGAATCCATGCGGCCGGCGCCCTGCATGTAGATTAAGGGGTCGAACGCATGGATAGGGGGCCCCTGTGCCCCTAATGGATGGGCTGCCAGTGCACACATGCCTTTCTCTGCAGCCTCAGCTGCACTGGACAGTGAATGAATGGGAAGTGCTCTGTGCTGAGCGGCTTCCTGTTCATTCACAAACGCAAACATTCCCCCTCCTGTGGGGGATGTTTCAGAATGGAGAGTGGGGGAAGGAGCTAGTAAATACTGTATGTAATTTAAGGACCCCTTCCTTTTCTAAATGAACACAGTGAACACACTCAGTTATGAAGGAATGCAGTGAGTGAGTGTGTTCACTGTGTTCATTTAGAAAAGGAAGGGGTCCGTAAATTACATACAGTATTTACTAGCTCCTTCCCCCACTCTCCATTCTGAAACATCCCCCACAGGAGTCTGGGGGAGAAGAGAGGAGGGAAGCCAGCAGCACTGCAAAGGGGTGCAACCAGTGGCGGCTGGTGCTCAAAATTTTTGGGGGGGCGCAAACAAACAGCCTCACTGTGCCATCAAACGCCCACTGTGCCCATTAAATGCTGCCACTGTGCCCATCAAACGCTGCCACTGTGCCCAAAACGCTGCCACTGTGCCCCTCAAACGCTGCCAGAGTGCCCCTTTAGTGCTGCCAGAGTGCCCCTTTAAGTGCTGCCAGAGTGCCCCTCTAAGTGCTGCCAGAGTGCCTCTCTAAGTGCTGCCAGAGTGCCTCTCTAAGTGCTGCCAGAGTGCCTCTCTAAGTGCTGCCAGAGTGCCCCATTTAGTGCTGCCAGAGTGCCCCATTTAAGTGCTGCCAGAGTGCCCCATTTAAGTGCTGCCAGAGTGCCCCATTTAAGTGCTGCCAGAGTGCCCCATTAAGTGCTGCCAGAGTGCCCCAATTAAGTGCTGCCAGAGTGCCACATTTAAGTTCTGCCAGAGTGCCCCATTTAAGTTCTGCCAGAGTGCCCCATTTAAGTTCTGCCAGAGTGCCCCATTTAAGTTCTGCCAGAGTGCCCCTTTAAGTTCTGCCAGAGTGCCCCTCCAAGTGCTGCCACTGTGCCCTCTGCACTTACCTTGTCTCGATGTGCAGCTGGTGACGGCGTCAGGCGGCGAGCGGTGTCTCATCGTCCGAGATCTTCTTCTCCCGCGCTCCTCCTGTCTTCTGCTATCTTCCGTTCCGTCCGAGGTCTTCTTCTCCCGCGCCTGTCTTTTGCTATGATTGGACGCCTAGCGTCCAATCACAGCGCCTGTGACTTCAGCCAATCAGGTTACAGGTAACAGACCTGGCAACCTGATTGGCTGAGAGGCGGGTCTGTGTTAGGGAAGCGATGTATTCGCTTCTCTAACACAATACTGTGTAATCAGCGAACGCACAGCCGTGCGCCCGCTGTTTACACTTAGGGAAGCCTATTAGAGCACACCGCTCTAATAGGGTCCCCTATTAGAGCTAGGGGCGCTTCCAGCAACACCCCCCCCACTGTAATTCAGGGATCAGGGGCCGGACACCTGAATAGGGGGCGGCAGCGGCCGGTGACAATAGATAGATTCATGCAATGCATGAATTTATCTATTGGTGATAGAGCGGTGCATACTGCACTGTGCCCGGCGCCCTTTTTTAAAGGGACATGTTGTTTAAATAATTTTTTTTTTTTTTTTGAACTTTTTTTTTTTTTTTTTTTTTTATATTTTTTTTTTAACTGCAAGGAGGGGGGGGGGGCGGCGCCCGGGCACCCCCTATGGACGGGCCGCCACTGGGTGCAACACAGGAAAGCCCAGTCAATAGGGGGAATTAGCACCGCACACAGTGATTAGGGTGTGCCCAGGCACACCTGGCACACCCCCTGCGCATGCCTGATGGGCACTGATAGGCTGCACTGATGAGCACTGATAGGCACTGAAAAAGCGGCACTAATAGGTGGGACTAACATGCACTGATGAGGCTGCACTGACAAGCATCACTGATGGGCACAGATTGGCAGCACTGGTGGGCATTGTTGGGGCTGCACTGATGATCAGTGCCCTGATTGTCAGTGCTGATGTGCCCTATGTGGATTTGCCAGTTTTCGGCTCTCCTCTCCTCATGCGCTGTCAGCGTGAGGAGAGGATTGACGATAACCGATAAATCCTGTTTACATCCATAATCAGCTGTGATTGGACACAGCTGATCATGTGGTAAAGAGCCGCCATAATTGGCTCTTTACCCCGATCAGTGATCAGCTGTGTCCGAAGGACGTAGCGATCACAGATCACTGCTGATGCGCACCACAGGAGGCGTGCAGGAAGCACATACACGGGAGGACGTCATATGACCACCTTCCAGCAAAGTGCGGCCACACAGTAGCCGTCATTTTGCTTTGGTCGTGAAGGGGTAAAAGTGTTGCTAAACCCACAACAGTAAAATCAGTCAGTAAAGCATGCTTGTTATACACACCTAATAGGTTAATCCTCTGCATTGTGTAAAAAGGCTGTTTGATCCTTCCCTCCTTCCACTGTCCCCAATCAATTTCCTGATAGTACAGAGCCTTGGGGGCACACCGCACATGCTCAGTTTGGCGTGTAAAAGCTTCCAGAACAGTGGGGAGCTCTCTGTCTGTCACATTATGATGTCATCCCTCCCCCATTGCAATGCTCACACACAACAATTATACATCCATGTATCATGCCATTACAGTAATGCCCCGTACACGAGGTCGGACATTCCGACCACAAAATCCATCTGATTTTGTCCGAAACTTGTGTTGCACACACACGGTCGGACAAAGTTGTCGGAAAATCCGATCGTTCCCGAACGAGGTGACATAAAAAACGTACAACGGGACTACGTAGAGGCCAGTAGCCAATAGCTTTCGTCTCCAAATTTCTTCTGAGTATGCGTGGCACTTTGTGCGTCGGAATTCTCTACACGCGATCGGAAAAAGTCGGATCGGATTTTGTTGTCGGGAAATTATAGATCCTGCCCTCAAATTTTTTCCGACGGAAAAAGCCCACTAGAGCCCACACACGATCGGATTTTCCGACAACATAATCCGATCAGACTTTTTCCATCGGAATATCCGACCGTGTGTACGGGGCATATTACTTATAAAGGAAGAATACCTACAATTAGACAGCACTATCATAACCAGCAGTATTGATTATGATTAGCAGATGACATAACATTGGAGTATACATTTTGAGCTGTTCATAAAAAAATGAAATTTTTGGTCTGACGATCCCGGATGGCGTGTTGCAGCTGTACAGATCCCTGGCGCTGTTGTTATGCCTCAGGCTGAGGGAGCTCAGACACCTGCTGATTGTAGGAAGCAGTATGACGGATTTAAGCATAGATTGTGATAACCCTCGAGGATGATAATGAGCATGTGTGATTGTTGTGGCATGCATTGTCACTCACATAGATTTTCCAGTGTGAATTAAAGGAGAATTAATGTTCTTATTTATTTTATTTTTTATTTTTTTATGGAGAGCCTATCGTAATAGAAAAAAGGCTTTAATAGTGGAATACTAGTTGCCAGATTTTTTATTTTTCCAATTTGTATTTCTATAGCGCTTTCCTCCCTGGGGACTTTAACCTGGGTATTTATGTGACTTTGTTGAATGTTATTAAGCATGCCACCAATCTCTAGCCGCTTCCCAACTGGCGCACGACGATATACGTCGACAGAATGGCACGGACAGGCATAAGGGCATATATATACATCCCCTTTAAGATGCCTGCCGTGCCATCGGGCCCGCGCCAGTCGGGACCCCCGTGAGGCTGGTCGCGGGTCCTGGGGACACCCGCGATCGTCTCACGGGAAGGCAGAATGGGGAGATGCGGAAATAAGCAGCATCTCCCCGTTCTGCCTAGCAACTAGTGACGCCGATCTCTGCTCCCTGTGCTTGGAGCAGAGATCAGCATTCACAAGCTGACAGCCACGCCCCCCCCCACAGTAAGAAACATACCTCTAGGCATACTTAACCCCTACACTGCCACCTAGTGGTTAACCCCTTCACTGCCAGTGTCATTTACACAGGAATCAATGCATTTAAATAGCATTGATTGCTGTATAAATGACAATGGTCCCAAAAATGTGTCAAAAATGTCCGATGTGTCCGCCATAATGTCGCATTCACAATAAAAATTGCTGATCGCCGCCATTACTAATAAAAAAAAAATTATTAATAAAAATGCTATAAAACTATCCCCTATCTTGTAAACGCTATAACTTCTGCGCAAACCAATCAATAATCGCATATTGCAATTTTTTTTACCAAAAATATATAGAAGAATACGTATCGGCCTAAACTGAGGAAAAAATATGTTTTTTTATATATTTTTGGGGGATATTTATTATAGCAAAAAATAAAAAAGAATGCGTTTTTTTTTTTTTCAAAATTGTCGCTCTTTTTTGTTTATAGCACAAAAAATAAAAACCGCAGGGGCAATCAAATACCACCAAAAGAAAGCTCTATTTGTGGGAAAAAAAGGACGTCAATTTTGTTTGGGAGCCATGTCGCACGACCGCGCAATTGTCAGTTAAAGTGACGCAGTGCCGAATCGCAAAAAGGGACCTGGTCCTTTGGCTGCAAATTGGTTCGGTCTGAAAGTGGGTAGAGTAACAAAGCCCCACTAATGCCCCGTACACACGTTCCGATTATCGGACGACAAAAGTCGCTTTCGGACTGATCGTTCAAAAATCTGATCGTTTGTACGCAGCTTTCGACAGCCGATCACGACAGTCCGTCCAACCAAATCCGAAGGAACAAACAGGAAAACTTTGGTCGGACGACAGCCCATCGTACGACAATCGTGTAATCAGTACAGTATGCGTCCGATAAAAGTCGTTCGACAAACACCACGCATGCTCGGAAACACGAAAACAAAAACCAGAAGGACACAGGGGTCACACGTATTTGACATCATTGAAAATACGTAGCTACGCACAGCGGAAGGTTTTTCCAGAATCGGACGACAAAAATCTTACACACATTTTGCACGGTTGTATTCGATCTTAGTTGTATGCAACAAAATGCGAACGATCTGTCGTACGATAATCGGAACGTGTGTACCGGGCATTACTGTCTGAAGCTGAGGCTGAGAGTTTGTTCCTCAGGATACCGATGTCCACTCCATTAACCACTTCAGCCCCGGAGGATTTTAACCCCTTCCTGACCAGAGCACTTTTTGCGATTCGGCACTGCGTCGCTTTAACTGACAATTGAGCGATCGTGCGATGTTACACCCAAATAAAATTGACGTTCTTTTTGTCCCACAAATAGAGCTTTCTTATGGTGCTGTTTGATCACCTCTGTGGTTTTTATTTTTTGCGCTATAAACAAAAAAAGAGCAACAATTTTGAAAAAAAAAAAATTTTTTTACTTTTTGCTATAAATATCCCCCAAAAATATATAAAAAAAAAATTTTTTTCCTCAGTTTAGGCCGATATGTATTCTTCTACATATTTTTGGTAAAAAAAATCGCAATAAGTGTATATTGATTTTTTTTTTGCGCAAAATGTATAGCCTCTACAAAATAGGGATAGTTTTATGGCATTTTCTTTTTTTTATTAGTAATGGCAGCGATCTGTGATTTTATGGCATTATGGCAGACACATCGGACATTTTTTGACACTATTTTGGGACCATTGTAATTTTTTACAGTGATCAATGCTATAAAAATGCACTGATTACTGTTAGAATGACACTGGCAGTGAAGGGGTAACCACTAGGGGCAGTGAAGGGTTAAGTGTGTCCTAGGGAGTTATTCTAAGGCCCCTTTCACACTGGGGCGGTGGGTGCGTCGACGGTAAAACGTTGCTATTTTTAGCGGCTCTTTAGCACCAATTTGACAGCGCTATTCGGCCGCTAGCAGGGCGCTTTTACCCCCGCTTGCAGCTGAGAAAGGGTTAAAACCACGCAAAGCGCTGCTGCAGCAGCACTAAGCCAGCGGTATAGACGTGCTGCCCCATTGATTTCAATGGGCAGGAGCGGTGAAGGAGCGGGTCACCGCTCCTTCACCGCTCCAAAAATGCTGCTAGCAGGACTTTTTTTAGCGTCCTGCAAGCGCACCGTTCCAGTGTAAAAGCCCTCGGGGCTTTCACATTGGAGACACAGCAGCGGCTCTTCCAGGGCGCTTTGCAGGCGCTATTTTTAGCGCTGTAGCGCCTGCAAAGCACCCCGGTGTGAAAGGGGTCTAATGCCCCGTACACACGGTCGGAAATTACGACCACAAAATCCGTCCGACGGATTTTGTCCAACACTGGTGTTGCATACACACGCTCGGACAAAGTTGTCAGAAAATCCGATCATTCTAAACGTGGTGACGTTCGTTGCGTACGACAGGACTACGTAGAGCAGGGGTCTCAAACCAGTGTTGCCAACCTAACAGATTGAAATTTACTGACACAACACCCAAAATTTACTGGCACAGCCAAGTTTTTACTGGCATTTCCAAAAGTTACAAAATTACAGTTTTAAGTACAAATTTCACTATTTAGGCTACAAACAAGTGCAATATGTAATTAGCAGTGTGATTTAAGGCAAACAACATATTTCTTATTTTATTTTCAATATAGTAAGTAAGTAGCTCAGGGACAAGAGGGGAAGAAATTAGAATGGGCGGCACACACATGAAATTGACTCTCACGGTGATACTGACAGCAGTGTGCAGCAGTACAGATTACCGACATGACACGTCCCCTACTGAGTCACAGTGACAGTCTCTCTCCAAGCCAGGTGGTCCCTCCAGTCCAAACAGCACTGATGTTCCCGCTCCTGGCCTGCCTTGCTCCCATCCCGCAGACCCACACACAAGGCTCTGGCCACTCTGCTTGGCTCCCTTGCACCATGACATCACAGGACATGTTCAGGCCCTACAAGAGCCGCCCAAATACACTGTATCAGGCACTCGTATGGTCTCAGCTGGCACCGGGCCGAGCGCCACAGACATATATTTTACTGGCAACCTTTTCTTTTTACTGGCATTTACTGGCAGGAGAAAATTGCCTGTTTTTTACTGGCTGCCAGTAAAAATACTGACGGTTGGCAACACTGTCTCAAACTAGTGGCCCTCCAGCTGTTGCAAAACTACAAGTCCTATCATGCCTCTGCCTGTGGGAGTCATGCTTGTAACTGTCAGCCTTGCAATGACTGATGGGACTTGTAGTTTTGCAACAGCTGGAGGGCCGCCAGTTTGAGACCACTGACGTAGAGGCTATTAGCCAATAGCTTTAGTTTCATAATTTGATCTGAGCATGCGTGGCACTTTGTCCGTCGGAATTCTCTCCACACAATCGGAAAAAGTCCGATTGGATTTTGTTGTCAGAAAATTTGAGAGCAGGATCTCAAAATTTTTTCTGTCGGAAATTCCGACGGAAAAAATCCAATGGAGCCCACACACGAGCGGATTTTCCGACAACATGGTCCGATCGGACATTTTCCGTCGGAAATTCCGACCGTGTGTACGGGGCATTAGGAGGCTGGAATTCAACACACAGAACAGTGATCACAGCTCTCGATGACAGAGAGCTGTGATCACTGTCCTATCACTAGGCAGAACGGGGAAATGCCTTGTTTACAAAAGCATCTCCCCGTTCTTCCTCTCCGTGACACGATCGCGGGCACCCGGCGGACATCGAGTCTGTGGGACCCGTGGTCAAGGAGACTGCGGCAGGCGAGCCCGCGACACCGCTTCTTAAAGGGGATGTACCTGTACGCCCTTTTGCCTACCAGCGCCATTCTGCCGACGTCCATCAGCATGCGCTGGTCGGCAAGCGGTTAAAGAGTATCTCCACTTTTGTTGAGAAAAAAACATTCCCCTCTGGGTGATCTATGTACATTGCAAGGATTTTGACAAACTTTGTTGCAGATTCCAACCTTTTGTTATTATGAAGAAATCCATGTGTTTCTCTGTGTCCATTAGAGTGAGTCTAATGGGAGTGGTTTCATAATTGTCAATCAGCTGCAAAGCTCTAATGAGGAAAGCTGCTGGGCCTGCATCCCTTTAGACGTGTTCCTATTGGGAGTATCTCACCAAAAATTACATTTTTGTTGCAGATCACCTCCAGGGATGTCTTTACTGAAATACAAAATAATCTGACTTGTATCTTATGGGTGCAGACTTCTAGGGGTAAAAATCAGTGAGCCAATCACGAACGTAATTCGCGAAGGTACGAATTTACGAATGACATATACGAATTTTTTTTTTGGGGCGTTGTGTACATATGAATTCTGTGTAACACAGATCACCTCTAGTTACGAAGCCATGAATTGCATTTTTTCTTCCCATTTGGTCTTTACTAAGTGTTTTCAGAAAAAAAAAAGGAAATACAAAGGCGTATAGACCCTTCAGGTCTGGGATGGATTTTAAGGGGAACCCCGGCCAAAAAAAAAAAAAAAAAAACAGTAAAATCCATACCAGACCCTTTATCCGAAGATGTAAAAGGAGGGGGGGACGAGAGCGGGGCATAGGACAAGGGCCTCATCCCCACAACCCCCGGTGGTTGTGGGGGCAAAGCGGGGGGTCGCAGGCCGCTCCTCGCAATGGGAGGCTCCCGCTCTGTGAGGCTCCGCTCCGGGTGACAGGTCTTTTATAACGAAGGCACCTGGTGACCCCGCCCCCTCTGACGCACGGGGACGTCATGTGGAATTCCCTATGGCTTTCCCCATGACGTCAGAGGGGGGGCGGGGTCACCGGGTGCCTTCGTTATACAAGACCTGTCACCCGGAGCGAAGCCTCACAGAGCGGGAGCCTCCCATTGCGAGGAGCGGCCTGCGAGAAGAGACGCCGATGCCGGACGAGAAGGACGACGCCGGACGAGAAGGACGACGCCGGACGAGAAGGACGAGAAGACCGGAGGAAGAAGAAGCGAATCGAAGGAAGAAGAAGATGGAAGAAGATGCCGGAAGGAGAAGATGAAGAAAGGAAGACCAGAAGAAAGAAGAAAGAAGATTTTAATAAAGGAATTGTCAAAGACCGTCTCCTGTCATTTTTACCATTTTTGCCACTTTTTTGGTGAAATGGTAGGGGACTTTTGTACCCCCTTACCATTTCACACAGGGGGGGGGCCGGGATCTGGGGGTCCCCTTGTTAAAGGGGGCTTCCAGATTCCGATAAGCCCCCCGCCCGCAGACCCCCACAACCACCGGCCAGGGTTGTGGGGATGAGGCCCTTGTCCTCATCAACATGGGGACAAGGTGCTTTGGGGGGACCCCAAAGCATCCTCCCAATGTTGAGGGCATGTGGCCTGGTACGGTTCAGGCGGGAGGGGGGCCGCTCTCGTCCCCCCCTCCTTTCCTGCGGCCTGCCAGGTTGCGTGCTCGGATAAGGGTCTGGTATGGATTTTATGGGGGACCCCACGCCATTTTTTTGGGCTAGGGTTCCCCTTAAAATCCATCCCAGACCTCAAGGGTCTGGTATGGATTTTGAGGGGGACCCTACGCCATTTTTTTTTTTTTTTTTTTTGGCTGGGGTCCCCCTTAATATCCATCCCAGACCTGAAGGGCTTGGTTATTGAATTTGGGGGGACCCCTACACATTTTTTTATCAATGACTTCAATGAATGACAGTTCTCTGTATTACGGATCCAACAATTCATTTGCCGGCAATAGCTGCGACTCGATTTTAAATAGTTTTTTTTTCCTGCAAAAATGACACTGCAGGAACAGTTCCCTATATTAGATATACTGAATCTCGAATCATTCGAAGCATTCGTTATATCCGCTATTATAATTTCTTTCATGTTAGTTGAAATTACATATTTGTTAGTTACAATACAACATTCGAATTGTTCTCTGTATTACGGGAATCGGGAATTAGCCGCGAGTGATTTTAAATGTCTTTTTTTTGCAAAAAAAAAACTATTTAAAATCACGAGTCGCAGCTATTGCCGGCAAATGAATTGTTGATCCGTAATACAGAGAACTGTCATTCATTGAAGTCATTGATAAAAAAATGCGTAGGGGTCCCCCCAAATTCAATAACCAGCCCTTCAGGTCTGGGATGGATATTAAGGGGGACCCCCAGCCAAAAAAAAAAAAATGGCGTAGGGTCCCCCTCAAAATCCATACCAGACCCTTGAGGTCTGGATGGATTTTAAGGGGAACCCTAGCCCAAAAAAATGGCGTGGGGTCCCCCTCAAAATCCATACCAGACCCTTATCCGAGCACGCAACCTGGCAGGCCGCAGGAAAGGAGGGGGGACGAGAGCGGCCCCCCCTCCCCGCCTGAACCGTACCAGGCCACATGCCCTCAACATTGGGAGGATGCTTGGGGTCCCCCCCAAAGCACCTTGTCCCCATGTTGATGAGGACAAGGGCCTCATCCCCACAACCCTGGCCGGTGGTTGTGGGGGTCTGCGGGCGGGGGGCTTATCGGAATCTGGAAGCCCCCTTTAACAAGGGGACCCCCAGATCCCGGCCCCCCCCCTGTGTGAAATGGTAAGGGGGTACAAAAGTACCCCTACCATTTCACCAAAAAAGCGTCAAAAATTGTAAAAATGACAGAAGACGGTCTTTGACAATTCCTTTATTAAAATCTTCTTTCTTCTTTCTTCTGGTCTTCCTTTCTTCATCTTCTCCTTCCTTCATCTTCTTCCATCTTCTTCTTCCTCCGATCCGCTTCTTCTTCCTCCGGTCTTCTCGTCCTTCTTGTCCGGCGTCGTCCTTCTCGTCCGGCATCGGCGTCTCTTCTCGCAGGCCGCTCCTCGCAATGGGAGGCTCCCGCTCTGTGAGGCTTCGCTCCGGGTGACAGGTCTTGTATAACGAAGGCACCCGGTGACCCCGCCCCCTCTCTGACGTCATGGGGAAAGCCATAGGGAATTCCACATGACGTCCCCGTGCGTCAGAGGGGGCGGGGTCACCAGGTGCCTTCGTTATAAAAGACCTGTCACCCGGAGCGAAGCCTCACAGAGCGGGAGCCTCCCATTGCGAGGAGCGGCCTGCGAGAAGAGACGACGATGCCGGACGAGAAGGACGACGCCGGACGAGAAGGACGAGAAGACCGGAGGAAGAAGAAGCGAATCGAAGGAAGATGGAAGAAGATGACGGAAGATGACGGAAGGAGAAGATGAAGAAAGGAAGAAGGAAGACAGAAGAAAGAAGATTTTAATAAAGGAATTGTCAAAGACCGTCTCCTGTCATTTTTACCATTTTTTGCCACTTTTTTGGTGAAATGGTAGGGGTACTAACCATTTCACACAGGGGGGGGGCCGGGATCTGGGGGTCAAAGGGGGCTTCCAGATTCCGATAAGCCCCCCGCCCGCAGACCCCCACAACCACCGGCCAGGGTTGTGGGGATGAGGCCCTTGCCTCATCAACATGGGGACAAGGTACCCCAAAGCACCCTCCCAATGTTGAGGGCATGTGGCCTGGTACGGTCAGGCGGGAGGGGGGGCCGCTCTCGTCCCCCCCTTTTCCTGCGGCCTGCCAGGTTGCGTGCTCGGATTTTGATTTTGGGGGGACCCCACGCCATTTTTTTTTTTTTTTTGGCCGGGGTTCCCCTTAAAATCCATCCCAGACCTGAAGGGTCTTGGGGGGGACCCCACGCCATTTTTTTTATTTTTTTTTGGCTGGGGTCCCCCTTAATATCCATACCAGACCTGAAGGGCCTGGTTATTGAATTTGGGGGACCCCTACGCTTTTTTTTTTTCTGCAAAAATGACACTTTGTCATTCGAATCATTCGAATTCATTCGTTATATCTGCCCACGAAAGTGCAGTTACCCTTTAGCCACTTCATTAGCCGCGTTAACGATTCGTAACGATTCGTACGAATTCGAACGGAATTTTCGTACACGAATTACGAATTACGAATTTTTTTATATACGAAACGGGACGAAACGAAACGAAACGAATTTTTTGGCAGTTCCCATGTCTAACAAACAGTAATAAACACTTCCCCCTTCCGCCATATTGCATTTTACAGAAAATTACAGAGCTGCAGATTTAAAAGGAAAGGTCATTTTTAATAACATTCAATTACAATATTACTTGTGTCGCTATTGTAAATGCTATATTTCTTTTTTTATTTGCAATTTTTTTCCCACGAATGTGGAGTTACACTTTAGCCACTTCAATACAGGGCACTTTCCCCCTTTCATGCCCAGGACAATTTTCAGCTTTCAGCACTGTTGCACTTTGAATGACAATTGCGCGGTCATACAACACTGCACCCAATCTAAATTTTAATCATTTTCTTCCCACAAATTGAGCTTTCTTTTGGTGGTATTTCATCACCTCTGTGGTTTTTTTTTTTTTTGCTAAACAATCTAAAAAAAAAAAAAAAATATTTGAAAAAAAAAAGTTTTTCTTAGTTTCTGTGTTTTTCTCCACTGACGGGCACTGATGAGGCTGCACTAATGGGCACTGATGAGGTGGCACTGATGGGCACTCACAAGGTGGTACTGATGGGCACTGATAAGGTGGCACTGATGGGCACTGATGAGGAGGCACTGATATATAGAATTGATGGGAACTGATATGCAGCACTGATGGGCACCCATGGGAACTGATATGCAGCACTGATGGGCACCCATAGGCTACACTGATTGGCAGCTGATGGGAACCTCTCATGGGTGCTGCGCTGCTAATCAATGTGATGATTATCAGCGCAGCCCCCCCCCCCCCCCCCCCCGACAGGAGAGCCACTGATCAGCTCCAAACCGAGGAAAGACGTGTACCAGCACTTCCTGGTTCACGCTGTGATCAGCTGTCATTCGCCAGAGGCTCCTCACAATGAACGGAGATGTGGTGTGTCAAAGTGACTCACCGGGGGCGCACCGGCATGTTATCATCCTGGTTGTCTTGCACAGTTCCTGGCTGCACTGAACACACGTTAGCAGTATTGCACGCTCCTGGCTGCACTGTACTTGCTTGTAAGATAAATAACCCTGTAGTCACTTCTCCTCTGTATAGCAGGATCAAGAACTAATTTAGTCTGAGGGTGATTAAGCTTCCTCACACCAACGCTTCTGGCTCTGCTCAGACTCTGATCCAGACTCTCTCTTTCTCTTCGGTATGCCCCCCCAGCTAAGCTTAGCGTGATGTCTTCAAAAAGGGCTCCTCGGCATCCTCTCCACCTCTTAAGCCCCATACACACGGTCGGATTTGGTCCGACGGATTTAGTCCGACACTGGTGTTGCATACACACGGTCGGACAAAGTTGTCGGAAAATCCGATCATTCTGAACGTGGTGACGTTTGTTGCCTACGACGGGACTACGTAGAGGCTAGTAGCCAATAGCTTTGGTCTTGTAATGTGATCTGAGCATGCGTAGCACTTTGTCCGTCGGAATTCGCTACACACGATCGGATTTGGTGTGATCGGACTTTGTTGTCAAAAAATCTATCCAGCAGGAGATAGGACTTTGTCCGTCGGACAATCCGATGGAAACTGTCCGATGGTACCTACACACGGTCGGAATTTCCGACAACATTGTCCGATAGGACAGAATCCATCGGAAAATCCGACCGTGTGTATGGGGCTTATGTCTGCCCCAAGGGCAGAGCCCCTAACACAGGGGTCTCCTCCAGAAGGCGGGACCCTGGAACTCTGCCCTCTGCTGTCAGACCTTTCAATATTTATGGGCTCTTTCTCCACCTTCTGGGAACACCTACCCAGGGATTGGTCAGAGCTCCATAAATATTCAGGCTTTCTGTCCTGCTCTTCCTCCTGCCATACTTTCAGAAAACTCTAAATGACAGGGGGAAGTAGCAGAACAGCAGCCTGTGAGACACTGAACAGCCCCAAGCAATCAACCCCTGCTTCACTGTTTACAGAGAAGCTAACTCAATTTGCCTATCAGCAATCAGCCTACTCTGAAAAGTGAGAACACCCCTCACATTTTTGTAAATATTTTATTATATCTTTTCATGTGACAACACTGAAGAAATTACACTTTGCTACAATGTAAAGTAGTGAGTGTACAGCTTGTATAACAGTGTAAATTTGCTGTCGCCTCAAAAAAACTCAACACACAGCCATTTATGTCTAAACTGCTGGCAACAAAAGTGAGTACACCCCTAAATGAAGATGTCCAAATTGGGCCCAATTAGCCATTTTCCCTCCCCCGTGCCATGTGTCTCACTAGTGTTGCAAGGTCTAAGGTGTGAATAGGGAGCAGGTGTGTTATCGCTCTCACTCTCTCATACTGATCACTGGAAGTTCAACATGGCACCTCATGGCAAATAACTCTCTAAGGATCTGAAAAAAAAGAATTGTTGCTCTACATAAAGATGGCCTAGGCTATAAGAAGATTGTCAAACCCCTGAAACTGAACTGGAGCACGGTGGCCAAGACCATACAGTGGTTTAACAGGACAGATTCCACTCAGAACCGGCCTTGCCATGGTCGACTAAAGAAGTTGAGTGCACGTGCTCAGCGTCATATCCAGAGGTTGTGTTTGGGAAATAGATGTATGAGTGCTGCCAGCATTGCTGCAGAGGTTGAAGGGGTGGGGGGGTCAGCCTGTCAGGGCTTAGACCATACGCCGCACACTGCATCAAATTGGTCTGTATGGCTGTTGCTCCAGAAGGAAGCCTCTTCTAAAGAGGATGAACAAGAAAGCACGCAGTTTGCTGAAGACAAGCAGACTAAGGACATGGATTACTGGAACCATGTCCTGTGGTCTGATGAGACCAAGATAAACTTATTTGGTTCAGATGGTGTCAAGCGTGTGTGGCGGCAACCAGGTGAGGAGTATAAAGACAAGTGTGTGTTGCCTACAGTCAAGCAGGGTGGTGGGAGTGTCATGGTCTGGGGCTGCATGAGTGCTGCCGACACTGGAGAGCTACAGTTCATTAAGGGAACCATGAATGCCAACATGTACTGTGACATATTGAAACAGAGCATAATCCCCTCCTATGTAGACTGGGCCGCAGGGCAGTATTTCAACATGATAAGGACTCCAAACACACCTCCAAGACGACCATATCTCCAGATCTAAACCCTATTGAGCATCTGTGGGGCATCCTCAAATGGAAGGTGGAGGAGCCCAAGGTCTCTAACATCCACCAGCTTCGTGATGTCATCATGGAGGAGGGGAAGAGGACTCCAGTGGCAATCTGTGAAGCTCTGGTGAACTCCATGCCCAAGAGGGTAAAGGCAGTGCTGGAAAATAATGGTGGCCACACAAAATATTGACACTTTGGGCCAAATTTGAACATTTTCATTTAGGTTTTTTTTTCCAGACGTTTAGACATTAATGGCTGTGTGTTGAGTTATTTTGAGGGGATAGCAAATGTACACAGTTATACAAGTTGTACACTCACTACTTTACATTGTAGCAAAGTGTAATTTCTTCAGTGTTGTCACATGAAAAGATATAATAAAAATATAAAAAAAATGTGAAGGGTGTACTCACTTTTGTGAGATACTGTACACTAAGGTCATTCCACAAGGGATATTAAAAGTGTTACTAAACCTAGAATTTACTATGTATGGTCTCCCCAAGTACACAGAACATGGAAATGCAATTATTTTAGTAAATAAAAAATGCTAAATACCTTTTCTCATCAGCAGTTAGAGTAGTTTTGTGACTTCTATCAGTGTCCAGCCAAGCACTGGTTAAAGCTTGTAGGAGGAGTTTTCTGACTGTCCTATCAGGCTGCAAGACCCCTGACTCTCTTTCTGGACAGTGCTGATTGGCCCTGTGCTGATCACATGCACTCTCCCAAGAAAAAAAAAAAAAAAAAAACCTCTCTAGCAATACACACCAAACTGAGCATGTGCAGCCGAACTCCATAGATTCTGTGTTATCAGGAAATTATCAGGGGAAATAGAAGAAGGGGAAGATCTGAGGAGACAGGATCAAACAGCCTGTTTACACAATGCAGAGGATTAACCTCTTAGGTTCCACGGTGAGTATAACAAGCATGCTTTACTGCATATACAGACTAATTGTACTGTTGTGGGTTTAGTAACACTTTAAATTGGATAGAAAGAGGAGACAAACATAATTGAGTGACTATCATAGCAGTAATCAAAATACGTCAATGACCAGTAGGCATAGTAACTGTAGAAAGCTCTAAAAAACTGTAGTAAAGTCACTTAATAAAGTAAAAAAAAATGTGCCTCCTTCCAGGTTTTAAGTTTTATTGTACTAGTGTGCAGTGACCTGTACTAGTATGAGAGATTTACCTATCAACAGAGACCTCCAGCACTGGGTTGTGATGGCTCTCCCTGGTCCCCAGCGCATCCTTGTTAACCCGGTCTTCCTTCTGGCTTTCCGAATCTTCAGCGGATTGAATGGCCGGGCTGCAATGCATGAGTCACGGCACAGAGAGCAGGCTGTAAATGCAGTTTGATCTGCACGTGCACAGCCCAGATTGCATTATGGTTGATTTTTTTAATTCTTGGCTTTACTACCACTTTAAGTCGATGTGACCAGACTTTAGTAAATTTTATGGGGCCTCCTCTATTGTTTTAAGTGTCTTGATAAAGGCAAAGCAGAGTTCACTAATGCCTCGTACACACGATCGGACTTTCTGACAACAAAACCGTGGAATTTTGTCTGAAAGGTGTTGGCACAAACTTGTCTTGCATACACACAGTCACTCAAATGTTGGCCAACAATTACGAACGTAGTGACCTACTGGACCTACTACGTGTTTTTTCAGCTCTTTAGCGCCACCTTTTGGGCTCCTTCTGCTAATTTCGTGTTAGTAGAAGTTTGGTGAGTGTTTATTCGCGCTTTTCTTTTCGCATTTTTAAATTTAGCGCTTTTCAGTTCATTCATCATCCAGACATGTTGCGGAATAGGAGGAAATAACGCGTTTATTATTGGCCTTGGAGTTATTGATTTGACATTATTTTTTAGTTGAATAATGATTTGATTTGGTATATTTTCTATATTTTTGGATGCATAGAATGCACTTTTTGGTTGAGTTCTATTGGCAGATAGCATGTCAAATTAAATTTTTTTTATTTTTTTAATGCACAAAAAAAAGATGACAGTTTGGGAGTCGGCACTTACATTTAAAAAAATACAATGTAAAATTGACAAGGGACACCAACATAGTTGTAGCTTTGATCTTAAAATCTACGGGATAATGGTATTGTGGTAACTTGCCCAAATAAAAAATAAAAAAACATAATAATATTATTCTTGATATGACTAGAAAAAATAAAGCCTTTGAAAATGTGTTTGCAATAACTCCATCAGTATCACCAGCAAAGCAGCTTCATTATTATCCCATTAAAGAAGAAGAGAATTGTGCGCTGCATTTTGAGATTTCAAAATTTGCCACGTCACGAATGTTAATTCTCCATTACAAACGCTAGTTTACAAGACCGACCGCTTCTGCTTCCGAGCATGTGTGTTTGTACTTTGGACTTTTGTCCGACTTTTGTCTGACAACACACCTTTGTTGGTGGAAAATTTGAGAACCTGCTAGCCAACATTTGTTGCCGGAAAGTCTGACAACAATTGTCCGATGGAGCGTACACGTGGTTGGATTTACCGCCAACAACCTCACATCCAACATTTCTGTTTGGAAAGTCTCATCGTGTGTATGGGGCTTAAAGTGGTGGGACACCCTGAAAACGAAAACTTGAAAAAACGTTAGTAACAATTTAAAAAAAAAATAAAAAAATATTTTTTTTTTTACATACCAGAAATGGCTGTTGCTAGGCAGATCGTCCTAATCTGCCTCCTCCAGTGCCGCTGTGATCTTCTCTCCTTCCGTCTTCTAGTGAATGGGGCGTGGTGTGTTATGGGAACAGTGTCCCACAAAACACCGCGTTCCCCATTGACAAATAAGACTCGCGCACGCGTAGTAGGAAACGGGAAGCCGTTTCCCTTACTGAGGATGGCGGCGCTGGATCCGGATCGCCGAGGGACATCTCGGCCTCCACGAACGACATCGCGGGCGCCCTGGGAGGGTAAGTGTACTTATTAAAAGTCAGCAGCAACTTTTTTTTTAGCTGCTGACTTTTAAAAAAATGTTTTTTAAGGTGAAACACCGCTTTAAGTGCTACCAGAAGTGGACGGAAGGAGGGGAGTTTTTTATTCCAATCTAGTGTGATGGTTTTTCTATCGTTAAATAATGGTAAGCCATAAAAGTGGCCATTTAGCATTCGTGGGAGCCAATTTGTCAACCGAATAAGCGGATTCTAGGTGTGGGTGTAAAGGAGGTTTGGGCGATAGTTTTGATATTGCCCCCTATGTTGTTCCAATAATAAGAGATTGTTGGACATGTTCAGAAGACTTGAGAAAAGTCTCCCACTGGATGATCACAACTCTTCCTGGCTTCTTATGGTTGTCGGTCTTTAGACATCTTTTTTGGCCGGCACAGGATGAGTCGGTCACCCCAACACACTGGAACTGTGCCGGCACAGTTCAACACAAGACTGTTTATAAGCTTTTTAATTTGACTAAGTGACTTTGTAACTGGATTATTTGAGGATATTATCCCTGGCTTTGAAGATGGGCCAACTGCTGGAGTCAGAAAAAAGTCTCAGATCAAATCACTTTTTGATAATTAATATGAGATCTGCCTATCTGTGGGCTCCTTTTGGCTATAATATTGTATTATTTAAATGGCAAATGTTGATGTTAATATAGTAAAGAGTGATCCAGGAATATAAAATTTAATTAAACGTGTCAAGTACATGCATAAAGGAAGTAATGATACGTGATCACCATGTACCTGGCATTGTTCCCTTAAAACCTCCTTATTAAAAATATTCCCAATTATTTTTTTGTATGTTCGGCATTGGGGTGGATTTATCATCAGTCACAGGCAAATTGACTCTCCCTTTGGAGATTTTCTGCTTTGCATAGATTACATCCTATCAGAACGGAACAGTAGCAATCATAAATAATAAATCAAATAAAACACAGCAACGCTTAAGATGAAGCTCCCCTGTCACTGGTAAATGGTGTCTTTAAAATATAATGTATTAAAATTTAAACATGAAATTTTTTTTAAGTTTTCACATTCCTAAACACGAGCTATACTTTCATTTTCTGATATTTTATTTAAATGTAATTGCCTGATCAATCACGGGAGACCTTTTTTTTCTATCCTCGAAATGACAGAACTTTAATCTTAAGTTATAAAGTGTCTCTAAAGCCAGAAGGTTTTTTTACTTAAATGCATTATATGCCTTCCAATGTCTATGTCTCCCCACCCCAGTCCCTAAGCACTTACCCGACACCACTTTTGATCCAGCGCTGTCCCCGCTACCAGACCCATTCTGCTCTCTATCTCTGGATTCACAGGCTTGGCTAAGAGCAATTGGAGCTATTGGCTTCTGCTGCTGTCAGTCAAATCCAATAAGTAGGGAGCAGGGCCAAGCCACGCTGTGTGTGTCAAGAGATGCACTTAATCCACCTCAGGATTGAGCATGTACGAGTGCCCCCATAGCAAGTGACTTGCTATGGGGGCACTTGGAGAAGAAGAGGAGCCCAGAGCACCAGCAGGGGACCTCAGAAAAGGAGGTTCTGCTCTCTCTTCCTGCATTCAAGAGCTTGGCTAAGAGCAGCGGGAGCCATTGGCGTCTGCTGCTGTGAGTCAAATCCAGTAAGAAGGGAACGGGGAGCAGGGCCGAGCCACGCTGTGTGTGTTAATAGACGCCCAGGAACAAGCCCACATGAGTGTTCCCATAGCTAGTGACTTGCTATGGGGGCACTTGGAGAAGAAGAGGAGCCCAGAGCACCAACAGGGGACCTCAGAAAAGGAGGTTCTGCTCTCTCTTCCTGCATTCAAGGGCTTGGCTAAGAGCAGCGGGAGCCATTGGCGTCTGCTGCTGTGAGTCAAATCCAGTAAGAAGGGAACGGGGAGCAGGGCCGAGCCACGCTGTGTGTGTTAATAGACGCCCAGGAACAAGCCCACATGAGTGTTCCCATAGCTAGTGACTTGCTATGGGGGCACTTGGAGAAGAAGAGGAGCCCAGAGCACCAACAGGGGAGCTCAGAAAAGGAGGTTCTGCTCTCTCTTCCTGCATTCAAGGGCTTGGCTAAGAGCAGCGGGAGCCATTGGCGTCTGCTGCTGTCAGTCAAATCCAGTAAGAAGGGAATGGGGAGCAGGGCCGAGCCACGCTGTGTGTGTTAATAGACGCCCAGGAACAAGCCCACATGAGTGTTCCCATAGCTAGTGACTTGCTATGGGGGCACTTGGAGAAGAGGAGGAGCCTAGAGTACCAGCGGGGGACCCTTAGAAGAGGAGGTTCTGGCCCGCTCTGTGCAATACTGTGCAAGTAAGTATAACATGTTTATTCGTTTTTCCTCATACAGCTTGTATAACAGTGTAAATTTGCTGTTCTCTCAAAATAACTCAACACACAGCCATTAATGTCTAAACCGCTGGCAACAAAAGTGAGTACACCCCTAAGTGAAAATGTCCAAATTGTGACCACCATTATTTTCCAGCACTGCCTTAACCCTCTTGGGCATGGAGTTCACCAGAGCTTCACAGGTTGCCATTGGAGTCCTCTACCACTCCTCTACGACGACATCACGGGTGGATGTTAGAGATCTTGCGCTCCTAGCTGTACACTGACTTCTTTACATTGTAGCACAATGTTTTTTGTTTTTGTTTACAAAAATGTGAGAGGTGTACTCACTTTTGTGAGATATAGTGTATATATATATATATATATATATATATATATATATATATATATATGGGAAAAATTTAAATTTTTTATTTATTTCCAGAAACAGGCCCACAGGGACCGAAACAACAAGGTAACAGTGTGATATATATAATTACATGAACATTTATACCAGAGTATGGTTGGGTATATTGTGAGATAAACCATGTTGGCGTGTATCTGAGACATAATATTTTACAATGACTCGTTATTTCAGTATGATTGTTCCGTGTTGCTGAGTGTGGCAATACAAGAGAGCATATCCCTGTGTGTTCTGTCTCCTTCCAGTTTCCAATATTTGACAGTACAGTATTAGAGATAGCAGAAAGGCAGGCCTGGCCCTTGCGTATGAAACAAAGAGTAGGGGGGGGGGGGGTTAGTAGAATGGTTCACAGTAAGGAAAGGGGGGGGGGATTCACGAACATGCATGGAGCTATCAGTCTACCTGTCTGAAACAAATGTCTATATGTATAGTGTATAATCTGAAATCGGGTATCTCTATGCCTTATTCAGGTCGTATTTAGGGGGTCGGGTCTCCTCTTCTGAGAGCCTGTTCCTCTTCTGAGTATTTAAACATAGTCCATAGCTGCCATGTCTTGGAGTATGTTTCTCCTCTATTTTGGCTTGTGAGGATTATAGGGGTGCAACGGATCGTCACCGTAGTGTGGAGTTGTGTAAGTTTGTTCCTGTGCTAAGGTCATTAAACAGTTTAACTAGGTGGTGGCCTAGTGAGGGGAGCAAGGTCTTATAGTATGTGATGGTGAAACCATCAGGTCCCGGCGCTTTCCCCTGTTTGGCGTTACGTAAGGCCAGCTGGAGTTCTGGTATTGTGATGGGTTCTTCTAGTATATCTTTAGTTTTGGCTGGTAGGGATGGCATTAGTGACGAGGTTATGTAATCTGATGTGGTGTCTGGTGTGGGTTGTGTGCAGGTTATACAGGGAGTCATAGTAGGATCTGAATTCCTCTGTAATATGTTGGGGTAGAGTGCTTCTGTGTCCAGTGGGGGATATGATCTGTGGTATATATAATGCTAGTTTTTGTGCTCGTAGGGATTGGGCTAGCATCCTCCCGCATTTGTTGCCGGACTCATATATTTTTTTCTGGCAAATCTGTAGTGCCGCCTTGGCTTTGAAGCGTAGGTCAGTGACCTGTTTGCGGGTATTGTCTAGCTCGATCCTTAGTTCCTTAGTCAGAGTCAGTTTGTGTTTCGTCTCTAATGTTTGTAGTTTGTGAAGGAGTGAGGTTAATTTTTCGGTCTTTTGTTTTTTTAGTCTGGAGCCATGTTTGATGAGGACGCCACGAATCACGGCCTTATGTGCTTCTCACACCACTCCCGTATCGCTATCAGGGTTTTTGTTGGAATTGAAGTATTGGCTAATCTCTTTCATCTGCAAGGACTACTGAGTCTTGTAGCAGGCTCTCGTTCAGTCTCCATGGTGGTCTTTGTGTTGTGTGTATCTCTGTTATGGCAAACCGCATAGGTCTGACCACGTAATTGAGTTTATCGTGGTGTCTTTCATTTCTGTAGGGGCCCAAAAAGTAGTCAATACGTGAGTATGTCTGGTGTGGTCTGGAGAAGAACGTGTAGTCCCTTTCTCCAGGGTGGAAAAGGCGCCAGGCGTCTATCAGTTGTGTGAAATGTAGTGCCGTGCATATGCCCCGTCCATTGGCTCCTCAATGAGACAAAGTCGGCCTGTAACTTTAGCAGAGAAACAGCCATAAAGCATAATGTTTCCATCCTTGTGCTTGACTAAGGTCATAGTCAGCATTTTTCTACCTTCAAACACGTCGAGTCCAGTAAATTTCAAAGAGCTACATTTTGGTCTCATCTGACCACAGCACTTTCTCCCAATCTTTCTCAGAATCATTTAGATGTTCATTGGCAAACTTCAGACAGGCCTGTACATGTGTTTTCTTGAAAAGGTGGACCTTGCGGGCCCTGCAGGATTTCAATCGATGGCGGCGTATTGTGCTACTAATGGTTTGTTTGGTGACTGTGGTCCCAACTGCCTTAAGATCATTTACAAGCTCCTCTTGTGTAGTTCTGGGCTGATCCTTCACTGTTCTTATCATCATCCTCACCCCATGAGGCAAAATCTTTCATGAAGCTCTAGACTGAGGGAGATTGATGGTTATTTTGTATTTCTTCCGTTTGTGAATAATCGCTCCAACAGTTGTCTCCTGGGCTTCTCGCTGATGGTCTTGTTGCCCATTCCAGCCTTGTGCAGGTCTACAATCTTGTCCCTGACGTCCTTTGACAGCTCTTTGGTCTTGCCCATGATGGTGGGTTTGAATGGAAGAAAGAGATTCTGTGGACAGGTGTCTTTTATACACATAACGAGTTGTCATTAGGAGCACCTTCTTAAATTGACAGGACTAATCTGTGTACCACATGAACACATACCTAGCCAGTCTGTGGGAGCCAGAATTATTGTTTGTTGGTAGGGGATCAAATACTTATTTTACTCACTGAACTGTAACTCAATTTATAACATTTGTATCATGTGGGTTTTCTGAATTTTTGGTTGATATTCTGTCTATATCATTTAAAATACACCTATGATAAAATAGATAACTTACAAAATCTGTGAGGCATCAAATAATTATTTCCCCCACTGTTTATATATATATATATATATATATATATATATATATATATATATATATACAGTGGTGTGAAAAAGTGTTTGCCCCCTTCCTCATTTCCTGTTCCTTTGCATGTTTGTCACACTTAAGTGTTTCGGAACATCAAACCAATTTAAACAATAGTCAAGGACAACACAAGTAAACACAAAATGCAATTTGTAAATGAAGGGGTTTATTATTAAAGGTGAAAAAAAATCCAAACATCATGGCCCTGTGTGAAAAAGTGATTGCCCCCCTTGTTAAAACATACTATAACTGTGGTTGTCCACACCTGAGTTCAATTTCTCTAGCCACACCCAGGCCTGATTATTGCCACACCTGTTCACAATCAAGGCATCACTTAAATAGGAGCTGCTTGACACAGTAAGGTCCACCAGAAGATCCTTAAAAGCTACACATCATGCCGAGACCCAAAGAAATTCAGGAACAATTGAGAAAGAAAGTAATTGAGATCTATCAGTCTGGAAAGGGTTATAAAGCCATTTCCAAAGCTTTGGGAATCCAGCGAACCACAGTGAGAGCCATTATCCACAAATGGCGAAGACATGGAACAGTGGTGAACCTTCCCAGGAGTGGCCGGCCACCCAAAATTACCCCAAGAGCGCAGCGACGACTCATCCAAGAGGTCACAAAAGACCCCACAACAACGTCCAAGGAACTGCAGGCCTCACTTGCCTCAGTTAAGGTCAGCGTTCATGCCTCCACCATCAGGAAAAGACTGGGCAAAAATGGCCTGCATGGCAGAGTTTCAAGGAGAAAACCACTGCTGAGCAAAAAGAACATCAAAGCTCGTCTCAATTTCTCCACAACACATCTTGATGATCCCCAAGACTTTTGGGACAACATTCTGTGGACCGATGAGACAAAAGTGGAACTCTTTGGAAGGTGTGTGTCCAAGTATATCTGGCGTAGAAGGAACACTGCATTTCAGAAAAAAAACATTATACCAACAGTAAAATATGGTGGTGGTAGTGTGATGGTCTGGGGCTGTTTTGCTGCTTCAGGACCTGGAAGACTTGCCGTGATAAAAGGAACTATGAATTCTGCTGTCTACCAAGAGATCCTGAAGGAGAATGTCCGACCATCTGTTCGTGTACTCAAGCTGAAACGAACTTGGGTTCTGCAGCAGGACAATGATCCTAAACACACCAGCAAGTCCACCACCGAATGGCTGAAGAAAAACAAAATGAAGACTTTGGAGTGGCCTAGCCAAATTCCTGACCTGAATCCTATTGAGATGTTGTGGTATGACCTTAAAAAGGCCGTTCATGCTCGAAAACCCTCTAATGTAACTGAATTAGGACAATTCTGCAAAGATGAGTGGGCCAAAATTCCTCCAGGACGCTGTAAAAGCCTCATTGCACGTTATCGCAAACGCTTGGTTGCAGTTGTTGCTGCTAAGGGTGGCCCAACCAGTTATTAGGT
This sequence comes from Lithobates sylvaticus, assembly GCA_028564925.1. NCBI lineage: Eukaryota > Metazoa > Chordata > Amphibia > Anura > Ranidae > Lithobates > Lithobates sylvaticus. The sequence goes on from CM053028.1 coordinate 37,682,999, forward strand.
TTAGGGGGCAATCACTTTTTCACACAGGGCCATGATGGTTTGGATTTTTTTTCACCTTTAATAATAAACACCTTCATTTACAAATTGCATTTTGTATTTACTTGTGTTGTCCTTGACTATTGTTTAAATTGGTTTGATGTTCCGAAACACTTAAGTGTGACAAACATGCAAAGGAACAGGAAATGAGGAAGGGGGCAAACACTTTTTCACACCACTGTATATATAATTGTGTGGAAGATTAGCTTGTGGGGCTCACCTTTTCTGGAAAACAAGGTCAACGTGCAATTTCTTTAAAATCTGGCGGATTGCCAGGTTTATTTTGCAGAGGTTTGCAAAATAATGAAAACAAACAAAAAAAATAGTAAAGCAAATCCTTGCCGTCCGGCGCTAAACTATACAGTAGATTCCTCTCTATACGGTGTGGGGCTGGACCCCGTCACCCACAAAACATGTGGTAAAGCAAACCTTCTTTTTAAAGCCAAACAGAGCTCCTCTCTCTCAGATTCCCTTTTGCGTCTCCGGCCAGAGCTCTCCTGTGCTCTCTTCCTGCTCATTTAAAGTCCACCTAAGCATGGACGCAAGTGGACCACAACAAGTGGACCAGAACCACACCTGCCACAGAGGCTGGAAAAACCCAGGCCAGATTCTGCTTCAGTCTTTTACAACAGAACGCATGCAAGGTGAAATATATTGACTGTCCATTACCTCACCTCGCATACCGTAACAATATATATATATATTTATATATCTGTAGTAAAACCAAGCCTCGTTTTGAGATAAACTAAACCTCAATATGGACACCGATCCAGGAAGCTATACCAAGCCTCACTTTAAGCTCAGCCAGGACTCACTTTGAATTGCGAATAGAGTATTTGTTAACAGGCTCACAAGTGGAAGTCCACCAGTAATGCCTCAAACAACATTATATCCTGGAACGTGAATGTATAAAAAAATTCCAATCTCAAAAACTGTATGAGAAATATCTTTATTAATAAAAGGATATATATCCCAAAAAATTAAAATATAACATTAATCAAGGCTAGATATGTAAAAAACAAAAAGGCCATATAGTTGTCAAAAAAAGTAAGACAATCAAAAATTTTCCATCCAAAATACACATGCGTGTACGTCAAATGTCTAACATATTCATTCCCGATATAACTTTCTTGTGAAATTTATATAATTAAATGAAATAACAAATACAATATAATATCTCACTAAAAAGAGGAATTACATTTAAATCCTCCTATATAATTCATATGAAATAGATAAATGCCCTGGATTAGCAAAGAGATATTCTAGTCCAGGAGGGCCATGAGGTCGGGAAAACGAACCCCAAAAAATGGCGTCTGCACCTTAAATACCCTTACCCAGAAATCACAGCAGGCAGACCACTCCCACCGGGCTGTTTCTGAGTAAAAGGGGTACCCAATACATTTAGCCTGTTGCCTTTCCAACACTTACTGGTGGTGACAGCGACACCTACGGTCAAGTGGAAACTAGCACAACCCAGCTAAACTGGTACAGAAACCAGAACTTTAGTATAATTAGTCTGAGCCAAACTGCAGCTACAGACAAATTTAAATTTACAAAAATAATAGCGTCTGCTCATTAGGAGCAGGGCGGTACATATCTTTCTCACATAACCAACTCAGAAGGACATTTGGGAAGTTGTGGGAAGCTGCATATTTCAGCAGGTCCATAATAAAATACCTTTGGTCTGTGGATAAGTCAGATCCACTATTTAGTTAATTTAATATTTGACTGCCATTAAACCTAAATCATGAGGTATAAAAGTATATAATGAAACTAAATCGTCAGTTACCATCCAACTTCCCTTTTTGTATGAAAGTTCTTTCAATAAATTAATAACATGTCTGGTATTCTTAAGGTGCAAAGGGATTTGTTTGACCAAAGGCTGAAGAAAACCATCAATATATTTGCCAACTCTCGAGGTTATCGAATCAATCCCACTTACGATTCGGTAAGGGTTGGTCAAACTTTTACGGGTTTTTGGCAAATAATATATAAGTGCATTTGTACTTCCTGTTTGCCAGATTATTGTGCTCTCTCCAGCCAATATTTCTCTCTTGTCACTCCTGCTGTCATCCGTATCCTCATTGATGCTCGTTACTGACCTTTGGCTTATTACTTGACTACACTTCTGTTTGATCCCAACCTGCAACCACTAATTACCAACCTTTGACTTACCAACCTTTGACTTCAAAATTGCGCTTGCTCGTGGAATAGCGACAAACTTTGCCCTTAAAAATCTCCGTAGGCGACATTTAAAAAATCCTACAGGTTGCATGTTTTGAGTTACAGAAGAGGTCTAGGGCTAGAATTAGTGCTCTCGCTCTACCGTTCGCGATGATACCTCACATGTGTGGTTTGAACATCGTTTTCATATGCGGGCGCTTCTGCACGGGAGCCCGGCGGGACGGGTCGCGTTTTTAAAATAAAATCTTTTTTATTTTTACACTGTTCTTTTAAAATAAAAAAAATTGTGTCACTTTTTTATTCCTTTTACAAGGAATGTAAACACCCCTTGTAATATAAAAAAAGGACAGGACCTCTTAAATATGAGATGTGGGGTCAAAAAGACTGCACATCTCATATTTACACTAAAATGCAATAAAAATTTTAAAGCGTTGCCTATGGGGATTTTTAAGTACCAAAGTTCGGTGCCATTCCACAAGCGTGACATGTTAGGTATCTATTTACTCGGCGTAACATCATCTTTCACATTATACAAAAAAATTGGGCTAACTGTGATGTTTTGTTTTTTTTTTAATGCATGAAACTTTTTTTTTTTCTTTTTAAAACGCGTTTGAAAAATTGCTGCGCAAATACCGTGCAAGATAAAAAGTTACAACTACCGCCATCTTATTCTATAGGGTCTTTGCTAAAAAAAACATATATAATGTTTGGGGGTTCTGTGTAATTTTCTAGCAAAAGAATTATGATTTTTAGGAGAGAAATGTCAGAATTGGCCTGGGTAGCAGGTGGTTAATATCCAGCGCTCAGTGTGATGGATGGCAGACAAATCCTGAGGTCGTTGGAGCTGTAAGGTTTGGAGTGGCCGGTGCTCATGACAGCCCTGCTGAAATCTCAGCCCTGCTGAAAGGACCTGGTGGGGTTTACGCCCCCCCCCCCCAAAAAACTTTTTCACCAGCTGCCACTGCTTAGGAGGAATTGTTATTTTCTCTACAAAAGTAGTGGAGTAAGTCTTTAAGTTTGCCTGAAACATATAGTGGAGGGAGGTGGGAGTGCAGAGAAATCCAAATATCGAATGTCTATCCCATCCAACAAGCTTTCCCCCAAGTAGGCTTGAACAAAGTAATCCTACAAATGTTTAATAATTCATTGGAAAATAGCCAGATTGGAAAGACTATCTTTAACGTGATATTAAACCCAAAAGCAAACATGTATTATATTGCAGCTTACCAGTTCTTAGATGGGTTGGCTGTTTTCTTTCTTATGCCGCGTACACACGAGCGGTTTTGCCGTCGGATTAAACTCTTAAGGTTTCTCCGACGGAATTCCGCTCAAGCGGTCTTGCCTACACACGGTCACACCAAAGTCGGACCATCTAGAACGTGGTGATGTACAACGGGACTAGAAAAAGGAAGTGCAATAGCCAGTAGCCAATAGCTTCCGTTTCGTACTACTTGCTGCAGAGCATGCGTCGTTTTTGGTACGTTGGTACAGCACACAGACGAGCGGTTTTCCGGATAGGAATTGGTTCCGTCTGAAAAATTAAGAACATGTTCTCTTTCTAGGTCCGTCAGAATTTTCAGCGTAAAAAGTCTGATGGGGCCCACACACGATCGGAATATACGATGAAAAGCTCCCGTCTGACTTTTTCTGTCGGAAATTCTGCTCGTCTGTACATGGCATAAGGCTTACTTTCTTTTATTTCCACCTGGTGATCTGGGCAGTAAGTCTGATGTTTTTCAACAGAACCAGCTCTCCTACAGATGTAGCAGTTAGAGTGTTGAGACAAACCGTTTACTACTGACAGGGGAACTTAGAATGATCAGCTTTTGTTTGTTTATGTAAAATCCTTTTCCCATAAGAGAAAAAAAAAAAAAACTGTTGCTGTAACTGCTTGTGTAACTGCAGTGTAAGCTGTTGTTCAGCTTCAATTTGTTATTGTATCTAAATATGCTAGTACATCTAACCCTCCCCGCAGACTGACAATGCAGATTTTCAAAGGTGCCCCATGTGCCCCTTCATCCGGAGTTGTGTCTCACTAAGACCCCTTTCACACTGTGGCGGAGTGGGCATTAGCGGTAAAGCACCGCTAGTTTTAACAACGCTTTACTGCTGTAATAGTAGCGCCTTTCGGCCGCTTGTGGGGTGCTTTTAATCCCGCTAGCGGCTGAATAAAGGGTTAATAGCGCCCGTGTTGTGACTCTGTCGAAGCGATTTGCAGGCGCTTCGGCAGCACTGCCCATTCATTTCAATGGGCAGGGGCGGTGTGGGAACGGTGTATACACCAAAGATGCTGCTTGCAGGAATTTTTTTCCTGTGCTGCAAGCGCACCACATCAGCACTTGGACTTTCACACTGGGGTGGCTTGAGAGGTGCTTTTTAGGTGCTATTTTAAGCGCTAAAACGCCTGAAAAGCACCCCAGTGTGAAAGGGGTCTTATACAAGGGATGTGTTACTGGTCAGATCACCAGGTAAAAACAGAGGGAAAAAGCCTAAAAAAAAACAAATGCAGCCACCACATCTAAGGATTGGTAAGCAGCAATATATTACATTTTAGGTTTTGCGTTTAATAACTCTTTAATGTATGCCCCGTTGGTAAATACATTTTTTCAAACAATAAATGTTTTTTTTTTTGCAAGCAGCCCTGCGTTTCCATAAGAACGTGCCTTTTTAATGTCATGTTTGGAATTTCTATTCATTTTTGCACTAAAGTACACAATCATTTATTTTTATTTTTTAAATCAAATACTCCATTAAAAATATAACTGATGTCAGCAGAACTGCAAACATCAGATTTGCATATGCGGCGACTCTGCAGCTTGTGTGGAACTATAAGTCCTATAGGGAAAGGAACATGCAGCTCTTTTTACTTCCAGTTTGATGACAACTTTGCTGACATCGGTTATATTTTTAATGTTGTCTTATTTTAAGCTAATAGACAACCATCTGGCACAAGAAAAGTGACGGTTCCCTTTAATCTTTACTAACAATTCTGTGACTTTATTGGCTTACCATGATCATAGAAATGAAGATCAATCCTAAGGATCACATTAAAATGGCACATTTCGTACAGTTAGTACACGGCTTTAGTTCCCAGGGGTGTACAGAGTGCTTAGCTGAATGTTAGAATTAAGAATGCTCAGAAGCATTTCTTTGTGCTCCAAAGCAATTCGAGAGCGTCTTCCAAATGCACAACAGGGTCGTACTGTTTCACCATATCAACAGTTTGGGTTTACGCTCTAATTAAGCAGCGGTTTCTGGAAATGTTCAGCAGTGTCTAATTTGTTACAAATCGGTTCTGTACCATGTCGGTTCTGTACCATGACGGTAGAATCCGATGATTTCAAATACAAAGATTGCAGGTTGTAAGCTGACATGGGTTTTCCAAAGGCGGTTGGGAGTGGGCTCAGGTCATGGGTGGAAGTCAGGGACAGAGGAAATGAAAAGGGAAAGGTCTACCCCCATAAGAGCTGCTGGATAGGATAGGTCCTCTGTTCTTTGCTCGACCTTCTCAAGAACCTCAGCCCCTCCGGCACACCAGGCTGAGTGTACTAACATAAAATATCACAGGAAATCATTGAAAGAAATACTTAGTGAACAAGGCTATTTCTACTATTATTCATGCTGACCAGGTCAGCTTTATGCCTCAGAAATCAACTGCGATTAACCTGTGCAGACTATATCTTAATATACAGGCCCCGGCAGACAACAGTGGAGATAGGGCTTTGTTGTCACTGGACGCCCATAAAGCCTTTGACAGCATAGAATGGCAGTACCTGTGGGCAACAATGGACAAGTTCAGGTTTGGTGACACTTTTCTGTCATGGGTTCATCTGTTGTATGATGCTCCGGTGGCGAAGATTAGAGAGGGGGGACGGATTTCACAGTCCTACCATTTGCATAGAGGCAACTGACAGGGATGTCCCCTGTCCCTTCTCCTTTTAGCTATCACCATCGAACCATTGGCAGCTCTGGTTCGCTCGAACCCTAAGATTCAGGGATTACAATATGGAAGGCTACAGGAAAAAATTATATTATATGCGGACGATACCATGTTACTTCTCGGGGACACCTCTGAATCTCTGAGTGAGGCAATGTCAGTCATATCCAAGTTTGGTACATATTCAGGTTTGGTTATGAATTGAGCCAAATTGTCCATTATGTTGCTGGATGCCAAGCCTGACAACCAGGTGACTACCTTGCAAAACATCCCAGTGTCTACCTCACTCAAATACCTTGGTATTAATGTCACCCCTAACCCCTTGGATTATGTTTCCCTCAATTTGTCACCTTTACTGGGGCGTATTAAGGCCAAGGTATGGTCTAAATTCCAGTTGTCTCTGGTATGGAAGGCTAATCTCAGGATGATTTTTTTGCCTAAACTTTTTTATGTTTTGCACAATGTTCCAATGCTGATCCCCATTAAAAATGTTTTACATTATTAATTCAATATTCCGGTCAATTTTGTGGTTAACTAGACCCCCTCCGCCCTCGAATTAAAAAGAAAGTAATACTTAGCACCCAGTAGAACTGCTATATTAAAGAAAACAGGCACCAAACTAAAGGCAAAACGTTATATATTGTCACCCAATATGGTAGGTAACTGGACAAGCATACAATGGATTCACAATGGTAATAATACAATTTAGAATTCAAAGTGATCAACGGTTTGGACCAGGCATAAGATGATATTTGGCAGTGAGCAGTAGTAAAGTTTAATCTGATCTAAGTTTAGGAGCGTCTTTGGACTTGACAGCCCCAGTTAACCTGCATGCAGTATAGGTACAGTATAGGTATGATATAGTCTCGATACAGATGCAAGGTAGATGTGGTTCAAATTTGGTAAAGGTTCAGTATAATGCTGTTTAGGGTTAGTACAGGTGCAATACAAACAAATGGCCACTGCCCCCACCTATAACTGGCCTTTGCAGCAGCATCGGCCTGTCCATAAGGGGCGCAGGGGCGCTGCCCCCTAATCTCTGTGCGCCCGGCCCCTTGTACTCTCTATATGGGGCATCAGACGCATAGAGTTCTAATTTTTTTTTTTTTTTGTCAAGCACAGGATTAGAGCTGGAGGCTTCAAAAGGGGTGGGCTACTCACTTGTGACAATCAACATTCGCTATTGTCTTCCTGTTTCTCCTCCCGGCCAATCAGAACAGGAAGCAGATCCTGAGATCGACCAGATTGGCCGGGAGGAGAAGCATGGTATGCCGCCCAGGACCTGGATGGGGTAAGTGCAGGTGCAGGTGCAGGTGCAATACAAACAAATGGCCACTGCCCCCAGCCACCAGATTTTTAAAATAACTGTCTGAGGGAGAGAAAGGGGGCAGAGGACACTGTTACCGGGGAACAGGGAGCCAGGGGCCACTGCTATAGGGGGAAAGGGGGTGCAGAGTACAGTACTGTGGGGGGGATGTGAAGGGTGGAAGAGGACACTGCTATGGGGGGAGGGTAAACTACTGTGGGGGGGGTAAAATGAAGGGTGGTAGAGGACACTGTTATGGGGGTGGCCCTTCCCATAGCAGTGTCCTCTGCCTCCTTCACATCACCTTCCCCCACAGTAGTGTCCTCTGCCCCCCCCCCCCCATAGCAGTATCCTCTGATCTGACTACCTTCACATCACCCCAACCCCCCACAGTAGTGTCCACTGCCCCCCCCCCCCATAGCAGTATCCTCTTATCTGACTACCTTCACATCACCCCAACCCCCCACAGTAGTGTCCACTGCCCCCCCCCCCCCCCCATAGCAGTATCCTCTTATCTGACTGCCTTCACATCACCCCAACCCCCCACAGTAGTGTCCTCTACCACCCTTCACATCAATAGTGCCCTCTGCCCTCCCTTTCCCCCCTAGCAGTGTCCTCTGCACCCCCTGCCCCCCCCCCCCCCACCATAGTAGTGTCCTCTGCTTCCTTAACATCACCCCCTACCACATAAGCAGGATCCTAACTATGCACACAGAGGAAAGAGTGGAATGCAGCACAGTTCTGGATAGAGTTCAGGAGTGGGAGCTGCCAGGTTGACGTTTCAATCATATTAAAACGCTGGTGACTGGTTGCTAGGACCTCTCTGTGTCCTAGCAACCAATCCCCTGCCGTTTAACTTGAAAAGTTAATTTGGCTAACTCCGTCCTGAGTTTTGCTGCCTCATGCTCTCCGCTGTGCCATGAGGATGACAGCAGCGGAGGAAGGGGGGGGGGGGGGGAGAGGGACAGGGACCCGTTCGTCATCTACCTGTCACCTGCCCGCAGTCAACAGGTAGACCGCAATCGACGGGTTGCTGACCCCAATCTAGGCACACTCGCATACCAGAAAGTGCCATATTATATTTAAAGCGGGATTCCACCCTAAAGTGGAACTCCCGCTTTTCGGAACCCTCCCCCCCTCCGGTGTCACATTTGGCACCTTTCAGGGGGGAGGGGGGTGCAGATACCGGTCTAAGACAGGTATCTGCACCCACTTCCGGCATAAACTCCCGTGGGCATAAACTCCCTGTCTGCTGGGACACGTGTCCCAGCAGACAGCGCTGAAGATTCTCATTGCGCCGCGCGTCTCGCGCATGCACAGTAGGGAATCGGGAAGTGAAGCCACTTCCTGATTCCCTCACCGAGAATGGCGCCGGCTACAGCAGAGAGCCGAGCGAGCGATCGGCCTCTGCTGCCGACACCGCTGGAACCAGGGACAGGTAAGTGTCCATTTTTTAAAAGTCAGCAGCTGCAGTATTTGTAGCTGCTGGCTTTTAAATTTTTTTTTTTCAGTACAGTCCCGCTTTAAGAAGGAATTCAAGAAAAAAGGAACATTATTCATGGTACTGCTTTGGGACAATTAACTTTCCTAAATATGCCCTATAATGTAGCAAATCTTCACTTTTTTAATTTAGGTCCACTTTAATGTACACCTGTGATGAGGGAAGTACAGAGCTACCATTGTTGGACTCCTGGAAATCCTCGTTGCCTGGAATAAGGTGTGAAAGAAGACTGCAATTTTTTCTTTATGATGCTAATGCTTTTGATATCTTAAGCTGGTCATACCCTAGTAAAATATTGTTCGGAATCTTTTATTATAACATTCGTACAATTTTCTAATTAGGAGTGTGGTCAAATCGACATTCGTGTTTTACTGCAGTGATGAGAAAAAAGGAGCAGGACAAAGTATATAGAATATGTGTTTTTTGTTTGAGAAAGTCCATTCATTATAAAAATCGAATATTAAATGCAAACGAAATTTGGAAGTACTTTTGAATGACATTTGTCAAGTCATCAAAACTATTGAAATAATTGACCATATGAATTTACATTAAAAAACCTACAAGTGTATGGCTAGCTTTAGAAATGTGGTATTTAGCCATTATTTTAACCACTTGCCAACCAGTCACAGTACATACAGTATATTGCGGCAGGTCGGCTCTATTGCGCGAAACAATGTACCTGTACGTAATTTTGTGTAATAGCCAGTGGGGGCACACGCTGATTGGCCAGAGGGGGAACCAATCAGCGGGTTGCTCCCCAGAGAGATAGAACGGCGTTCTGACGATGTAAATAAGGCAGACCGCCGTTCTGTCAGGAATGAACACAATGAGCTTGTGTTCCCGCTTAGCAGAAACACAGATCTCTGTGTTCATCAAGTGAGTCCATCCCCCACACAGTTAGAAAGCATCCCCTAGGGCAGGGGTCTCAAACTGGCGGCCCTCCAGCTGTTGCAAAACTACAAGTCCCATGAGGCATTGCAGGGCTGACAGTTACAAGCATGACTCCCACAGGCAGAGGCATGATGGGGCTTATAGTTTTGCAACAGCTGGAGGGCCACCAGTTTGAGACCCCTGCCCCAGGGACACACTTAACCATTTGATCACCCCTAGTGTTAACCTCTTTCCCTGTCAGTGTCATTAGTACAGTAACAGTGCATATTTTTAGCACTGTTTATTGTAGTAATGTCACTGGTTCCCAAAAAAGTGTCAGTTATGCCGCGTACACACGAATCGGACTTTCCCGCGGGATTGTCCGCTGGACTAGAGTCCGCCGGACAGTCCGATCGTGTGTGGGCCTTCGACTGACTTTTTTTCCCAAAAGCCCGGCGGACTAGGTTTTAAGTTTTGTTTTAAAATTGTCCGCTGAACTTGGCAGTCCGGCGGACAATACGGCCGTCTGTATGATGGTCTGGCGGACCAAAAAGGACGCATGCTCAGTAGCAAGTATTTTTCTAGTATTTTTCTTTTTCTAGTCCCGTCGTACGTGCTGTACGTCATCGCATGAACCGCCGGACTTTTAGCGTGATCGTGTGTGGTCAAGTCCGTTCGCTTTGAAGTCCGGCGAAGCCCAGCTGGAAAGTCTGGCGGTTTGTCCGCCAGACTAGGTTCGGCGGACAAAGTCCGATCGTGTGTACGCGGCATTAGTGTTCGATTTGTCTGCCACATTGTCGCAGTCTTACAAAAAATCACTGATCGCCGACATTACTAGTAAAAAATAAAAAAATATATGTAACAACCTCCCTAGGTACCCAATTCCTATATTTTTAAAGTATTGTTGCTCTCATATGTGTATGATTCTTAGCCCTATACCAGTTGTATATATCTGTAGTATTACTTTATTACTTCTACTGTACAATATCCTCACAGTTGTGTAACATCTTTTATGAATCTTCCAAATGAAACTTTTGTAAACTAAAAAAAAAAAAATGTAAAAATAAATAAAAAGTCCATAAATGTATCCCATAGTTTGTAGACACAATAACTTTTGCGCAAACCAATCAATATACGCTTATTGGGATTTTTTGTTTACCAAAAATATATGGCAGAATACCTTTTGGCCTAAATTGATGCAGAAATTAGATTTTTTTAATTTTTTCATTGGATGTGTTTTATAGCAGAAAGTAAAAAAAAAATATATATTTTTCTTCAAAATTGTTGGCCTTTTTTTGTTTCTAGCGCAGAAAATTAAAACCGCAGAGGTGATCAAATACCACCAAAAGAAAGCTCTATTTGTGGGAAAATGACAATAATTTTATTTGGGTACAGCGTCACAGGACTGCACAGTTATCAGTTAAAGTAATGTAGTGCCGTATCGCAAAAAATTGGCGTTGGCCATTGGGGTGGTAAACCTTCCGGGGGCTGAAGGGGTTAAAGTAAGCATTCGGTTTAGATGACATAATAAAGAAAGAAAGAATAAACAGGAGACTAGTAACAATGTGTTATCTACACTGAACACGCAGTCTCATTATAAAATATCTTGAGTGTAAGAAGAAGGATCTGCCAATTATTCTGATATGCAGAGACATTTGGAGGTCTGTCGCAGAGCTGGAGGGGGCTCATCCAGTAATTTGCAGGTACATCTCTGGGTTTTATCTGTTTATTGTGTTGTTGGGTCGATACTTGACACACCAGTAAAGGGTGTTTATATCAGCCACTTCTTTGTTACATAGGTCAGAATTGATCGTAACCCCGTGTACAATAAATCTTTGTTACGTGAACTCTGTAAGTCCATGTTTCTCGCAATACAGGCAGAAAAGATCAATTACAACAAGGAATACAGGAGGTAGCTGTCCCTTTCCCTTATCCCCAGCAAAACTCACAGAAACTCTATAAGGCAGCAATTTACTTGTTAAATATAGTACCTAAGGGATGAACAGAGCAGGGGACCTGTGTTCTGTTACCTTATACATCTCCTTTTTTACTTGTCCCCTTTCTGAAGCAATGAAATCCATCGGCTTGGCAAACATTTAGTCATTTAAAACCACTTTAAGACCAGACCTTTTTCTAACATTTGTTGTTTACAAGTAAAAATCTGTACTTTTTGCTAGAAAATGACTTAGAATCCCCAAGCATTATATATATATATATTATATATTATTTGATCGATCAAAATTCTTTTGATCGGTAATCACCTCGCCGCCGGCTTCTGGGTCTTCAGGGAGTTCCGTCGGAGATCCGGTGACGTCACAGACATCAACGTCACCGGACTCCTCCCCCTTCCCCAAGTGCCTCCGTCTGCTAAAGATGGGAAGGGGGGAGGAGTCTGGTGACGTCAAAGTTCTGATTGAATGTAATGCGTACGGGGGAGGAGCTACGCATGATGTCACCCGCTGCTGCCCTACGGAACACGATTGTCGGCTTTACATGCTGTGTTATTATCATCTTTATGTGAGTAGTTTGTGTTTGAACACAAAAATTAAATCTTATACTTAAAGTGGTGGGACACCCTGAAAAAAAAAACTTAAAAAAAAATGTTAATAACAATTTTAAAATGAAAAAAAAATATATATATATATTTTTTTTACTTACCAGAAATGGCTGTTGCTAGGCAGATCGTCCTAATCTGCCTCTTCCAGCATCGCGGTGATCTTCTCTCCTCTGCTCCGAGCGCCGCCTTCTAGTGAATGGGGCGCGGTGTGTTATGGGAACTGTGTCCCACAACACATCGCGTTCCCCATTCACAAATTCGACTCGCGCATGCGCAGTAGGCTGCGCGCAGACTCGCGCATGCGCAGTAGGCCGCGCACCGACTCGCGCATGCGCAGTAGGAAACGGGCTGCCCATTTCCCTTACTGAGGATGGCGGCGCTGGAACCGGATCGCCGAGGGACATCTTGGCCTCCACGACTGACATCGCGGGCGCCCTGGGAGGGTAAGTGTACTTATTAAAAGTCAGCAGCTACTTTTTTTTTAGCTGCTGACTTTGAAAAAAAAAAATTATTTTTTAGGCAAAACACCGCTTTAAGCGGTGAGCACTTAGATCTTTTCGTTCTACCCATGACCTGGCGTCCTTGCTGAGATCTAAGGAGACGTGAGAGAAGTTTATGGTCCGTGTTAACCCTTTTCATACCCGCTTGCATGACCACCTGTTTGCACAGGGGTCCATGCCATAAGGTGAGAGTGATTAGTTAGACCGGAAGTGGAGGGATTGTCACGCTACTGTGGAAAAAAAGATGACTTACATCAGTGCTACAGTTTGAATTTAAAACGTATTTGTGAATTGTGAAGTTAAGTCATGGATTGTGGAAACTAACTTGTGTCGGGTGATTGTATATAGTGTACTGTATACCAAATTTACCACTGACTAATGCAGAGTTACAATGCAAGGAGATCAGCTAAAAGTAGTTGGATCTGTATGTGCGTTATAATTTGAAATGAGTCGATTAATCGATTTTAAAAAATCGATTACTCGAACACAAAAATTGTAATCAGTAACAGCCCTTATATATATATATATATATATTTTAGCAGAGACCCTAGAGAATAAAATGGCAGTCATTGCAATATTTTATATCAAACTGTATTTGCGCAGCGGTCTTTCAAGCGCATTTTTTTGGGGAAAAAATACACTTTAATGAATTTAAAAAAAAAACAGTAAAGTTAGCCTAATTTTTTTCTATGATGTGAAAGATGATGTAAATAGATACCTAACATTTCATGCTTTAAAATTGTGCATACTCGTGGAGTGGAGACAAACTACGATACTTAAAAATCTCAATATTCAACGCTTCAAACATTTTTACAGATTACCTGTTTAGAGTTACAGAGGAGGTCTAGCACTAAAAGTATTGTTCTCGCTGTAACGATTGTGGCGATACCTCACATGTGTGGTTTGAAAACATATGTAAGCGTTTGATTATGCGCTCAAACACGGAGGGATGGGGCACTTTAAAAAAATAGAGGTTGTCTCCTTAAATATAAAAAAGGTTTGGTCTAAATGGATAATGGATCCCTCTACAGCCTCAGAAGTCTCTTACACACGGTCGGCCACAGATGTATAGGGGTTTACAGTGGTGGGGCAGATGATCAGGGGGTTACAGTGGTGGGGCAGATGAGCAGGGGGTACAGTGGTGGGGCAGATGTGCAGGGGGTTACAGTGGTGGGGCAGATGTGCAAGGGGTTACAGTGGTGGGGCAGATGAGAAAGGGGGTACATTGGTGGAGCAGATGAGAAAGGGGGTACATTGGTGGGGCAGATGAGCAGGGTGGTACTGTGGTGGGGCAGATGTATAGTGGTTTACAGTGGTGGGGCAGTAGTATAGGGGGTTACAGTGGTGGGGCAGTAGTATAGGGGGTTACAGTGGTGGGGCAGAGGAGCAGGTGGTTACAGTGGTGGGGCAGATGAGCAAAGGGTTACAGTGGTGGGGCAGATAAGCAGGGGGTACAGTGGTGGGGCAGAGGAGCAGGGGGGTACAGTGGTGGGGCAGAGGAGCAGGGGGGGGGGGTACAGTGGTGAACAGTGTTGGTCATCTTACTTTAAAGAAGTAATTAGTTAAGTTACAAATTACTTCTCCCGAAAAGTAATTGTGTTAGTAACTCAGTTACTACATTGGAAAAGTAATTAGTTACTCAGCAAAGTAGCTGTGACTTTTTTTTTAATATTCTATACGTGTAACTAAGGGGCGGGTCTAGTATTACTGTAAGCAAGGGGCGCATTTATTATTATTGTTATATATCGTGTAACCAAGGGGCTGCTCTATTATTACTCTAACCAAGGGGCAGATCTGTTATAGCGTGTAAGCAAGGGGCGGGTCTATTATTATTATATCGTGTAAGGGGCCGATGGCTACAGAAGAGGGCGAATGTTAAATTAATGGGCAGAGCTCAATATATAACAATAATGCGCCCCTTGGTTACAGTAATACTAGACCCGCCCCTTAGTTACACGATTGACGCCCATTGCAGAGTAGCACGAGCATCGGGAGCGTGTGGCATCGCCTCGTACAATTACATGTTAACTGCGCCTGCACGGTGTAGAGTTCACTGTTTAGGTTCGGCAATTTTCGTAAGCTCCGTAGTCCTTCGTACTGCACAAGCGCTGCGCCTGCGCAGTACAGGGGGTCCTTATCCGGTGGGGGAACTTTTTCGGCAGGACATCGGAATTACACTACTGCCATCTAGTGGCGGTAGATGTAATTGGGGTAACGCCGCCCAAGTAATGGGAACTGAGTTACCATGAGGGGAAAAGTAATCAGCTAGATTACTCGTTACCCTTTAAAGTAACTGCGTTAAGTAACTCAGTTTATTTTAACTCAGTTACTTACATCACTGGTGGTGAAACACATTTGCAGGGGGGAGAAGTGATCTGGGGTATGAAGGTGCATAAATTGGGGCTCATCTGAGGCGTGAGAGCGCAGGATGTTAATTTCTCACTACTAAAGTAGTTTACAGCATTTACTTTATAAAAAATCCTTTTGGTGATTGAGAGTGTGAAGTTGACATGTTTATAAAATCGGCACGCTCAATTTCTTAGAAAACATTTTTCGGCACTCTGTGCTCAGAAAGTTGCCTACCCCTACAATAGTTACATAGTAGCACAGTGTTTCTATGTGTTCTTTCATAGTTGCCAGTTAAATTGTTTTGCACATCAGCTATCCTGTGCTACAAGGTTACCAGACTTGTTAACTCAGGCACCTAAATTGATTTGAAGCCAATTTCAGCACATTAACTTTGATTTGTAGAAGATGGGAACGGTGTGAGAGTAAAAGGATGTTAAGTGCTTTGATTGCTTTCAAAAAAAGTCTCAGAGCAGCAAGTAAAACATAAACGAGGCAGAACAGTGAGAGAAATAACCTGTGATGGGATCCAAGACCTGCTCTACTGTAGGTACGAGTGAACCAACCTGCAGGAGAAAAGCTGGCTATACACCATTCGTTTTTTTTATGTTTTAGCCGGTGGGCTGAGAGAAAAAAAAAATGAAGGATTCTCCCCAGGGTTGCCGACTGTCAGTAAATTCATGGATGGTTTGTTAAAAGCCATGATATTGATATTTACACCTACCAGTGAATGTCCGTTATGAACAGCGCCAGGAGATGCATGGATCCATTCCATACATCATCTAACTCCCAGTGATTATTTTTTTCTTACCGCCGCTGCAGTGCCATCTCCCCTGTCAATGCCAGCTCTAGTTCTTGGTTGCTAGGACTGCCCAGTGTCCTAGCAACTAACGACATGCTTGCTCTGCCCCCAGCATTCAGAAGAGGAGAACAGAACTTCCTCCTCCAGAGTCCAGACATGCTACCAGACAGTGCTCTGCCTCCCAGTAGCGTTCACTTCAGGCTGCCTGCAGCGCACAGAGTCTACATGTACGGAGGTAAGGAGAGTTGAGAGCCTGATCTAATGTTGGAGGAGGAATAGCTCTGGGGACCCTTATATAAGAAGGTGGGGTGGTAACTCTAGGGACCATGAGGTAAGAAAGGGGACTCTGTGGACACTGATGTAAGGGGCCAGGGGACTACCCTGCCATTTGCCAAACAGAGTCTGTCACTGACATAAGGGGGGAGCGAATACACTATGGTAAAGGGGGAATCCTAAGGTAAGGGGGGGGGGGTACTGATATAAAGGTCCCCCTTATATCAGTGTCCTCACTCCCCTCTTAAATTAGTGCCCCCCCTTACCATAGTGTATTCAGTCTGGGGCCTCTGATGTAAGAGGGGGCTCTGGTTACCAGAGACCCCCATCATCAGAGTTCCCCTTTGCACCAGAGACCGCAGTGTTCCCCCTTAAATCGTGGTCCACAGTGTTCTCCTTTACATCAGGGTCTGCAGAGTTCCCCCTTTCCCTGTAAAGGGGAACTCTGTGGATTCTGATGTATAGGGAGACTCTGAGGACTCTGATGTAAGAGGGATGCTAACATAAGGGGGGATGCTGTGGACTCTGATGTAATGGGGAATGCTGTGGACTGTGGTGTAAGGGAAAACTCTGCAGACTTTCATGTAAAAGGGAACTCTGTGAACTCTGATGTAAGGGAAAACTCTGTGGACCTTGATGTAAGGGCAAACTCTGTGGACTCTGATGTAAGGGGGGACTCTGTGGACTCTGATGTAAGGGGGAACTCTGTGGACTCTGATGTAAGGGGCGATGCTAACATAATGGGGAACACTCTGAACTGTGATGTAAGGGAGAACTCTGCAGACTCTCATGTAAGGAGGAACTCTGTGGACTCTGATGTAAGGAGGGGCTCTTGGAACTTTGATGTAAGGGGGGACTCTGATGTGGACCTTGATGTAAGGAGGAACTCTGTGGACTCTGATGTAAGGAGGGGCTCTTGGAACTTTGATGTAAGGGGGGACTCTGATGTGAACAGAGGGTTCATCCTGACTGCTGCACTCTATATGTTGCTTTGTATGTTACTTATTTTGACCCCTAAACTCTATACATTATGTTGTACATTACATATTCCTGACCAAGGTGTTCATTGTCTCAACAGTTGCTGGTTTTAATGAAGTTCTTCTTTAAGGTAGGCTCAGTCAGAATAAATTATATACTTTTTGTGTGCATAAAAGTAAGCTAAAAGTATATTTAAAAAAAATTATCCTTTGTCCTGAGGTTTATTTGTGTCTGTGAGGCTGTCAGTTGTGGTATGGTAATTAGGAGTATTTTGTGGGTACAAGGACTGATATATGTGTTCAGTGTATATAGCGACTATATACAGATTCTCTTTAAAGAGGAAGTAAACCCTGATGGGTTTTACTTCCTCTTTTGTTCCCTGCAAAGTAAAAACATAATGGGCTAGTATGCATCGCATACTAGCCTATTATGTGGAGCTTACCTGCAAACGAAGCCCGCGCTGTCCCCGCTGAAGGCCGCATCCATCTTCGCCCCTCTTCCTTCCGGGGCCGTGGACTCCAGCTCTGTGACTCGCCAGAGGTGCCAATCATGACACTCACTCAGAAAGAAATGGCACGGAGGGCCGTTTCTTCACAGCGCAGCCTCTGATGACATCATTGGCGCACACAGTAAATATCTCCTAAACGGCGCACGTTTAGGAGATATTTACAGTACCTATAGGTAAGCTTTATTCTAGGCTTACTTATAGGTACAAGTTCCCCATGGAGGTTTACAACCACTTTAATGATCCCCGTTTATGCCCTTCCAACTGTTAGGCAAAATCTGGCCATACATACTGATTGTCGCGACGTGCTAGGCATGTTTTTTATCCCAGGGTGCAACGTATCTTTTATAATCCTAGTCATGCTCACATTTTGTTACTCTGTTTTGAGTTTTTATTTAAAAACGTATTGTGGCCCAGTTCACACTGGTGCGACATACGCTGCGACTTTGGGAGCACATGTCGCATAACGTGTATGAATCAATGATTCCTTATGAGAGCCGTCCGATTTCACTTTATTAAAAATGTCCCCCATCATAGCCTCAACGTGTCTTCTTCATCCAGTGGTCTTCCCCCTCCGCTGGTGTCTTCTTTCTCCGGTTCTTCTCGCTGCGCTGATGTCTTCTTCCTCCGGTTCTTCTCCCTCCACTGTCTTCTTTATCTGCTGTCTTCTTTCTCCACTGTCTTCTTCCTCTGGTTTTTCTCCTGACGCTGGCTCCCGCTGTTGTGTGGGCTCCCCGCTGTCTTCTCCCGCTGTTGTGTGGGCTCCCCGCTGTCTGCCATTAAAATATATATAAGTATAGTCATGGGGTGTGGCAATATGATGACATCATCCAGAGACCCCACCCCCTTGTGACATCACCGCCCCATCATGTCCACATAGAATGCATTAAGATAAAAAAAACGTCTGCCATTACAACCACTTTAAGACGATGAACACTTTGGTGAGAAATATATAATGTACAGTGTAGTGTACATAGTGCAGGAGTCTGTAAGGCAGAGTGCAGGGATTAGGGGTGTGCAATGCACAGAGTGCTCCAGTCAGTGTTGGGTTTAGAATCCATAATGCAAAATGCAGAATTGTGTAATACAATGTGTTCAAGGATCAGGTGTATGTAACGCACAGAGTGCTGTTGTCAGTGGCAGGACAGAATGCAGGGGACAGGAGTATTATCCACAGAATGCAGGGGTTAGGAGTGTTATGCACAGAATTCAGGGAACTGGAGTGTGTAATGCATAGTAGGGGTGAAAAACAAAGAGTGCAGGAGTCAGGGGTGTGTAGCGTACAGTGTAGGGGTAAGGGGAGGGCAAAATTCCTTTTACACGCAAAACTTTCCCCTACTTTACTCTTTCAGCAAAAATGACTTGACTTCTGCTGTCGGAATTCCCGATTGTGTGTACGCGGCATATGACAAAAATCCAATAGTGTCTAAAACTCAAGATACTTTTAGATAATATGCTTAAAGACATTACTTCTACAATTCTACATGTGTATTACTCATAAGCCTGTTAAGCCCCATACACACGGTCAGATTTTCCGATGGATTCTGTCCGATCGGACAATGTTGTCGGAAAATCCGACCGTGTGTAGGCACCATCGGACAGTGTACCTCGGATTGTCCGACGGACAAAGTCGTATCTCCTGCTGGATAGATTTTCTGACAACAAAGTCCGATCACACCAAATCCGAGCGTGTGTAGCGTAGTCCGACGGACAAAGTGCTACGCATGCTCAGAAGAAATTCTGTGACGGAAGCGCTCGGTCAGGTAAAACTACCTTTCCTAATCGACACAGCACATTCGTCACGCTGCAATGTTAAAATGTCTTTAATGCAGCGCATTCTCTTTTTCTTTACAATGCAAGAAGAATGACATGTTTTAGCTGCTCCTATTCACCCGCACTTCTCCCAAACTTATTTCTTTATTAGTTGTCATGATTTCTAGACTACATGTTTATTTTTACTCAGATCATAAAAGAATATTTTTTCTAATTTTTGGATGATTTGTCATTTTTTTTTGGAATACATATTTTAAGGAGATTTTTTTTTTTTTTTTTGAGGGGGGTTGTGTGTCTCAACTTAGCAAAACAACATTATTAACATTTCTATTTGTTGCTTAAATTTACTAGGAGTTTGTTGGTTGTTGGTGCCCCTTGTTAATTATACTTTAGGATTAGTGAAATGTACCTGCCTACTCACAAATAAACTGTCATTGTAGAAAAGTAAAACACAATAGGCAATGATTATTTCAAATCAAAAATACCTTTATTTAGGTCTCAGCAACAAACCAAAGAGGAACGCAGCCATGGAGAAACTTGGGGAATTTGCAAAGCCCTGGACCCCCACGGCAACCTTTATTTTTGAAGCGTCTAAAATTGGGGGCCTGAGGAGTACGTATCTAAATAATAAGGGAGTGCTATCTGGTCCGGAAGTCCAAAACATCCGGAACTGCAGCAGATGCCATCTATGTCCCCAGGCTCTGGTCATACGAGAGGCTCCATCTTCTCTCAGACCAGACTGAATCCAGGTCGTCACTCTCAGGTCTTCCTTCCACGTTTCCTTGCATGCTGTGGCTGTGTTGCTGGTGGGGTGGCAGAAGGAGGAGGAGGAGGGAGCGGAGCATGGTCACTATGGCAAACATGTGTGAGTGGGGTCACCCCCCCAGCCATCCCCTTATTTAGGACTTTGAGGATGACATCCTCACACATGTTGCCTTGCCCCACCTCCATACCCATCATTTTCGTGACAACCAAGGAGGCAAAGGTCTCCTCGTCGGTGGGTGTGGCATGTAGGGAGGCTGAAGCCTCTCGGATCATCCGGAGCACTGACTCTCCCGCCTCACCCCCCCTTCTCGCCCTTTTGCAGGGAAGGCGGAGGGGAGGGATTTGGGAGTCAGTCAGGCTCCTAGGCCTACCCCCCTCTTGGCTGCCACTACCCACCTCTTGGCTGCCACTAACCCCTTCCTCCTCCTGACTGCCACATTCCACAGCCTCCTCCTGGCTGAGGTCTTCCTGTGTATGAAAAAGGGACATAGTTTCAGTTATTTGTTCATCAAACACACACAATTTTTATCTAGTGACTGTTGCAAAATGGTTACAAATAGAAAACCATACAATTCTCAGCCCTGCAGTTTATATTCTTGCCCCAACTGTCTCCAACACTACTGTCAGTTGATATGTCAAACACCTTAGGAACTAAGCAATTGGGGATCCTGAATTAACTGAACATCATTTATTTTTCACAAAATTGGTTCCCAAACTACTCTACCTGCCACAAGCTGGGCTCCTCCACATCTTCCAGACTGGAAGGCCCAGGTTGCTCCTCTGAAGCCTCATCAGGGGTGGCCTGCGCGCAAGGAAGCGTGGAAGGAGGAGGCGAGAGTGGCTCCGTGACATCAGTCTGGTCTTTGAGAAAATGGAGCCTGTCATAGTACCAGAGCTTGGGGACATAGACCTCATCTGCTGCAGCTCCAGATTCTTGGGACTTCAGGACCTTCTTGCGCTCCCTGATATACGCACTACTCAGGCTGCCAATTTTATTTCTTATCTTAACAACAGTTGCCGTGGGGAACCTTGGCTTTACAAATTCCACAAGTTTCAGCAGGGCTGCGTACCTCTTTGGTTTGTGGCCGTAATGGGGGTGTTTGGCCTGCCATAAAAGGGGAATTTCCCTGTATTTATCAATGAAGAGGGGGAGAAAACTCATGTCGTTGAATCCCTGCATAATCTCTGCAAGACACAACACCACACAAAACACTATAAATAATGTCCGGCAAAACTCTCCTAATCTTCTCCATAAATAAGCATCAAGGTCTAATTTGTCTAGGCTAGTACCAACGTCAAATTGTACCTTCGTTATAGCGATCGTCTCGTGCGTGAGCTTTCTCTCCCCTCGTCTCACAGATCGTGGCTACGACACAGGCGTGTGACATTTTATATACAGTGCGCATGCGTCAAACTCCGCCCGCCCCTGACGATCTTTCTCGTCTATTCCCCACCCCTTCTCTTTACGGCGCAGTGGGGAGAGCACATGGCGGGGACACAGCAGGTGCGCCCGAAATATTGCAGCAACGAGGAGGAGGACGAGGAAAGGCCGGAGGCAGAAACGTCCCGATCCCGGAGCCAGAAATTCAAGGCCTCCAATATGTCATTTGGAGAAATGTTGGAGATGGTGGACATATTAAAGAGGAGCGACTATGACGGGAAGTATGGGCCTTACCTCAACCCCAATGTCCGAAAGGCCAAGATCATGTCTAAAGTTGTGAGGAGGCTGTACAATCATTTTGGGGTACAACGATCCAAGGAGCAACTGAGGAAACGCTGGTCAGACCTGAAACTGAGGGAGCCCGATCAGTACAGAAAGATCAAGCGAGTTCTTCAAAAAAGTAAGTAGTTGTGTTTTGTGTTTGATTTTTTGCTTGCATACTGCTCCATGTCTTTGTATTTTTGCAAACTTGTACATTAGAAAATGGCCACTTTCATGTTCGTCTGTGCATTCGATCGTACTCAACCTCGATCTTTCTGCCACTGTCATGTTCGTGTGTGTCCATTCGATCGTACTCAACCTCGATCGTTCGGCCACTTATAATACGATGTTTGTTTTTGTTTTTTTGGTCAAAGGAAGTTTGTTCTCACTAGAAATGTCATCAAGAATGTAAAGCCAATTTATTCAATGTAAAGGAGAGGTCACCCAGTAGCTGTTTACCCATCTGGACTCTAGAGCACTAGTGCTGGGACACCCAAACCCACTTTTTATTATGCTTTTCCACACATGTGCTCCAGTGGATACTAGAGGGGGGTCTCCATCAGACAAACTTCTACCAAAAAGCTAGTAAGTTTAGCACCTTTACAAAGTGACTACATTCATGTTGTTGTCATTTGTAACTGGCCAAACCAAAATATTGTCCCTCACTTTCAAGCAATGTTTGACATTTCCTATTTCTGCCCTCAATAGATTGTGTTGCTAAATCTTCCTTTTGTACCTTCTCATAGGGGAGCGAAAACTCGTGACGTCTAAGGAAACCACAAAACCAACACCTCCCAAAGAAGGGGAAAGACCAGAAGCAGAGGAGGAGGAAGGAGAGATCATAGAAATTGGAGAACTTGTCACCACAACAGGTGAGTGTGGGAGAACACAGCTACTGGTAAGCTAATCAATGTATGCCTGCCTCATTTCCACAACACCTTTTTTGTTTTTTTTGCTTTTTTTAGGTGACGTGGATGTTGTGGAAGAAGAATCGCACTTTACCACAGAGAGTGCCCACGTACTCATCGGGGAGATAATGGTCTGCAATCGAGATCTAGATGACATAAAGCAAAACATCAATGATGTTCAACAAAAATTGAAGAACATCATTGATGTTTTAGGAAAAATCTGAAAACGCACCAAGTAATTAACACACATTTCTGGCTGTTTCTGAACACATTTGCAACTTAAGAACTGTGTGAAATTTGGAACATGCACACATTGTGTCCACATGTGCTAGCTCCCATCATGGTGGATGAATGACAACGTTTTTTTGGGGGTGCAACCACTTTACGAACTACTAAAGTGGTTGTGGTGAAGGGGTTGCACCCCAAAAAACGTCCATTCATCCCCATGATGGAAAATGGCACTTTTGAAGGTTCTAGGCATGTGTTTTACCATCTAATGAACATTTTCAGACCCAAATTGTGTGCATGTTCTAAATTTCCACTTTCCAGGGGTGACCCCCCATGTGATGAAGGCAAGATCAAACACACTTGTAACATATAGTCATGTCTGATCTTGTCTTCACTTTAGAAAGTTGAACTTTCCTAGTTCCTATGTTCTGTTTTGCTCCATGCCTTGTTTTACCAAATGCAGAATGTTTGTAAACAATGTTGTCAAGAACCAAGATCTTGTCAGTTTGGGCAAGAAGTTTGTGAATGTGTTGCAAGTAAACTTTTTTAATTTTCTAAATGTGTGGCTTCCTTATTTAAAAATAAAAAAGCATTATGTATGTCAACTGTAAAGGATTTGGGGGGCAATGGGTGTTATTTACTAAAGGCAAGTCCAGTTTGCACTGCAAGTTTCTTTTCCAGGGCACTTTTGCACTGCACTTGTAGAGCATAGTAGATTTGACTTATGTAAATGACACCCACAGTGATTTGTTTGAAAACACGTAGCACACCATTTTTGGTAATACACACATTTCTGTCATGGTGATGAAAAAGAGTATTTTGGGTGTCAGTTATGCACTACAAACCTTCTCTAGACCAAAGATTAGGTATCAAACACACAACATGAGAAGAATCTTTTTGGGAAGAAGAGACTGTTACCTCCTTTTGCCCAGAAAGTGCATTCACACTGTTGAAGCTAAAGGGCAAAAATGTATATCTCAAAGAAGCTAGAATATGGAAATGACCAGAAAACATAGGTTTGGTAAAAAAAATATATTTATTTAAAAATGCCTCTCACACATCGTCAGGCAGAGCAATGGCCCCCCTACCCACAAAGTAGTCCATATAATGATTCCCAGGGCCTGGGGAGAGATACCTGAAGAGAACTTCAAATCCTGAAGGCTTCTCCCTGTCGCCAAGTACCTCAACGTAGCAACAAGCCTCTGCTCCGGAGTGATGGCTTGTCTCATGCAGGTATCCTGCCGGCTGATAAAAGGGGTCAGCAAAGCCAAAAGACGGTGAAACACGGGGTCCGTCATCCGGAGAAAGTTCATCAGGATTATTCTCCCGGATCTCACGAAGCAAAGGCATGTGCGAGAACTGATCACGCTGAAGCAACCAATTCTTGGTCCACATACTCCTCGTCACTCTGTTCATGGACGGGTCTTGGGTCAAAGCTAAAAGCCCGACACCAATTCCGCGTACAGCACGAACTCGGCGACGAGTACGTACGGGAAACATCGCTCACAAAAGGTCGGCTGGTCAGAACGGACAAACAGAAAGCACCGATAAACAGCAAGGCCTGAAAGAACGAAATGAATACCAGAAACGAGCAGACAATAAGCAGTGTAAATCAAAGCGTCATATATCAAGATATAGGCCGCAATGACCAACAAATGCGAACTGAATACACGCACTAATAAACAGATACGCACGACAAGCACAAACTGAAGAGCAGTAACGATCTGAGTCAGAAAACTGAGAAGCGCGAATCTTAAGTCCCCAAACTTCGACTAACTCGCGATAAACACGGGATCAGCAGAAGGAGCCCAACGGGTGCCTGACGTGGTGCTGAACTTCCCTTTTCTAGTCTCGTGGAAGACGACTTGCAGACCGGAAATTCCGACAACGTTGTCCGACCGTGTGTACGCAACACCAACATCGGGCAAAGTA
The DNA here is from genome assembly GCA_028564925.1 of Lithobates sylvaticus. NCBI lineage: Eukaryota > Metazoa > Chordata > Amphibia > Anura > Ranidae > Lithobates > Lithobates sylvaticus. The sequence goes on from CM053028.1 coordinate 37,708,102, forward strand.
CGACGGACGTGATCCGACGGACCTGGTCCTCGGATAATCCGCGCGTGTGTATGGGGGCTTAAAGTGGTTGTAAACCCTTACAGACCACTTTTACCTACAGGTAAGCCTAAATTAAGGCTTACCTGTAGGTGCAAGAAAAATTCATGATTTTCCCTAAATCCATGAGATTTTGATAAAATATCGCCACTGCAGCAAAATTAATCAGAGCCAACCGAAAAAGCAAAATTAATGTGCTTTTGTTAGACTTTAACGGTGCATATAGCTCCTAGGTTATGGAATTAACCGGGAGCAAAAATGTCTCCTCCTAAGCACTCTAAATTTACTCTAAATTAACGTTACTGCCCTAAATACACCCTTTAAATAAACAAATACACATAAAAAACAACAAATATAAATACACTGAATTCACTCTACTTCCTTATACAGTACTGTATACCGCTCTAAATAAAAACCTACAAAAAACACAAAAACCTACAAATACACTACATTAGCAAATACCTCCTATAAATTAACAAACACACAAAAAACCTACAAATGCACTAAATTAATTGTACTTCCCCAAATAACCTGACAACCTTGAAAGGAACTTGGACATTACCCAGCAGGTGCTGGCGGGGGCCATTGAAGAGGAGGTTGGAGACATGGAGGCAGTGAAGTGAGGTAGGTAGCTGGGTGACAGTTAGGAGGAGGGGTAGAGGGAAGAGCTAGGGAGGCCAGTCCTGAGTTGGTACACCCCAACAAATATTCAAAGTTGCATGATGTTGGAAATATCAGCTCAGGGGTGGCATTGCTGGAGCAGGTGCCCTCCCCTAGCTGCCAGGGGAGTGATGGTTCCAGTAAGGAGGGGGGCGGAGATACAGGAAAGGTCAGACAAGTGCTGGTAGTGAGGGACTCAATTATTAGGAGGACAGAGGGCAATCTGTCAGAAAGACCGTGGTCGCCAAATGGTATGTTGTTTAATGGGCGCTCGGGTTCAGCACATCACGGATCAGGTAGACAGATTATTGGGCAGGGCTAGGGAGAACCCAGTGGTCATGGTACATGTTGGTACCGTACCACTGACAAAGTGAGAGGAAGGTGGAGAGTCCTAAAAAATTATTGATGAGGAGAATGACCTCCAAGGTAGTTTTCTCAGAAATACTACATGTACCCTGAGCCACATCAGAGAGGCAGCAGGAGCTTAGGGAAATAAACAAGTGGCTGAGGAACTGGTATAGGAAAGAGGGGTTCGGGTTCCTGGAGAACTAGGCTGACTTTTCAGTTGGTCACTGACTCTTTAGTAAGGACGGGCTGCCCTTAATGGGGATGGCGCAGCTCTATTGGATAGAAAGATGGCCACGAAGTTGGAGGGGCTTTTAAACTAGGTATAGGGGGGGGGGGTCAGAGGAAGCAATAGCCAACAGTGAGCAAGGGACAGAGGGTATTAGTGGAGTCAACAGTGATAATACAGCCATAACTTCTAATCCTGTGGAGAATGCATGGACAATTTGAAAACAAAGCATGAGGAAACATAATGAGGAAATATTATGCACTCATACTCATCCTGATATTGACTGGGCGGAGGGGACAGTTCACTCATTAAAGGCCCATCATTTTATGAATGTCTTACAGGACAACTTCATGTCCCAATTGGTGGATTCCCCAACTAGAAAGAATTCCCTGTTAGATCTATTAATTACAAACAATCCAAGTCTGATCTCAGATGTGGCAATACGGGACAACTTGGGATCTAGCTATCATAGGATGATCACATTTAGTGTAAATCATAGAAAAAGGAGGCACAACGGTATCTCAAAAACACAACATTTCAGACGAGCCAATTTTTCTGAACTGCTGTCATTACTACATGATATCAATTGGGAGCAAATCCTAGAAACAGAAGAAAAATGGGAATGCTTTAGAAACATATTAAACAAAGGTATCATACAGTGCATTCCAATGGGCAATAAATATAGAAGAGCAAAGGTCAAACCTGGGTGGCTTAACCGTAATGTGAAAATTCTCATTACAGAGAAAAATAGGGCCTTTAAAAAATATAAAGGGGATGGGTCATCGCCAGCATTCTAACACTACAAGGAATGCAGTAAGAATCTAAATAATCTTTTAGATATATTAACAATAAAAAAGCAAGATCAGAGCACATTGCACACATAAAAGACGAGGATGGGAGGATGCTTACAGATGACACAGAGAAGGCAACTGCACTAAATACCTTCTTATTAGTTTTTACGCAGGAAAAGGAAGGGTATACCAACTGCAACAGTATTGTTAGTGACACAACACAGGACGTACCCTTGTGGCTAACAGAGGCCGGAGTCAAGGAAAGTCTAGATAAACATAATATAAATAAATCACCAGGACCGGATGGCTTACAACTGAGAGTCCTCAGAGAACTCAGGCTATAGCCAGACCATTGTTCCTAATCTTGTGGACAGCATACTGACAGGGATGGTACCAGCTGATTGGAGAAAAGCCAATCTGGTACCAATATTCAAAAAAAGGGCAGAGGCAAATCCCTGGAAACTACAGGCCAGTAAGCCTAACATCAATAGTAGGTAAATTATTTGAAGGGATGATAAAGGACTATATCCAAAAATGTAATGAAGGATAAAGTATCATTAGTAGTAATCAGCATGGGTTTACGAAGGGTCGTTCTTGCCAGACCAATCTGCTAACATTCTACGAGGAAGTGAGCTGCCATCTAGACAGCGGGAGGCCTGTGGATTTAGTGTATCTGGACTTTGCCAAAGCATTTGATACAGTTCCCCATAAGCACTTAATTTACAAACTTAGGTCTGAGGGCATCAAAAATAAGGTTTGTTCTTGGTTAAAAAACTGGTTACAGGGTCGTGTCCAAAGGTTGGTGATAAATAACGTGTATTCAGAACGGTCTGGAGTGGTAAGTGGGGTACCCCAAGGTTCTCTCTTGGGACCAATTCTATTCAATTTATTCATAAATGATATAGAGGATGGGATAAATAGGTCAATCTCAGTTTTTGAAGAGGACACAAAAATAACCAGGGCAATAACTTCACATCAGGATATAGAAATTTTACAGAAAGATCTGAACAAAATAATGGAGTGGGCAACTACAGTACATGGCAAATTCGGTTTAATGTGGAGAAATGTAAAGTAATGCACTTGGGGGCAAAAAACCTTAAAGCAAACTACTCACTAGGGGGAGAACCGCTGTTTGGGAGTCAAGGATGGAGAAAGATCCGGGGTCCTAGTAACATCCGGGGTCCTGAGTAATAGCATGCAATAGCATGCAATGTCAAGTTGCAGCTACCAAGGCTGGCAGAATTTTAGCATGTATAAAAAAGGGGATATACTCCAGGGATAAAATGATAATCCTGCCACTATATAAAACTCTGGTTAGGCCTCATCTGGAATACTCTGTCCAGTTCTGGTCACCAGTCCTCAGAAGGGATGTGCTGGAACTGGAGAGAGTCCAAAGAAGGGCAACAAAATTAATAAGGGGCTTGGATGACCTCAATTACGAGGCCTGAAGGGGCTTGGATGACCTCTATTATAGCCTATTCATTTATTTTCTGGTATGTTCTTTTCTAGTCTATTAGGAAACTTTTCGAATTGGAATTTGAAAGCTATTCAAATTCAAAAATGTTTCAACTTCGAATTTGAAAACGATTCGAATTCGAAAAGTATTTGAAAACGATTAGAAAACGATTCGAATTTGAATTTTATCCGAATTTTTTTTTCATTTTTTCCGGATTTGTTTAACCACCTCAATATAGGGCACTTATACCCCCTTCCTGCCCAAGCCAATTTTCAGCGCTATCGCTGTTTAAATGACAATTGCGCAGTCATGCTACACTGTACCCAAACATAATTTTTATCATTTTTTTCCCACAAATAGAGCTTTCTTTTGGTGGTATTTGATCATCTCTGCGTTTTTTATTTTTTGCTAAACAAATAAAAAAAGACCTAAAATTTTTGAAAAAAAAAAAAGTTTTTATTTTGTTTCTGTTACAAAATTTTGTAAATAAGTACGTTTTCTCCTTCACTGATGGGAACTGATAAGGAGGCACTGACAGGCACTGATAAGGCGGCACCAATGAGGTGGCACCAATGAGGTGGCACTGATGGGCACTGACGATGGGCACTGGTAGGCAGCACTGATGGGTGGCACTGATATTCAGCACTGATAGGTGGCACTGATGGGCACTCATGGGTGGCACTGGTAGGCACTGATAGGCGACACTGTTGGGCACTGAAAGGCTGCACTGATGGGTACTTATGGGTGGCACTGATAGGGCACTGATGGGCACTGATAGGCAGCACTGATAGGGCACTGATGGGCACTAATACATGGCACTGATAGGCACTGATATGCGGCACTGATATGCGGCACTGATAGATGGCGTTGTTAGGCATCACTGATTGCACTGGCAGGCATTGGGGATGGGCACTGATTGGCAGCTGCCTGGGCACTGATTGGCATTTCCCTGGTGGTCCAGGGTGGCATACCTGGTGGTCCAGTGTGGTGGCCATCCCTGGTGGTCCTGGCGGCATCCTGGTGGTCCTGGGTGGCCATCCGAGGGGGGGCTGTGCTGATAAACATTCAGCACAGACCCCCCCCCCTGTCAGGAGAGCAGCCGATCTGCTCTCCTCTACTCGCATCTGTCAGACACGAGTGACGAAAAGCCGATCTTCCTGTTTACAGATCGTGATCAGCTGTGATTGGACACGGCTGATCACGTGGTAAAGAGCCTCCGTCAGAGTGACACACCGCACCACCGATTGCTGCAATGCGCGCCCCCACAGGCATGCGAGAGCAGTCGTTTTGGGAGGCCGTCATATGACGTCCACCCAGAATGAGAGCTGAGCCGCCCAGCCGTCATTTGACAGCCGGCGGGCGGAAAGCAGTTAAACTCGGTACTATTGTTATTCGGAAACTCGGATGCATCCGAATTTCCAAAAAACAAAAATTTGTCCGAATTTTACTTCGGAATGAAACAAACGGCACATGTCTAATTCCTTCCCTTCTCATCCTACATCTCATAATAGCTCATTTAATACGATATAGACATGTTCAATTCGTTTAGTTACGCATTCGTTTTTCGTCAAAATTCGTTATATTCGTTCATTCGTATCCTACGAATGAACAAATGATTTAGTAAAAATTTTAACGAATTATCGAATCGAACGAATATGAAAAACAACGAAAATACGAAATAATTAAATTAGAAACAACGAAACTACGAATGAATGAAAATCCGAAAACAGAAACAACGAAAAAACCGAACAAAGATTCAAAAATAACGAAAAAATTCGTAAAATTTTTTTTTTTTGTTTGAACGAAAAAATTCGTAAATTCGATTCGTAAATTCGTTACTTTTTTTTGTTAGTTGATAAACGTGGTTGGGTCGGAGGCACTGTTTTGGTGGATTTTTGAGTTAAGTTCTGACTTGTGAGAGAGAAATTCTTTGTTTCTTAAACATGTAATAGCATACATATTACATAAAATTATGAATTATGCTCCGATTACGAATCTACAAAAACAATGTTACGAAAGTACGAATAAATCAATCTTACGAAAGTACGAATGTAACTAAATCTACGAAAATACGAATGCGTCCGAATACAAAATATAACGAAAATACAAAAATACGAATTTCGAATAAGCGAAAATTAGACTAACGGAAAAACGAGTCAATGAAAAAGTAACTCTTACGAAAATAGGAACGAGTCCGAATACGAACACCCACGACTTACGAAATTACGAATCGTTACGAATCAACGGAAACAAAAAGAAACAAAACTAAACTAAACAAATTTTTCTATTGTGCACATGTCTAATGCGGCGTACACACGGTCGGAATTTCCGATGGAAACAGTCCGATGGGAGCTTTTCATCGGCTTTTCCGACTGTGTGTATGCCCAACGGTCTTTTTCTGTCGGAATTTCCGACGGACTTTGAATTGAGAACCTGTTTTCCGACGGAAAACCTTTCTATGGGATTTTACGATCGTGTGTATGCAATTCCGACACGCAAAATTCAGACGCATGCTCGGAAACAATTCGACGCATGCTCAGAAGCATTAAACTTCTCTTTTATAGTGCTGTCGAACGTGTTTTTTGCCGCTGTGTTATTGACCGTCGGAATTTGGTGTGATCGTGTGTAGACAACAGCTTGAGCGGAATTCAGTCGGAAAAACCGTCAGAGTTTTTTCCGACGAGAATTCCGATCGTGTGTACGCGGCATAATACGATATGTATCAGGACATGGTAGACCTGGCACTGCTGAAACATTAGAAAAGAACATTGTAGAAGTTCAGAGTTCTCCTTTTTAAATGAATCCACATCACCAAGAAGAACAAATTCCCGTCACACGTTTTGTTCTAGAAATTCTCACAAGATCAGTTATCACCCAAAAGCAAGTGAGTAATGGAAGAGAACAAAATGTTACACTGGCATCGCGTGCTTCTGTTTTTCTTGGATTAGGTAACATATGACATTCGGTATCCTCTCCCTTCTCTCCGACTGCACTACTCATCCTTTATATGAGTCACAACTGTAACCTTTCAGATGGATTAGCCATAAAGTCTCATTACAATCACAAATACGGCCCATTTGACGTTCTCATTTATTTCTTCTGCCCAAATAAAAATACGTGAAATGAAACGGATACAGAAAATAAGTAATTGCATATCTGGTGCCTTGGCCTCAGCTCCCAACAACGGCCCAGTCTGCATAGAGTTTATCTATTCTCCTCTGAATTTTTGGACGGTCAGAGATGCCCATTTTGATGTGTGCCCATGAGGGCGGGGCATAGATATTTAGCGGGAGAAGCCCGAAATTCCAATATGGCAATAATGTCAGGCATTCCACCGAGGCCATTTAAAGAAAAAAATAATTGAACATATCTAATTACTGGTCAAGCTGTCAAAAAATTAAAATGTAACCACGGGAGCAAAACCACTGGTGCAAAAATGCCAGTAATGTAATTATGTGTGATTGGTTCTCGGTTTTTCTCAGAAGAATGTACAGAGATGAAGTGAACCTTTTCAATTTTTCAGGCCTGTAAACGTTGATCTATTCATCCAGTAGCACTGCATGTACACTTACATTTTGTGAATTAACTACTTCAGCCCCGGAAAATTTTACCCCCTTCCTGACCAGGGCACTTTTTTACAATTTGGCACTGCGTCGCTTTGACTGACAATGGTGCGGTCGTGCAATGCTGTACTCAAACTAAATTTGAGTCCTTTTTTTTCCCCACAGAGCTTTCTTTTGGTGGTATTTGATCGCCTCTGCGGTTTTTATTTTTTGCGTTATAAACAAAAAAAGAACGACAATTTTGAAAAAAAAAAAACAATATTTTTAACTTTTTGCTATAATAAATATCCCCAAAAACGTTTTTAAAAAACAAATTTCTTCATCAGTTTAGGCTAATATATATTCTTCTACATATTTTTGGTAAAAAAAAAAAAAAAAACGCAAAAAATTATAGCGCCTGCAAACTATGGGAACGATTTATGGTATTTTTATTATTTTTTTTTTTTTTTTTTACTAGTAATGGCAGTAAGCTGCGATTTTTACAGGTACTGTGACATTGCGGCGAACAGATCAGACACTTTTGACACATTTTTGGGGCCATTGACATAATAAAAATGCACTGATTACTGTGTAAATGACACTGGTAGGGAGGGAAGGGGTTAACACTAGGGGGTAATCAAGGGGTTAACTGTGTGTTCCCTGAGTGTGTTCTAACTGACTGGGGGAGGAGACCCTTTTGTTGTTCCTATTTAGTAGGAACTAACAATAGGTCTCCTCTCCCCTGACAGAACAGGGATTTGTGTGTTTACACAAATCCCCGTGCTGGCTCTCATGCACGCTATCACATGTGGCCGGCAGCGGTCGCTCCCGCCGGCAGGCACATCGGGTCCCCCGTCGTGCAGCCAGCGCGCGCCCTCTGACGGCTCTTAAAGGGGACGACTTACCCGTACAGGGTTTTGCCCAGCCGTGCCATTCTGTGGTCAGCAAGCGGTTAATTAGCAATTACTCATAAGTTTTAGGGATTTCATACACAATATATAAAGCTGTGGCTGTTGTGTGAATGCGGCAGAATCACATTTTTGTAGGGTATCTTTTTTTCTAATTAAGTGTTCTTATGTTTTTTTCTCTTCTGATTAAAGCAGTTGTAATCTAGAGCTGGTAAAAAATAAAAAAAAACACAATTGTATAATGTGCTAGTATGCATCGCACATTATGGAACACTAACCTTGGAACGAAGCACTCCCGCGGTGCAATGTCACCACTGAGAGGGCTGACATCTTACCCTGGTCTTTCTTCTGGGTTTGCGGGCTCCAGCTGTGTGATTGGCTAGAACCATAATGATGGATTTTGTGGTCGGAATTTCCGACCGTGTGTATGGGGCATTAGAGGCTCCTCTCTTCTCTTTTATACTCTGGAGCTCCTGCTGGATTTTGCTTCTAATCCCTTTGTGGAGGCTTCCATTTGTGGATGGACATTTTATGGTTACACAACCGATCACATTGCTATAATCTTTTTATATGGACTATAAACTGAAAGACTTATGAATAAATGATTGTGGAACGAATCATTTGAGTTTCCATTATTTCTTATGGGGAAATTCGCTTTGATATACAAGTGCTTTGGATTACAAGCATGTTTCTGCAACGAATTATGCTCGCGATCCAATGTTTTACTGTACTTTGATTGAGATTTGTATGTAAATGTTTTACTGCTATACCTGATTGTTATATACCAGAACCAGCTGCCTTTAATTTTTCTGTTATTTGTATGGGAAAATTCAAGAAAAATTCTTTAAAAAAAAAAAATTTCCAAGACGACGGAGAAACTCCAAATCAGGGATCCCTGACTTCTTGGAAAATCCCCTTTACAGAATCAATAACTCCACAGGCGCCCCGGATGGTGTATGCGGCGCATTAACAGAAGAATATCACATTAACCCTCCATTAGCATTATGCCGGCAGATTTAGAAAGCAATTCCCCTTCAAAAGCCGGTCAACCTTCTGATGCTTCTCATGTAAATCAAGCTGGGTAAACTCTGCCAGGGGACAAATTAGGCCATGTGAAATAAACCTGAGAATTTATGGAAGTCGGGGAATTAGGTGCATACGGACCAGGATTGGAAAAACATAATGGATTGCACATTTCAGGGAGTTATTAAGCCTACATTGTTTCTGCAAGAGCCTGTGGGCTTTAAGCCTTATTAGTGTTCTATATAAAGCTGGCATATCGCCTCACTTTGGCATTTCCTGTCTTAGTTTAAGGAGAAAAAAAAAAAAAAAAAAAAAAGATATATAAAATATAAATATATATATATATATATATATATAAGCAATTTAAATATACTGGAGATGAAAATTACAGCATACAGCCAAGGCTGTGTCTCGAAGGAAAGAATGGAAGACAGCCTAAGTAAGACATGTATACTGGCTGCCTTGATAATTGCAGCTTATACTCCCTGAGCCCGAACAATTCTTGCATGAAGAAGATGATGTCATGTATGTCTGACACTGAGTATGATGCCGCGTGCAGTACCGAGAGAGCCGCGAATAACTCTGACTGTGTTAAAGGGAAACTACCATCTATATTTGTCATTATCAAAGGGTGGCTCAAGCCAGCCAGCTAAATACACAAGACAATTGAGTAATGCCTGTAATGTTGGGTATATGTGTGAAATGTCTTCCTCTACTAGTTGCCTTTCGCAGGACGAGTGTTAACCACTTAAGCCCCGGACCATTTGGCTGGCCTAAGACCAGAGCTCATTTTGCGATTTGGCACTGCGTCGTTTTAACTGACAATTGCGCAGTCGTGCGACGTGGTTCCCCAACAAAATTCACGTCCTTTTTTTTCCCCCACAAATAGAGCTTTCTTTTGGTGTTATTTGATCACCTCTGCGGTTTTTATGTTTTGCGCTATAAAAAAAAATTTAGCGTGACTCGCATGAGAAAGTATTTATTATGTTTGCTGTAAGGCTACTGCACTTTAACTGTATTTGTTATAACTTCAAATAAAAACGTTATTGAAAAAATAAATAAAAAATATAGCAACAATTTTGAAAAAAAACGCATTCTTTTTTACTTTTAAAAATTAAAAACATCCCCCAAAAATATATAAAAAAAACAATTTTTTTCCTCAGTTTAGGCCGATGTGTATTCTTCCACATATGTTTGGTTAAAAAAAATCGCAATAAGCGTTTATTGATTGGTTTGCATCTACAAAATAGGGGATAGTTTTATGGCATTTTTATTAATATTTTTTTTTTTACTAGTAATGGTGGCGATCTGCAAATTGTATCATGACTGCGACATTATGGCGGACACATCGGACACTTTTGACACATTTTTGGGACCATTATCATTTTTACAGCGATCAGTGCTATAAAATTGCACTGATTACCGTAAAAATGACACTGGCAGTGAAGGGGTTAACCACTAGGGGGCTAGGGAGGGGGTTAAGTGTGTCCTGGGGAGTGATTCTAACTGGCTACAAACGACACTTCACTGATCATAGCTCCCGATTACAGGGAGCAGAAATCAGTGACACTGTCACTAGGCAGAACGGGGAGAGGTTTGTTTACATTAGCATCTCCCCGTTCTTCAGCTCCGTGAGACGATCGAGTCCGTGATCCGACTCACGGAGCTCCCGGCAGGGTCGCGCCGGCGGTGGCGTGCATGTGAACACACGGCGGCAAATTCAAAGGGACGTACCTGTACGCCCATTTGCCCAGCCGTGCCATTCTGCCGACGTAAATCTACATGCGGCGGTCGGCAAGTGGTTAAGCCTTAAGAACATTCAACCAGAAGAGTTCGGCTTCATGCACATGTAGCGCACCCCACATAGGAGCCGCTGGTGAACTGGGATCCCCCACCCTGCACAGCCAAGCATGCAGAATTTCCCAGAGTCAGAAAACAGTCCAGTGCTTGTCTTTGTATTTTTATTGAGGAAATAAAACTTTGATGGGGATGTAGGGGTATCATGGGATGCCCACTTGATTTTAGCAAACTCTTCAGGGGCAACTTCTCATTAGACTGCCAAAACATTTGTTTGTTTTTGTTTCTGTTTCATTCGTTTTTATTATTTTTTTTATTTATTTTTTTCAAGTTATTCGTTATGATCGAAATTCATTATTTCAAAAAATTTAGTAAATTCGAGAATTCGGAAAGTTTGGAAATTCGTAAATCCGAAAATTGGAATTCGGAAATTCAAAAATTTGAAAATTCGGAAATTCGACAATCCGAAAATAAGAAAAAAGATCTGAAAATTCGAAAGAACGAAAATCAGAAAATTCGGAAATAATAACTAACTAACTAGCTAATAATAACTATTAAATTATGGGTATTGGAATTTCCTTTCAAATTTGGCTGTTAGTGAACTTAATGAATACAAATTTATCCAAAGTTACGTATTATCCGAAATAACGAATGCCGCATCTAAACGAATGGAATGTAACAAATTAATAACAATAAATAATAACGTACAGAGCACTGCGTACAATTAAAAACGCAGCTTAGCAATCTGACCGTGCCAGACACATGGCACACACTGCACCCCAACACCAAGGATTTCACATTCTTCTCGCCACCTCACAACAAATACACAAGGATTAATTATTTTTTCATAACTCAAACAGACCTAGAGTCACTCGTAACAGCGACCATAGACCCTATGGTCCTCTCGGACCATCACCCCATCTCCATTACCATAGCATTCCCGACAATGCCCACGAGATCAAAAATCTGGAAACTTGATAACTCCCTCCTCAATGACCCTGAAACTTTAAAGATACTGAACTCACGCTTATTGCAATATTTTTGCGAGAATGAAACCACTGATACTCACCCAATGACTCTCTAGGCGGCACACAAATGTGTCATCAGGGGTGAACTTATCATGCGATTCTGTCCACAAATCCAAGTCGCTCAGACTCTTCGCTGCTCCTGGCCCCTCCTTCCTAGCGAGTGCCCCCACAGCAAACAGCTTGCTATGGGGGCACCCGAGCCGAGCTGCAGCTCCATGTGCCCATTCAGACATGGAGCTGCCGTTTTGCCCCGCCCCCTCTCTTTCTCTCCCGATTGGCTAACTCACTTTGATTGACAGTCACGGGAGCCAATGGAGCCACTGCTGTGTCTCAGCCAATCAGGAGGAAGAGACAACCCCAGACAACCGAGGGACTGGGGCTTAGGTAAGTATTAGGGGTGCTGGGAGGCTGCTACACACAGAAGGCTTTTAATCTTAAAAGAGAAATATGGGTTTCTTTTTTTTTTTTTGCAGATTTATACTAACCTTGGTGGATGCTGCATCTGCCTCTCCGCGCCTCTGCACTAAAAACCGAGCGATCGAACATTGCTGATTGTTCGGTTTTCACAGCTCCGTGAGCAGAGAGCTGTATGTAGACTGTCAGTCACAGTTTTATTCGCTTTGAGTGCTGGATCATTATTTAACCACTTCAGCCCCGGAAGATTTGGCTGCACAATGACCAGGCCATTTTTTGCGATACGGCACTGCGTCGCTTTAACTGACAATTGTGCGGTCGTGCGACACTGTACACCAACAAAATTGCATGATATTGCAAGATAAGGCCGATATGTATTCTTCTACATATTTTTGGTAAAAAAATCGCAATAAGCGTATATTGATTGGTTTGCGCAAAAGTTATAGCGTCCCAACAGGTCATGTTTTCAGGATTTCCCCCAGATAAAACAGCTGTGGGAATTACTAAGGCAGTAAAACTGATCAAATCACCTGTACAAAATAATGGAAAGCCTGAAAACATGACCTGTTGGGGGCGCCTTGAGGACTGGAGTTGAGAAACACTGGTCTACAAAATAGGGGATAGATTTATGGCATTTTTTTACTAGTAATGTCGGCGATCTGCGATTTTTATCAGGACTTCGAATATTGCAGAGGACAAATTGGACACTTTTGACACATTTTTGGGACCATTGACATTTATGCAGCGATCAGTGCTATAAAAATGCATTGATTACTGTATAAATGTCACTGGCAGGGAAGGAGTTAACACTAGGGGGCGATAAAGGGGACTGTCTAGAAGGAGAGGGAGATTGGTGCTCATACTTAGTAGAAGCAAACGATCTGTCTCTACTCCCCTGAAAGAACCGGGATTTGTGTGTTTACACACACAGATCCCGGTTCTCACTCTGTCATGAGCGATCGCGGCATTCATGGCATCTGCTGGGCACTCGCATTGGCTCCGGGCACATGCTAGTGGCCAAAAGGTGAAGCAATGTAAGGTAATAGCGTTTCACCCAGCCGTGCCATTCTGCCGCAGTAAAACGGCAGCTGGTCGGCAAGCAGTTAAACACATGTCTAGGCTCCTATAACGTGGAGTCTACAGATCTGGTAAGCTCACATCCTGTTTATTATCACGGTGGAGGTGCACCAGGTCTATATTCTTCTAAACCAGGGGTGTCAAACTCAATTTCATTGTGGGCCGCATCAGCATTATGTTTGCCCGCAAAGGGCCAGTTGTATCTGTAATACTACATCTCAAGAGCCCCCAACTATCAGAAGTCAAGAGTCCACCACCTTCCCTTACATCACAATATACCCCCCCCCCCCCCCACACTTTACATTGTGCTGTTGCTGGGAAGAAGCTATGGCATTGCTGGGAAGCAGAAAGTGCAGTGTCTGGAGGAGGACCAAAATAGGGCTGGAGTGCTCCTGCAGCTGCAGGAGTGGTGCAAGGACCATATAAAATGGCCTGGAGGGCCGAATTCGGCCCGCGGGCCTTGTGTTTGACACATGTGATCTAAACAATGACATTTTTTTTGGACATTACTTCAATTAACTTTTTTTTTATTTTTTAGCTGTCACTATGCACTTTAGTGTTCAAGCACTATATGGACTATTTTTAAACTTTATTTATTTAGTGCTGCAATATTTATTATGTATGTTTTTGCACAATTGGTTCTGTTGTGATATTGCAAGCAGCTTTTTTTCACTTCACTTACACAGGTTATTATCACCTGCGCAAAAAATAAAAACCGCAGAGGTGATCAAATACCACCAAAAGAAAGCTCTATTTGTGGGGGAAAAAAGAACATCAATTTTGTTTGGGTGCCACATTGCAAGACTGCGCAATTGTCAGGTAAAGCACCGCAGTGCCGAATCGCAAAAAATGGCCTGGTCATTCAGCAGCCAAATCTTCCAGGGCTGAAGTGGTTAAACGAAAATCGTACGATCTGGTAAAGTACGCAAACATTATTTGTGTTTGTCCCTTCGGATATTTTCAGACGAAAGCTGTACTAATGATCAGATTATCATACGATTGCTTCGAAAGCGGTACTTTTTGTACTATTTTCTGATCTTGTGTACGGCCTTAAGGAGTGTGAGCTGGAGTTTGGCTTCAATTAGTTAGTGGTTCTAAATTTGCTAATACATTTAACGCTCTCACTCCCCCCCCCCCCCCCCTCCTTGACAGTATTCCCGAGGGTGTCTAGGGGGTTAAATTTTAGTACCATTAGCGGAAACCCCAAGACATTCTCGGGATTGCATCGCAGTATCCTGGTAGAGGTTACTTATCTTGTCCCCAGGATCCTGCGATGTCCTCCCGATGTGTCCGGCGGCCAGATCCTACACCCGATGTAGCGTTCCGGGTTCCATTCCCTGCGAGCGTCGCAACTGTATCAAATCATTTCACCTCCCTTTTGTCCCTAGTGCTTTTTCCAGTGCCCTGCCTGCAGTTTTATATTATATATACTCTTCTTTCTGCCTGGAAACTGGAGATTGTCCATGGCAACCAAAAAGCGTCCCTTTACGTCAAAAGAGGTTTTAGACCAGCTAGAAAACAGCGATAGTAAATTAGAACACTTGCCGAATTGAGCGATAGTGAATCGTGGGGAATTTCATCGTCAAACACTGAAAGTGACGACAGTGACTGAGCAAATTTCTGTGTTTTTGATTTGATTACATTATTGAATAAAATGTATAATTATTTTTTTATAATTCTTTATAGTTATTTAGTATATTATAATTTATGATTTTGTGTTTCAAACTTTATCATACCCGGGATGTCTACTAGACTCTTGTTTGGACAGATTTAAGTGAGTTATTCCTAAAGCCTCGTACACACGATCGGATTTTCCACAGACAAAACCTCAGACTTTTGTCCGAAGGACGTTGGCCAGGAACTTGTCTTGCATGCAAACAGCAAGGAATTGTTGGCCAACAAACACGAACGTAGTGACATACTACATGGTTTTTCAGCTCTTTAGCACCACCCTTTGGGCTCCTTCTGCTAATTTCATGTTAGTAGAAGTTTGGTTAGTGTTGATTTGCGCTTTTCATTTCGCACTTTTTAGTTTGCACTTTTCAGTTCGCACTTTTCAGTTTGTTTCTGAACGGCCGTTTGTCAACCAGACATGTTGCGGAATCGGAGGAGATAACGTGTTATTTATTATTGGTTATTGAGTGAGTTATTGCTTTGACCCAAGTCCAGTCCAGGAACAGGAGGAGGAGGATTTCTTGGACCAAAAATTGGTTGCTTTATTAATCATGACCAATTATGTTAAATGCCTTTGCTGCGGAAGCTCCAGGAGAATAATCTGGATGATTTTCGGAATTATCTCCGAATGATGGACCCCTACTTTCACCAACTCTTGGCATTGTTGACCCCCTATGTTAGGAAGCAGGACACATGCATGAGGCTTTTATTTTATTTTTTGTTTGAATAACGATTTGATTTGGTATATTTTCTAGATTTTTGGATGCATAGAATGCACTTTTTGGTTAAGTTCTATTGGCAGATAGCATGTCAATTTTTTTTTTAATGCTCAATAAAAAAAAAAGTGTAGAATAATATGTGTTTTACTTAAATTATAGTTTGGGAGTAGGCAGGTACATTTTAAAAAATATAATGTAATTGTATTACAATGTAATGAATACAATTGTTAATTGACAAGGGACACCAACATAGTTGTATCTTTGATCTTAAAAAATACAGGATAATGGTGTTGCAGTAAATTGCACCAAAAAAAACAAAAAAACAAGCATAATAATATTACTCTTGATATTCATTATTATCCCATTAAAGAAGAAGAGAATTGTGCGCTGCATTTCGAGATTTCATAATTTGCCGCGTCACAAATGTTAATTTTCCATTACGAACGCTAGTTTTACAAGACCGACCGCTTCTGGCTCGTCCTTGCTTCCGAGCATGCGTGTTTGTACTCTGTACTTTTGTCCGAAGGACTTGTGTACACACGCTCGGAAAATACGACAACAGACATTTGTCCGCGGAAAATTTTAAAGCCTGCCATCCAACATTTGTCCACAGAAAATCCAACAACAATTGTCCGATGGAGCGTACACACGGTTGAATTTTAGGTCACCAGCCTGTCATCACACAATTCCCGTCGGAAAATCCAATCGTGTGTACGCGGCTTAAGAATTACAGGCCTACAATATAAAACGCCAAATTGCCATGTGAAACAATGTACCGTCTTGAGGCGCAAAAATCTGACATAATCTTACTGCCAGGGAGGTTAATACCACTTTAAGGCCAAACATGTTGTGTTTTGGACTATTTTGGGAATTTTTTTAACACTTATTATCTGATGTTTTTTCAGGATGGAAAAAATGCATAATTTTGTAGGCGGCTTATAGGGTTTTTAGCGTTAGAAAAAAAGTTACGAATATTCAACCATTATTTTAAAGCAAAGATCAGTTTTGGGAGATGTTAGTTGGTCTCCTTTGAAACAAGTTCTCCTCACTACCCTGTAGATAGGCAGCCACATGAGGCATTGCAATATTTTCTTACATTTTAGAAAAGGTATTGAAATAAAAGTTCGGACGAAAAACACAATTTTCGATGCGTTCATACGATAAACGGTTCGTTAGTACACAGCTTTCAAGAGCCGATTGCGACAGTTCATCCAATATTATCCAATGGGTCAAGCACGAAAATTGTTCTCGTACGATACCAGATCGTACAATTTTAGTTTAACCACTTGCCTACCAGGCACGAACACCCCCTTCCTGACCAGGCCATTTTTCAGCTTTCAGCGCTGTCGCATTTTGAATGACAATTGCGCGGTCATGCAACGAGGTACCCATTTTTTCCCCACAATAGAATTTCTTTTGGTGGTATTTGATCACCTCTGCAGTTTTTATTTCTTGCGCTATAAACAAAAGAAGAGGGACATGTTTGAAAAAACGCAATATTTTTTACTTTTTACTATAATAAATATCAAATTTTTATTTTTTTTTTAAACAAATTTTTTCCTCAGTTTAGGCCGATACGTATTCTTCTACATATTTTTGGTAAAAAAAATCGCAATAAGCGTATATATATATATATATATATATATATATATATATATATATATATATATATATATATATATATTGATTGGTTTGCGCAAAAGTTATAGCGTCTACAAAATAGGGGATAGATTTATAGCATTTTTATAATTTTTTTGTTTTTTTTACTAGTAATGGCGGCGATCTGCGATTTTTATCATGACTGCGATATTGCGGCGGACATATCGGACACTTTTGACACATTTTTGGGACCGTTCACATTTATACAGCGATCCGTGCTATAAAAATGCATTGATTACTGTATAAATGTGACTGGCAGGGAAGGGGTTAACACTAGGGGGTGATCAAGGGGTTAACATGTTCCCTATGTGAGTGATTCTAACTGTGGGGGGAGGGGACTGACTGGGGGAGGGGACCGGTCGTTGTCCCTATGTGCAAGGGACACACCATCGGTCTCCTCTCCTCTGACAGGACGTGGATCTGTGTATTTATACACACAGATCCATGTTCTGCTCAGTTACTGGGCAATCGCGGGTGCCGGGAGACATCGCGGCCGCCGGGCACGTGCATCGTGTCCCCAGTGACGCGCGGGCGCGCGCCTTCCTGCGGCGCATGCGCGCCCCCTAGTGGCTGCAAAGTTAGTGCCGAACAAGAGATGTTTCTTGCCACCGTCATATGACAGTGGGCGGTCGGAAACTGGTAAATCAGTACAGTTGTCATTTGAAAATACAATATAATATAGTTACATATTTACATAGTAGGTGAGGTAGAAAAAAGTCCATCAAGTCCAACCTATGTGTGTGATTATATGTCAGTATTACATTGTATATCCCTGTATGTTGCCGTCGTTCAGATGCTTATCTAATAGTTTTTTGAACCTATTGATGGCCCCCCTGCTGAGACCACCGCCTGTGGAAGGGAATTCCACATCCTTACCACTCTAATGCCCCGTACACACGGTCGGAAATTCCGACCACAAAATCCGTCAGATTTTTTCAGACGGATTTTGTCCGACACTAGTGTTGCATACACACGGTCGGACAAAGTTGTCGGAAAATCCGATCATTCTGAACGTGGTGACGTTCGTTGCGTACGACGGGACTACGTAGAGGCTAGTAGCCAATAGCTTTGGTCTTGTAATGTGATCTGAGCATGCGTGGCACTTTGTCCGTCGGAATTCGCTACACATGATCGGAAAAAGTCCGATAGGACTTTGTTGTCGGAAAATTTGAGAGCAGGAGATAAAACTTTGTCCGTCGGAAAATCCGACGGAAAAAGTCCGATGGAGCCTATACACGGTCGGAATTTCCGACAACTTTGTCCGATAGGACATTTTCAGTCGGAAAATCCGACCGTGTGTACGGGGCATTAGAGTAAAGAACCCTCTACGTAGTTTAATGTTAAACCTCTTTTCTTCTAACTTTAATGAGTGGCCACGAGTCTTGTTAAACTCCCTTCCGCAAAAAATTTTTATCCCTATTGTGGGGTCACCAGTACAGTATTTGTATATTGAAATCATATCCCCTCTCAAGCGTCTCTTCTCCAGGGAGAATAAGTTCAGTGCTCAAAATCTTTCCTCATAACTAATATCCCCCAGACCCTTTATTAGCTTTGTTGCCCTTCTTTGTACTCGCTCCATTTCCAGTATATCCTTCCTGAGGACTGGTGCCCAGAACTGGACAGCATACTCCAGGTGCGGCCAGACCAGAGTCATGTAGAGCGGGAGAAATATTGTTTTATCTCTGGAGTTGATCCCCTTTTTAATGCCAATATTCTGTTTGCTTTTTTAGCAGCAGCTTGGTATTGCATGCCATTGCTGAGCCTATCATCTACTAGGACCCCCAGGTCCTTTTCCACCCTAGATTCCCCCAGAGGTTCTCCCCCCAGTGTATAGATTGCATTCATATTTTTGCCACCCAAATGCATTATTTTAAATTTTTCTACATTAAACCTCATTTGCCATATAGCTGCATATATTACATCACTTCCGATTTTTTATTCTGTCATGACTTTAGTAAACTCTTTTTTCGATATGAGATTAGCATGCAAAAAAAAACAGATGATCAATTGTCCGATAATCTCATTGTGTGTACCAGGCATTAGTGGGCAAGGTGTGCAGTGATTTTAGCACATTACCATTGAATTTCTGAACAAATCTTGGTTCAGGTAAATTGATCTGCTCATCTCTAATAATAGGTGACTGCGTACTACCAGGCCTGGTATCATAAAGTCCAAGGACTTCTGAACAGTCAAGTAAAGTCAATGAGACCCTTTTTCTCACCTTGAAAATCTATTGTTGACTGCTTATAAGGAGAGCTCCTTATACACAGCAAACCCCAGGCTGGCTTAACTCTGTAGGCAGTGGACAACAAGGGAAGCCGGTTTAGATTTTCAGGTCAACCAGAAGATTTTTATTGCAACATCAGCCTTTCCTTTGACCATTTATAATTAAATACGACGTCAGGTTTTTGTTATCCATTTGTAGTGAAAATGTGTCAGTCTTCCATAATAGAGTCACACTTACACAGAGAAAGAAAAGAGAACGATTTATACAAGTAAAGTCTATTTGCATTTAAATTAGTTAAAGAGAGTTGTACAGGAAAGAGAGAGAGAGAGAGAAAAGGGAAAGAAAGAACAAGGAAAGAGAAGAGGGAGAGAGAAAAAGAGATTGGGAAGGAAAACTATGGAAAGAGAGAAGAGGAAAAAGAAAAACAGAAAACGAGATGAGAAAGTAAAGAGAAAAAGGGAAGGATGCTTAGGAAAAGAGAGAGATGAGGAAAAGGAAATGTAGAGAATGAGAAAAGAGAGACAGGGAAAGAGAAGTATGGAAACAGAAAAGAGGAAAATGAAGAACAGAGAAAGATAGGAAAGTAAAGAGAGGCAGGGATAGAGGAGTAGGGAAAGAGAGCGAAGAGCAAAATGAAAAGCAGAGAATGAGGAGTGAGAGTTAAAGGAGAAGTATAGCCAAAGCTGTTTTTCGGCTACACTTCTTCTGGGAATCACAGGAGTGCAGTTCGTTCTTCACTCCTGTGACCCGTTTTCAGCTGACAGCGAGCTAAATCCTGACTTTACAGTCGAGATCCACCAGCATGCCTGGACTGGCAGCTGGCTCAGCCTCTCAGAGAGCCGCTGAGAGCCTGAGCCAGCCCCTCCCGCTCCCTCCTCAGCCCATCACTCCAGTGAGCGCTGGAGGGGCAGAGCAGATAGCCGATCACTGATAGTCAATGACTCTCTACTCACTGAAAGCTGAGAACCGCGCAATCAGCGGTCTTCGGTCAATCGGTTCTCAGTCTAATGCAGCATACACACGGTCGGAATTTCCGATGGAAACAGTCCGATGGGAGCTTTTCATCGGATTTTCCGACCGTGTGTATGCCCAACGGTCTTTTTCTGTCAGAATTTCCAACTTTGAATTGAGAACCTGTTCTCAATTTTTCGACGGAAAACCTTTCTATCGGATTTTCCGATCGTGTGTATGCAATTCCGACACGCAAAATTCCGACGCATGCTCGGAAACAATTTGACGCATGCTCGGAAGCATTAAACTTCACTTTCATAGTGCTGTCGAACGTGTTTTATGCTGCTGTGTTATTGACCGTCGGAATTTGGTGTGATCGTGTGTAGGCAACACAGCTTGAGCGGAATTCCGTCGGAAAAACCGTCCGAGTTTTTTCCGACGAGAATTCCGATCGTGTGTACGCGGCATTAGAGCCGGCGGGGGACAGATGCAGCATTGGATCAATGCTGCATTCATCTAGGAGAGTATAAATGTTTTTTTCTTTTTCACAAGCCCATACTTAGAAACACAGAAACATAGAAAAGTGGTGGCAGAAAAAGACTGAGTAGTCCATCGAGTCTGCCCATTTTTTTGTTTTGTTTTGTTTTTTTCGTTCACTTTTTAGTATAGATCTATGTTTTTCCTAAGCTTGTTTGAAGCCATTTACTGTTGACTGTCTCACTTCCTCTGCTGGTAGTTTATTCCAACCATTAACTACTCTTTCAGTAAAATATTACTTTCTAAGATTAGTTTTGAACTTTCCTCCAGTGAGTTTGAAGTCATGTCCCCATGGTCTTGATTTTGGTTTCATGTTGAAAAAAATGCCCTCCTGAACCTTATTCACCCCCCTTGGTGTATTTAAAGGTTTCAATCACGTCTCCGCTTTCATTTCGTTCTCTTTTAAGGAAATAAAAGTAGGGAAAAGAGAGAAGAGGGAAATAAAAGATAGAAAACAAGTGTAGTGCTACTGTTGGAGCAGCAGGAATTACTTGGCCAGGTCTTCCCAACTTCAACCCCATGGCCAGGCACACAACAGGCTCATTCACTCTTTTTTCAAAAAACAGTCTCAGGGATGTTGTTTTTGTTGTTTTTATTTTTGAAGAACTTGGATAGGGATGAGGGAAGTGGTGTGACATTCCAAGATAAGATCTGTGTACAAATATTGACTTAATCTTTCTTTCTGCCTAAGTAGTAGTGGAGCTAGAAGAGCAAAGTCCCTTTTCTTTAGTGGATAGAGCTCTTCAGGACACCAGCCTGTGTCCCCTTTAATATATTCACATCTGACTATACCTAGGCACCAGAGAGAGGGGTAGCTAGAGCACAAGGTCCCCAAGATCCAGCAATGTCTGTACTCACAAGGCCCAAGGACAGATGGATGCCTCCTTCCAATCTTCCAAGCAATGCCCTCAAAATGATACCAGACAGATCTGTGGCAGACAGCTACACTCCCCAGCTTCTTCTAGCACTCATATCTCTGCTTTCCTCCCTCAGGCCACCCACCAGAGGCCTCCACATGGCAGCCTGTGCCTGAGAGGGCAGTGTGCCCCCGTCAGGCTGGACTCCTTCACTCTGATACAAGACCCAGAGCTCAGTGTGCTCTAAGAATAAATAGAGCCTCCCAGCTTGCCTCCAGAGCCTGCCTCTCTGGGATAGGCCAGGGCTGTATCAATATTCATCCTGCTATCTGCATAGCTCCACACCTACTATCCAGAAACTTCTCAAGTTGCCAGGATACAGAGGGAGCTATCCAGTAGACTGGCAGCAGAAGAGCACACAGATCAGGCCTAACTAAACAATTGCAGCTCACAGAATACAGTGAGCCAAACTATGCTTTTATCTAATCCAACATTACAGCCACACTGACTACAGTATGGCAACTAAATCTACCTATTAAAAACAAACACTTCCATTTATCTTTCTAGTCTGGCACCTACCTAGGAGGGTGCTACATAAGGAAAAAGAGTAAAGAGAGACAGGGAATAAGGAATAGAGAAAGAAAACTTAAAACTGCGGTTGAGGAGAAAGTAAAGAGAGAAAAGAAAGGAAAAGTAGGTAAAGAGAGTCAGGAAAAAATTAGTAAAGATAGAGAGACAGGAGGAAAATAAATAACAGAGAAAGAGGTGAGAGAGAAAGAAAGACAGGGAAGTAGAAGTAGGGAATAGAAAGAGGGAATGATGAGCAAGGAATGGAAAGAAACAACAGAGAATGAGGCGAGAGAGTAAAGAGAGTCACGAAAAGAAGAATATGGAATGAGAGAAAAGAGGGTAAGGAAGACCATGGAGAGAAGACAGAGAGAGTAAAGGGAGACCTAGAAGAAGCGGGAGGGAAGGGAAAGACAAAAAATAAGGAAAGTGATTAAAGGAAGAAATGGAAGGAGGAGTATGGAAAGTGAGAGATGAAAGAAACATAGAAGTGACAGCAAAAAAGGACCAAGTAGTCAATCAAGTCTGCCCATTTATTTATTTTTATCTGAGTATAGATCTATGTTTGTACCAAGCATGTTTGAAGCCATTTACTGTTGACTGTCACTACCTCTGTGGGAAATTTATTCCAAGCACCAACTACCCTTTCCGTGAAATAATACTTTTTAAGATTACTTTTGAACTTTCCTCCAGTTAGTTTGAGGTCATGTCCCCGTGTTCTTGATTTTGGTTTCATATTTAAAAAACTGCCCTCCTGAACCTTATTCACCCCCTTGATGTATTTAAAGGTTTCAGTCATGTCTTACCTTTCCCCTCTTTCCTCCAGACTGTACAAATTAAGTTCCTGAAGATGCTCTCGATATGTTTTATCCCCCCACACCTTTCACCTTTTTCGTTACCAGACTTTGGACTCTTTCTCTCTTATCAATATCTTTCTGTAAGTGAGGTCTCCAGAACTGGACACTATTCCAAATGAGGTATTGCTAAAGATCTATATAGGGGAACTAGAACCTCCTTCCTTCTGCTGGTGATACCTCTAGTGATATAAAGATCTATATAGAGGAATCAGAACCTCCTTCCTGCTGCTGGCGATCACTCTAGTGATATAAAGATCTATATAGAGGAATCAGAACTTCCTTCCTGCTGCTGGCGATCACTCTAGTGATATAAAGATCTATATAGGAGAACTAGAACCTCCTTCCTTCTGCTGGCGATCACTCTAGTGATATAAAGATCTATATAGGAGAACTAGAACCTCCTTCCTTCTGCTGGTGATCACTCTAGTGAGATAAAGATCTATATAGGGGAATCAGAACCTCCTTCCTGCTGCTGGCGATCACTCTAGTGATATAAAGATCTATATAGAGGAATCAGAACCTCCTTCCTCCTGCTGGTGACCCTTCTAGTGATGCATCCTAGAAGTCTATTCACGTTTCCCAATGCCTGGTCACACTGTTTTCTCATTTTGCCATTATCTGAGATAAGCACCCCAAATCTTTTTCCTCTGTAGTGCTGGTCTACACTGTAACCCCAATAGTGTAATCTCTCAGGGGAGTCTTTTTACCTAGATGCATTATTTTACATTTGGAAACATTGCTTTGACCAATCTTCCAGCAATTCCAAATCATGTTCCATGTTACAGACACCTCCAGGGATATCAACCCTTTTACACACCTAGAAAGGAATGAACAGAGAATGAGAAGAGAAAGTAAAGAATGGGAGGGATAGTGGAATAGGGAAAGAGGGAGAATAGGGGAAGGAACAACTGAGAAAGAAATGAGGAAGTAAACAGAGAAAGAATGGAGGTAGCGATAAGTAGAGAGGAGCTAATTCAATAATACCGGAGAAAAGAAAGTGAGAACAAAACCAGTGAGCATTCTTGTTCAATTTTCCCAAAATTAAAAGTAAAATATGATTTAAAAATATAAGAAGTAAAATATGATTGGTTAAAAAATAGAGAGGAAGGAGAGAAGAGAGTAGAGAGAAGCATCAGTCAAATGGTCTAAATGAGGGAAGGCAGAGGACATAGAGACGGATAGACAGAGGATAGACTATGAAAATGTCCTCCATTCAGAAGAAGTCCTCTATTCGGCAAGGAATAACACTTCATAAAAAAATTACAAGTCCTGCCAACTGTCTGTTGAAAAATCACATAAGACCTTAATTAAAGGCTGCAGGGACAATATTTAACATCATTGAAGGGTTTCTATGAACTTTTGTTCTGATTAAATTATGAATCATTTTGGTCTATGTCATTTCCAAACTCGATAACACTAATTTTCTTGTCATAATCCCAATAGGCTGTTTTTATGTGTCAGAGAGAAATCTCAAGTAATTTTCAGTAAAGTCTTTTGTGTCTCACCAAAACAATTATTTCTTAAAATAACAAACCATCGCCAATGTGGTAATTTACAGTTTTTAACTAGCATTTGATCCTGAAAGTGACTGCGTGAAAGATAATTGTTCTTGAAGTCCTCTGGAGGAATTATAAAGCTGTCAGCAAGCAAACAAAAATGGAATTCAGTGTGCAGAATACTGCAAATTATTTTCTTAGGTTACTCAGGACCATAAAATATTAACCTGTTCATTAATACCTGGTGATTGATAGTTAAAAACCTAGTTAAAAAAAAAATTAACAAAAGCAATTTTAAACATTGACTGCAAATGGGGGTCACCATGCCCTTTACGCAGACCTGGGCATTTTATGGCCCCCGGCCCTTTGGCTGACCCTGTCCAGCCCGAGTGAGGTCCATTGGAAATTTAAAATTAAATGTAAATAAATGTACGCCATGCACACAATACAACTGCATTGCTTTTATTTTTTTACAAGTAACGTATGTGTGTGCGTGCCTTTGCACCTTCACAGTAATATGTTGGAGAGCAGGTGTCTACAAGAGATGGAAGCCGCTGAACTTGCGTCCTCAGGGGGTGTGGCACTTCTCCATGGATCTGGGGAGGAGTGTGGGTTCCCTGCATCCAAGCCAGCCAGTCAACAAGATGACGTAGCTGTCATTCCACACTCAGGGTAGGTACCATGAACCAGCATGACAGCATGACAAAATCATCTGCTAAATCTCGCTCTATGTATTTCTTCGAATGACTTCATCAGGATGACTTAATGAAGTCAATGTTCCCACATTAAGAGAATTTACATGAACAAAAACTTTTTTTCTAGTTTCTGATAGAGTGGAAAAGGATTAGAACTCCAGTCTCCAGTAATACCACTTATTTTTTAGGCATTTTTTCAGTTTTAATTGCTGTGGTAGTTTGACTGAAAATCACATGGCCATGCAACACTGTAGTCAAATTCATTTTGGGTATTATCTATTGAGACTGATAGGCCTTTTATTTGGTGCTATTTAGTAACATAACCACTTTATTTACTAAAAAAAATTCAAGGACGAAAACTTTGCCAAAATTACACTTCATTGTGATTTTATTTTTTGCCACAATTTTTGGGAAATTAAGAAACATCTTGGTGTTGAGGGGGTCAACACACTTGGTGGTCTTGCCCTTGGTTGACAGGTTTCTGGTCCAGGGTATTCGGACTCCTTGAAACCTTATTCCACATATCCGTACATAAGGACGCCAAGTTGGCTTTGCTGTATTGTCTGATTTAGAATCTATTTTCGTACCAACAAAAAATAGTGACTTACCTGTTTATTGTTGCAAAGAGAGCCATTGCCAGAGCCTGTAAGAAGCCCTCGGTCTCGATCGCTGTGGTGAGGAGCATAATGACTGACCTTATGATTAATGAGAAAATGTTGAGTATTCTCCATGACTTCCACACAAAATTTTGGAAAATGTGGTCCCCTTGGTGGTCTTATGCCCTCCCCACAATACCCACGATCAGTTTGGGCGCTTCCTAGATAAGGGTGGGGGATCCTTTCCTTCCCCCGTGTGCCTTTTCCCTATTGGTTTTTATTTATTGTTTTTTTTTAATTTCTTCTCCCTTCTCCTCCTTTCTCTCTATTTCCTTTGGGGCTTCTGCCCAATCTCTCTCAATCCTTTCTAATAAGTCCCGGTGCCTTTAGACTTTCGTTCATTTTCGCAGACCCACGGCCTGTGCCACGGGGTCGTATCTTGAGCTCTCACTTTATAAACTGGACTGGTTTTGGGTTCATTCATTGATGTTTTATGTCATGTTATGTATTTCATCTGATCCCCCTGCGTGGGTAAACTGTTGCTTTGCACCTGTGCATTTTTTCTTTTTTTAATAAAAGTTGTTATACCAGAAAAAATTATATAAAGCATCAGCTTAAAGTGGTTTTAAAGGCAGATGGTTGTTTTATCTTAATACATTGCATGCATTAAGATAAAAAAAACTTCTGTGTGCAGCAACCTCGCTCAGCCCCCCTAATACTTACCTGAGCCCCATCTCTATCCAGCGATGTTGCACGAGAGCCTCGGCTGTCCAGGACTCTCTATCCTCATTGGCTGAGACAGTCAAAGTCAGTGAGCCAATGAGGAGAGAGAGAGGGTGGGGCCGAGTCGCGGCTCTGTGTCTGAATGGACACACAGAGCAGCGGCTAAGCTTGGGTGCCCCCATCTGTGGGGGCACTCAGCAGGAGGGAAAGGCCAGGAGCGCATGCGAAGACCCGAGAAGAGAAGGATATGGGGTGCTCTGTGCAAAACCATTACACAAAGCAGGGAAGTATAACATGTTTGTTATTTTTAAACAAAAAAAAAAAACAAGGCTTTAATATCACTTTAACGGCCCATTAATGTGCATTGTATTAAGGCAACCCATTCAAATGATTAGGCTGCCAACCAACCAAAACATCCAGAAAACCAGACATGTCACAAATTTTGTAACCACATTGCACTATTGATGGTACCCCAACGCATGTAATGAGCTTTACAGCAGTAGTCTTAATGGGTGCTTAGAGCTGGGGGTTAAGGCTATAATGTGATTTGAAGTGACATGAACAGGCAATGCAAAGAGCAATTATGTACAAGCAACTGTAACCCATATTGCCACAGTCTATTAGGAACAAATTTTTACTGGAGTGAAATCATAGAAAGAAAAATTCTGATTGATTGCTATGGATTACTATAGTCTACACTTTGTTCTTTGCCTAACAAAATAAGCTAGTAAAAGTAATTACTCTCAAGGAGGGCCAATAAGAATTTATTGGCTTTTATAGAAATTGGTTCTTTGAACAAACAACCTGTAGTGGAAGCATTTTATTTCTTATTATCATCAGTCTCAGTCATACTTTATAGGGGGTATAGGAATCTGTATATGGTGGCTTTTATGTATTTAGTCTTGTTATTTATTTATTTTTTCTATTGGGTAAACAAGATTGACTTTTTTTTTTACCTTACCAACTATATAACGATGAGAAATTGCAATTGATGACAAATAGCAAAAAAAAAAAAAAAAATACTTAACACCAAGGGGTGTATAGATGAGTCAAAGAGAGGGCAGTAGGGGCCGCTGCCTAGAGTGCAGAGACGAGGGAGGACATGTGACGTCACAGATGCGTCATGTAACATTTGCAGCCTATACCCACTTTGACTCTACACTGTCAGCGGAAAAGTCTCGGAGCCCACACCAACGGATGTATGTGATCCGCGGGGTAATGTTATGCCTGGCAGGCCGGCCTGTGAACATTTGAGGCAGTAGCTGGCTGATAAAAGGAGATCCCAGAACTACCGCTGACTATCGTTCATGCTCCGTAACTGAATCTGGTCACCGGCGGTATAACCCGTGAGCACTTGGAGTGGGAACTGAAGCTGATTTAAAGCGGAGTTCCACACGAATTTATAACTTAATCCTATCCCCTTCAGTACATTGCATAGATGATCAAATGACCCGTGAATAATTTTTTTGCGCTGTAATTTCCTAGTAATCGCAGTTTGTTGTGATACTTCCTGTCTATCACTCCCACGGGAGTAGGCGAGTATATAGAATTTACCCTGTGCCGCACTGTCTCCTGGGAGCTAGGAGTCAGGCTTCCCAAGAGTCAGGGCGGACTGCCGCCCTGCGAAATCTCGAGAGATCGAGAAAGAGTAAGTGACGCGTGACCGGTGTGACCGCCCGTTGTGATGGCAACCCGGACTTAGCATGCGCAGGAACGAGCGGTGAATGCTGGGAGGTCAGCTGCATCCAGGAAATCAGATTTTGTAAATTCTTACCTACGAAAAAAGACAGAGGCTGATATATTACACCCAAATAGTGAGTATTACTTTGTGATAGGGAGAGTTTTAGAATGACTTACAAAAAAAAATGAATGGTCGCCGCACCTCCGCTTTAAGACCTAGTGGTAAGCTCCTGCCAACGATATGATCGATGTGACAGCACCTTGGGTGGTGTATCGACATGGATATGGTAAGATCATCTCGCTCCCCCTGAATTGACCATACTGATACCTGTTCTAACCTGCCTTGACCTGTAATAACAGGTACAACCCGGGTCAATTTGGGAAACTGTGTGATTTTACTCCTGTGGCACATTACTTCCCTCACACTTGTTGAAGTTGGGAGACAGGTGAAGTTTGATATGGTATTTTTGCCATACTGCATGGCCTATGGATTACCAGTGGCATGGTGTCTTTTGAATTTGGAGTCCAACATTCCTGCCCATGGATACCACAGTGGCTATATCTCATGGCTTGTACATACTATAAGAAAATCGGGCAAACATTTTCGTCCAAGGAACTTTCGTACGATTTTCGTACAAGAAAAATCTGAAAAGAAAGACCACGCATAATCAGAAACAATAAACAACAAAAAAGCCTTTGTCTTATGAGAATTTTCGTAGGCATTTTCGTTCATTGGTTCCGATTTGCTGTGAAACAATGAGAAAAATCAGACTATTGTTTGCCCAATTTTATTATAGTGTGTACCCCACTTTAGTTCCAATAGCAGTCCAACTACTACTGCTGAATAGCTGAACAGCCAACTCCTGAGCTCTGACTGCCATCAATCAATGTTAACTTTGAAGGGCAGGGGTAGGCAACCTCGGCCCTTCAGCTGTTTTTAAACTACAAATCCCATGAGACATTGCAAGACCCTGATAATCACAGGCATGACTCCTAGAGGCAGAGGCATGATGGGATTTGTAGTTTCACCACAGCTGGAGTGCCGAGGTTGCCTACCCCTGTCTTAGGGGTATGCTCAGCCCCATTATTTACATTAGTGATCTCAGGTTACAAGGAGATATTTGTGGAGCCCTGGAGCCTATATATGAAATACATTCCAGCTTACTACCATATTGATACAGGTATGCGGCAATTGTCCGCGCCAGACTATTTATCACATATAGTTAATGACGTCATATTTGTGACATTGTTTTTTAATTTTTGATGATGGAACTGTGGTGTGATATACTGCGTATTTAAAACATAGAGTAACTTTGGCACGTAGTCTTACTATTTTTTGACATTTTTGATAATATAATAAATGTATGCTTTTAGCCATATAGTACAAGCCTTGTTTGCCTTTTTATTGCTTTTTTTTGCTTTGTTACTCCACCCGAGGGGTTTACCCCCAGGATTGGGGTGAAGTTTCTCCTTTTTGTATATGCAGGCGGGGGGTGTGCTTAGCTGAGAAAGCCCCTCCTCCCCACCTCCAGATGAAAGAAAAAAATGAACATGAACTCTCCTGGGATGTATGACATCATTTTGGCCTAAGCCAGAAACCAGGAAGCAACTGAAGAAATATAATAGAAAGTTTAAAACAAGTAAATAAAATATACCTTCCTATCTATTTACTAATGTCAGCAGAATAAGGATGAAAAATTAGTTCATGTTAATTGAGAGAGTTTTGTCCCGCTTTAAGATTAGAAAGGCTAGTGAATCTGACTAGTAGTAACTGGCCTCCATCTCACAGCCTCCCACTGTAGCTTCCGAGGGCCACCCACGCTGACCTGCTGGATTCCTTACTTGGCTCTTCAGCCCAACGACTGAACTCTCTTGCAAGCGTCACCCCTGCTATCACGCTGGGTCCCTGGCTTGACTTCCACTGAGACTTCTCAGCTTCTTCACTGTCCCCGGTTAGTGAATAAGGCTGCTCTGGTACTCTCTCAGACTCTGGCCTCTGATAATAGGAGCATTGTCCCTTGATGGCGACAGTTTCCCCTTTACCTCTGACATTGGTTCAAGCTTTGCCTCTGGCGACAAGAATAGTTGTCCTCCGTTAGCAACTCTGTCCCTTCACCTCCGACAAAGAGGGGTTCTCCGGCCGGTAGAACCCAGGCAACTTGGTTAGGCTTCCGAGATGAAGCCCCAACCCTACGATGCTCTTTCTTATCCTGGGTAGGCCTCAGACAGCCTAGCAACCAGGGAACTCCCGGATAGGCCTTAGGCTTCTGGCCTAGCAGCCAGGAGTTTTCAACACATGTCCACCCAGACAGCCGCCCAGGTGGCACAGAACCCTGATCACCTGACTCCTCCCAAATAAATAGGCACTCCCAGCAGGCTATGGGGCCAAAGAAAACCCCTGCCAATTGGCTAGAGCCAATTTATTAATGTAAGGCAAACAGACAAAGACCTCTTCATAGTGTAAAAATCTTTTAAAACATTTATTAAATAAAGAAATACACTCACATACAAAACACTGCTCATGTAAAAAGAAATCACTCAGCTGGTAGGGAAGTCCACTTCCTGGAACTCAATGACTTCAGTAGGAGGCGGAGCCCCTGGTGGATAGAGAAGCGCTCCAGGAGGAGACCTTGAGGTGTATAAAAATTGCTTAAGTGCTTTATGACCACCCTTGAGTAGGGGGGGGGTCATGGGGAGTCGGTAAGCCAGCATTTCTACTATCACTCCGGGTGAAGGTGCTTGTTGGTGGTATCATGTATCACAAAGGCCTTTGAAGAGGCTTAATTTTTTTGTCTGCTTCGCACTTGTGGATGGGACTATGTGTGGACACTTTATTTGATTCTATTCAAGTTTATCATTTACAATTCATGTTTACATTCTATATTCTTGTTTATTTGAGATCGAAGGTCTATGAACTGCCTATTTGCCTTTAGCAAATGAATCCCATAGTCTCATTGAATCATTTAATATTTATAAGAAATTCGATGTCCTGGGAAAAACAGCATGATAAAGGAGCAAAACAGTATAAATTACTTACGTGAAATGGAAAAAAAAGACCTGTTACCAGAATCTTTTGTTTTAGGGAGGATATTTGTGTTCTGAAAGTATATCCAAAGCCTGAACTTTTTTTCTAATTAAATATATTACAAGGTTCTTTTGGTTAGAGTAGGGAAAGTTTATATAAATTTTTTTTCAATTTGTGTCCCATTTGTCAGGTTTCTTTTTTTTCCCTGTCCTGTAGATACAACAGGAAGTAAGAGGAGATCTCTCCAAAGTCAGGGAAGCCCCTCTTTGACAATTCTCAAGGGAACAAGCATCCCCATTGAATTCCGTTTTTTGTGCCAAACGCTATAATTCGAATGATATTGGTCACCAGGACAAACATAAAAGATTAACCTCCCCAGCTAAGTGTGTTAGTCCCATTAAACACACACAGCTATACACACAGAGATATATTTTGTTTGCAATTATAAACAGATAGCTATATTTTGTTCCCAGAAAAAAACAATCACTCCACTTCATGTGATATAAAAGATTTCAGTCTTTATATTTTTAAGGAAAATGGAGAGCCATTCTAATGCATGGCCTCCGTATAGGAAAGTGTGTTAGTATATATTTTGTTATATATATATATATATATATATATAAGCATATATATAGCTATATGTATATATATATATGTTAGTCCCATTACACACACAGATATATACCTATAGGACTTGAATATATATATATATATATATATATATATATATATATAATATATATATATATATATATATATATATTTTGTATAACACTATAGGACTGCATTGTCTATAAATATAGTCCCATTACACACACAGAGCTATATTTTGTTCCCAGAAGCACCTATAGGACTTGAAGTGTGTTAGTCCCATTACACACAAAGAGCTATATTTTGTTCCCAGAAGCACCTATAGGACTTGATGTGTTAGTCCCATTACACACAGAGCTATATTTTGTTCCCAGAAGCACCTATTGACTTGAAGTGTGTTAGTCCCATTACACACACAGAGCTATATTTTGTTCCCAGAAGCACCTATAGGACTTGAAGTGTGTTAGTCCCATTACACACAAAGAGCTATATTTTGTTCCCAGAAGCACCTATAGGACTTGAAGTGTGTTAGTCCCATTACACACACAGAGCTATATTTTGTTCCCAGAAGCACCTATAGGACTTGAAGTGTGTTAGTCCCATTACACACAAAGAGCTATATTTTTGTTCCCAGAAGCACCTATAGGACTTGAAGTGTGTTAGTCCCATTACACACACAGAGCTATATTTTTGTTCCCAGAAGCACCTATAGGACTTGAAGTGTGTTAGTCCCATTACACACACAGAGCTATATTTTGTTCCCAGAAGCACCTATAGGACTTGAAGTGTGTTAGTCCCATTACACACAAAGAGCTATATTTTGTTCCCAGAAGCACCTTAGGACTTGAAGTGTGTTAGTCCCATTACACACAGAGAAGCACCTATAGGACTTGAAGTGTGTTAGTCCCATTACACACAAAGAGCTATACTTTGTTCCCAGAAGCACCTATAGGACTTGAAGTGTGTTAGTCCCATTACACACACAGAGCTATATTTTGTTCCTAGAAGCACCTATAGGACTTGAAGTGTGTTAGTCCCATTACACACAAAGAGCTATATTTTGTTCCCAGAAGCACCTATAGGACTTGAAGTGTGTTAGTCCCATCATACAGAGCTCCTCTATTTTGTTCCCAGAAGCTATAGGACTTGAAGTGTGTTAGTCATCACACAGAGCTCCTCTATGTTCTTTGCAGAAGCACCTATAGGACTTGAAGTGTGTTAGACCCAGAGCTCCTATATCTTCTCAGCAGCACCCACAGCACCCATAGGACTTCTAGTGTGTTAGTGGCATCACACAGAGCTCCTATATATTCTTTGCATAAGCACCCACAGGACTTCTAGTGTGTTAGTGGCAACACACAGAGCTCCTCTATTTTCTTTGCAGAAGCACCCACAGGACTTCTAGTGTGTTAGTGGCATCACACAGAGCTCCTCTATTTTCTTTGCAGAAGCACCCATAGGACTTCTAGTGTGTTAGTGGCATCACACAGAGCTCCTATATATTCTTTGCATAAGCACCCACAGGACTTCTAGTGTGTTAGTGGCACCACACAGAGCTCCTCTATTTTCTTTGCAGAAGCACCCACAGGACTTCTAGTGTGTTAGTGGCATCACACAGAGCTCCTCTATTTTCTTTGCAGAAGCACCCATAGGACTTCTAGTGTGTTAGTGGCATCACACAGAGCTCC
This sequence comes from Lithobates sylvaticus, assembly GCA_028564925.1. NCBI lineage: Eukaryota > Metazoa > Chordata > Amphibia > Anura > Ranidae > Lithobates > Lithobates sylvaticus. The sequence goes on from CM053028.1 coordinate 37,741,950, forward strand.
TATATATTCTTTGCATAAGCACCCACAGGACTTCTAGTGTGTTAGTGGCATCACACAGAGCTCCTCTATTTTCTTTGCAGAAGCACCCATAGGACTTCTAGTGTGTTAGTGGCATCACACAGAGCTCCTATATATTCTTTGCATAAGCACCCACAGGACTTCTAGTGTGTTAGTGGCACCACACAGAGCTCCTCTATTTTCTTTGCAGAAGCACCCACAGGACTTCTAGTGTGTTAGTGGCATCACACAGAGCTCCTCTATTTTCTTTGCAGAAGCACCCATAGGACTTCTAGTGTGTTAGTGGCATCACACAGAGCTCCTCTATTTTCTTTGCAGAAGCACCCACAGGACTTCTAGTGTGTTAGTGGCATCACACAGAGCTCCTCTATTTTCTTTGCATAAGCACCCACAGGACTTCTAGTGTGTTAGTGGCATCACACAGAGCTCCTCTATTTTCTTTGCAGAAGCACCCATAGGACTTCTAGTGTGTTAGTGGCATCACACAGAGCTCCTATATTTTCTTCTCAGCAGCACCCACAGGACTACCGACTACAATGGCTGGAAGACCGCCAAGGGGAGGCAGAGCGTGCAGAGCCAAGAACACAGGGCAGGCAGGCTCTGTTTCTAGTGGACGTGGCCGTGGACGTGGACGTGGTCGTGCATCGTCATCAGCACGTGGCCATGGGACACGCGCGTCTTTGTTTTCGGCAGCTGGACATGTGGAGCCGCATCATGCTGAAGGCTTGGTAGAATGGATGACCAAGCCCTCCTCATCCTCCTCATCCTCTCTCACCCAGGCTCAGGGTACTGACAGAGCATCATCAGCCACCCTTCCCTAGACCCACCATGTCCTCCTGAGGAGTCCCCCGAACTCTTTGAGCACAGTGTTGGGTACATGCTCCAGGAGGATGCCCAACGATTCGAAGGCTCGGATGACGATACCCAGCTTGAGGAATCTGGCAGTACAGTTCCACCAGCTGCAGCTTACTGCCAGGTTTGCTCTAGTGGTGAAGAGGGAGGGGATGATGAGGTCACTGACTCCACGTGGGTGCCTCAAGGGAGAGAGGATGAGGAGGAGGACGAGGAGGAGGAGGATGCGGCGTCACATGTCCAACGAGGCAGGATGCCCCTGGAGGCCAGGTAGAGGCCAGCACAGCAACTGTACAACACCGCAGAGCTCCGCCTGTGCAGGGCGCTGCCTCTGCACGTTATCAGAAAAGTTCTTTGGTGTGGGCCTTTTTTGAGACGAGTGCAGCAGATCGCACCACTGCTATTGCAATATTTGTCTCAAGCGTATCTCGCGTGGCCAAAACATCAGCCGCTTGGGCACCACAAGCATGACCAGACATATGGCGACCTGCCATGCAGCTCGTTGGCAGGCACACATAAAAGACCCACACCAAAGAACTAAGCGGACCTCTCCTTGCTCCTCCTCAGCTGGGATCTCCATCCCCACTACACCTTCAGTCCTCTCTGAAAGCTGCTCTGAGAGGACTGAAGGTGTAGAATTCGGTGTGTCACAACCAAGTACTTGCAGTACACCGACGTCCGAATGCAGCAGGCAAATTTCCCTGCCCCAGCTGCTGGACCGTAGAAAGAAGTACACTCCCAGCCATCCACATGCCCAGCGGTTGAATGCTAGCCTTGCTAAATTGCTAGCACTTCAACTGCTGCCTTTTCAGTTGGTAGACTCGGCCCCCTTCCGTGAGTTTGTTCAATGTGCGGTTCCTCAGTGGCAGGTTCCCAAACGCCACTTTTTTCTCGCGGAAGGCGATTCCGTCTCTCTACCGGCATGTGGAGGGCAATGTCCATGCCTCGCTGGACAGGGCGGTCAGCGGTAAGGTGCATATTACCGCTGACTCATGGTCCAGCAGGCATGGACAGGGACGGTACCTTTCTTTCACGGCCCATTGGGTCACTCTATTGGCAGCTGGGAGGGATGCAGGACAAGGTGCAGTAGTGTTGGAGGTTGTTCCGCCACCACGCCTCCAAAACGCGACTACTGCTACTGGTTGTGACACACCTCTCTCCTCCACCCCCTCCTCTTCTTCTTCCTCCAGTGCTCTGTCCTTGGAACCAGCGGTGCTCCGTAGGCGTACAAGGGGCTACGCAAGTACGCAGGCAAAAAGATGCCATGCCGTGCTTGCGCTGGTGTGTTTGGGGGACAGGAGCCACACTGGGCCAGAGGTTCTGGCAGCTCTGCAGGGGCAGGCCGAGAGGTGGTTGACGCCACGTCAGCTTAAGCCAGGAATGGTCGTTTCTGACAATGGCACCAACCTCCTCTCCGCCCTGCGACAGGGGCAGCTCACCCATGTGCCCTGCATGGCTCACGTCCTCAACCTGGTGGTGCAGCGGTTCTTGGGCAGGTTCCCAGGCTTACAGGATGTCCTGAGGCAGGCCAGGAAAGTCTGTGTGCATTTCCGCCGATCTTATAATGCCAGTGCTCGGCTGACTGAGCTGCAAAGGAGCTGAACCTGCCCAAGAACCGCCTAATATCTGACATGCCCACCAGGTGGAACTCAACGTTGGCCATGCTGCAGCGACTGCACACGCAGCAGAGGGCCATCAATGAGTACCTTTGCGACTACGGCACCAGGACAGGGTCAGGGGAGCTTGGTTTTTTTTCCCCACGTCAGTGGAGCATGATCAGGGATGCATGCACTGTCCTCTCACCATTTGAGGAGGCCACGAGGATGGTGAGCAGTGACAGTGCATGCATCAGTGACACTGTCCCTCTTGTCCACCTGTTGGAGCATACGCTGCGTGGGATCATGGACAGGGCACTTGAGGCAGAACAGAGGCAGGAAGAGGAGGACTTCCTTGCCTCTCAAGGCCCCCTTTAATCCGGACAGTGTTCCTTCTGTCCCACCCATCACACAGGAAGAGGATGAGGAGGAGGAGGAGGAGGAGGAGGAGGAGGATTGTGTGAGCATGGAGGTGGAGCCTGGCACTCAGCATCAGCAGCAGCAGTCTTTTAGGGATGATGTACAGTCCCAACAAGCCAGTGGACTTGTACGTGGCTGGGAGGAGGTGGCTGGCGATCATGTCATCCTCAGTGACCCAGAAGACTCCGGACCGAATGCCTCAGCTAACCTACGCTGCATGGCCTCCCTGATCCTGCAAAGCCTGCGGAAGGATCCTCGTGTTCTTCGGATCAAGGAGAGGGACCATTACTGGCTGGCCACTCTCCTTGATCCGCGGTACAAGGGTAAGGTTGCGGACCTTATCTTGCCGTCGCAGAGGGAGCAGAGGATGAGACATCTCAGGGAGGCCTTGCAGAAAGGTCTGTGCAACGCGTTCCCAGAAACTGGGAGGCTACAAACTCCTGGTCCTGGGCGACGAGTTGCTGAGGCTTCGGTCAGTGGCAGAAGGAGCGGTGGGGAAGGTGGACGTCTGACCGATGCGTTCAGACAATTTTTTAGTCCGCAGCCCCAAGGTATGATCGGTTCCAGCAACCATCGCCAGCGTCTGATATACATGGTGCAGGAATACCTTGGGGCAAGGTCAGACTTGGACACCTTTCCCACCGAAAATCCTCTGGCTTACTGGGTCCTGAGGATGGATCACTGGCCAGAGCTTGCACAGTATGCAATTGAGCTACTGGCCTGTCCTGCCTCCAGCGTTCTTTCCGAACGCACATTCAGTGCTGCTGGAGGATTTGTGACTGATCATAGGGTGCGCCTGTCCACCGCCTCGTTTGATCGACTGACCTTCATCAAAATGAATCAGTCTTGGATCACCACCAGCTACCAGGCACCTGAGGCGGATATAACCGAATAATTTTTAATGTCACATCCCTTCAAGACTGCCTATGCTGATGCTGAGTGACTGTCCTCTTATGTTCACTGACTATCCTCTTCCTCCTCCTCAATGATCCATGCCACCACACCAGTGCCTAAGGCACAATTTTTCAGCCCCTGTTTAACAGGGGCGTGTACTTACAATTTTTAAAAAAAAATGCTTCGCAACACGTGTGACTGCTGTGCTCCAAGTACAGTCTCTGTGAGGGCCGTGTTGCAGTGTTGTGGCACCAGCACCAGTGCCTAAGGCACAATTTTTCAGCCCCTGTTTAACAGGGGCGTGTACTTACAATTTTTTTAAAAAATGCTTCGCAACACGTGTGACTGCTGTGCTCCAAGTACAGTCTCTGTGAGGGCCGTGTTGCAGTGTTGTGGCACCAGTGCCTAAGGCACAATTTTTCAGCCCCTGTTTAACAGGGGCGTGTACTTACAATTTTTTAAAAAAATGCTTCGCAACACGTGTGACTGCTGTGCTCCAAGTACAGTCTCTGTGAGGGCCGTGTTGCAGTGTTGTGGCACCAGTGCCTAAGGCACAATTTTTCAGCCCCTGTTTAACAGGGGCGTGTACTTACAATTTTTTAAAAAAATGCTTCGCAACACGTGTGACTGCTGTGCTCCAAGTACAGTATCTGTGAGGGCCGGGTTGCAGTGTTGTGGCACCAGCACCAGTGCCTAAGGCACAATTTTTCAGCCCCTGTTTAACAGGGGCGGGTAATTACAAATCTTGATCTAATAGTTCACAGCAGGGCCCATTCCTGCGCCCACCAAGAGTAACTATGAGGGCCTGCAGTCTTGTGGCAACACCGTCCACCACCACCGCCAAAGGCCCAATTTTTCTGCCCTGTTCATCAGGTGCTTGCAATTACAAATCTTGATCTAATAACTCACAGCAGGGCCCATTCCTGCGCCCACCAAGAGTAACTATGAGGGCCTACAGTCTTGTGGCAACACCGTCCACCACCACCGCCAAAGGCCCAATTTTTCTGCCCTGTTCAACAGGTGCTTGCAATTACAAATCTTGATCTATTAACTCACAGCAGGGCCCATTCCTGTGCCCACCAGTCTTGTGGCTACACCAACATCTAATAGGGCAAATTTCTGCAGAGTATATACGCCAGGCCCCTACTTTCAAACATCCAACTTACAAACGACTCCTACTTGAAAATGGAAAGAGAAAACAGGAAGTGAGAGGAAATCTACCCCTAGGAAGGGAAATTCTATCCTGTTAGATTTAATTTGGGAAAAAGGTATCTCCTCTCTACTGATACTTTATCACCAATCCTTGTTTCAATTAAAACCCCACTTTTTCCAAAAACATTTGTCATTGGGACGGAAAGTGAGGTGACATGTTCTGAACAGATGTGCAAAGACAGCAAATGTTACAGGGGTGATAACCCCTCCCTATGTTCTCCAAAAAGCTTAAAAATAGATTTTTTTGGGATGGAGCTACACTTCATAATGTACCTGTTCAGATTCTACTTAAGATCAAACCTAAAGCCGCAAGTGGTTTTAAATGGCTTCTTTTTTCCTTTACAAATGTCATTTTGTGCAAGGACAGTTCTAAACACGGGAAACACATGCCACTTCACAGGCATACTTTGGACACCCCCCAGGTACCATATTTAAAGGAAAATGTCACTTTTTTTTTTTCACTTTATGCATCATTAAAATGACTGCTCCCGAAAAAACGTTAGTTTTTAAAAGTTCTTTTTGCATTGATATATGTCCCCTGGGGCAGGACCCGGGTCCCCAAACCTGTTTTATGACATTAACATGCATATTGGCCGTTGTAATTAGCACTTTTGATTTCGAACGTTCGCGTCCATTATAACGTATAGGGTTCGAAAATTCGCGCGAACTTTCGGTCCGTTCGAAGGTTCTGGTTCGAACCGAACCCGGGGGTGTTCGGCTCATCCCTAGTCACCAGGACAAACATAAAAGATTAACCTCCCCAGCTAAGACACAAACAGCATTACAAAGCTATAAACAGGGATTATAAAAAACAATCACTCCACTTCATGTGATATAAAAGATTTCAGTCTTTATATTTTTAAGGAAAATGGAGAGCCATTCTAATGCATGGCCTCCGTAAAAATTATATATATATATATATATATATATATATATATATATATATATATATATATATGTATATAATATATATATATATATATATATATATATATATATATATATATATATATATATATATATATATATATATATATATATATATGTATACACTCTGCATGTCTAAATATATATCCATATACCGCATATACTTGAGTATAAGCCGACCCGAATATAAGCCGAGGCACCTAATTTTACCACAAACAACTGGGAAAACGTATTGACTCGTGTATAAGCCTAGGGTGAGAAATGCGCAGCTACTGTAAGTGGAAAAGAGGGTCAACAATGCCCATTTGTAGCCTCACTGTGCCCATTTTTGCCCATAGACAATTCTCAAGGGAACAAGCATCCCCATTGAATTCCGTTTTTTGTGCCAAACGCTATAATTCGAATGATATTGGTCACCAGGACAAACATAAAAGATTAACCTCCCCAGCTAAGACACAAACAGCATTACAAAGCTATAAACAGGGATTATAAAAAACAATCACTCCACTTCATGTGATATAAAAGATTTCAGTCTTTATATTTTTAAGGAAAATGGAGAGCCATTCTAATGCATGGCCTCCGTAAAAATTATATATATATATATATATATATATATATATATATATATATGTATATATATATATGTATATATATATATATATATATATATATATATATATATATATATATATATATGTATACACTCTGCATGTCTAAATATATATCCATATACCGCATATACTTGAGTATAAGCCGACCCGAATATAAGCCGAGGCACCTAATTTTACCACAAACAACTGGGAAAACGTATTGACTCGTGTATAAGCCTAGGGTGAGAAATGCGCAGCTACTGTAAGTGGAAAAGAGGGTCAACAATGCCCATTTGTAGCCTCACTGTGCCCATTTTCATGCCTCACTGTGCCCATTTGCAGCCATAGGTCCCCCAAACGTCAAACTTGGTAATTAATGGTTCCTAAATGCCCCCTAGCTGCATCCAAAATTTGGGGTCTTTGGACCCAAAGGGTCCCGAAATGACATTGTGGCAGATGGACACAGTTGACCGATTTTGGGGCCCCGTATCTCAGGGTCACTTGGTGCTAGAAACCCCATCTTTGGATATGTTGTAGTGCTAGTCCCACTGGGTTTTAATGCCAAATTAATAAATTGGGGTTCCTAGCACCAAGTGTCCCTGAGATATGGGGCCCCAAAGTCGGGTCAGAAATTTTTTTTTTTTGCTGCAGAAAAGTGCTTGACTCAAGTATAAGCCGAGGGGGGCACTTTCAGCACAAAGAAATGTGCTGAAAAACTCGGCTTATACTCGAGTATATACGGTAAGTCTACAAGCTTTTTTAACATTTTTAAATTAAAAAAAATAACACCTCTGCAACCAGAGAAATTAATAGCACAGCGACAATTTAGATGTAAAGTAAGCATATTTCTGTAACCTAATGATGTATAAAAAATTGTAGCTGACCGTTTTTCCAGAACAGGCCAGACAAATGCCTTCCATAGAGCATGAATTAAATATAAGATAGTATACCACACTTAGAATACATTTTTCTCTATTAAGCTCAACTGCAAAACATAATTTTTTGCCAAAGTGTCAAAAAGCCAGTTAGAATCAAAACTACGTTTTGATAGCCTGACCAACACGTGGCGCTGTTTCTGAGGTATGTAAGGGTCGGGGGGCATCGTCTGCTGTGGGGTCTGCAAAGGGGGGGGGGGGGGGTCTGCATTGCTGGGGGTGTCTACTGATGGGGGTCTGCACTGAGGTGGGGGGGTCTGCTGTGTGTCTGCTGTGGGGTCTGCACTACCCGGGGGGTCTGTAATGGGGGGGGGTGGTGGGGGTTTGATGGGGGGATTGTCTGTACTAAGGGGGTCTGCACTGAGGTGGGGGGGTCTGTACTAAGGGGGTCTGCACTGAGGTGGGGGTCTGTAATGGGGTGTCTGTACTAAGGGGGTCTGCACTGAAATGGGGGTGTCTGTACTAAGGGGTCTGCACTGAGGTGGGGGGTCTGTAATGGAGGTGTCTGTACTAAGGGGGTCTGCACTGAGGTGGGGGGGTCTGTAATGGGGGTTGTCTGTACTAAGGGGGTCTGCACTGGGGGGGGGTCTGTAATGGGGGATTGTCTGTACAAAGGGGGTCTGCACTGAGGTGGGGGGTCTGTAATGGGGGTGTCTGTACTAAGGGGGTCTGCACTGAGGTGGGGGTGTCTGTACTAAGGGGGTCTGCACTGAGGTGGGGGGGTCTGTAATGGGGGATTGTCTGTACTAAGGGGGTCTGCACTGAGGTGGGGGGGTCTGTAATGGGGGATTGTCTGTACTAAGGGGTCTGCACTGAGGTGGGGGGGGGGGTCTGTAATGGGGGGTGTCTGTACTAAGGGGGTCTGCACTGTGGTGGGGGGGTCTGTAATGGGGGTGTCTGTACTAAGGGGGTCTGCACTGAGGTGGGGGGGTCTGTAATGGGGGTGTCTGTACTAAGGGGGTCTGCACTGTGGTGGGGGGGTCTGTAATGGGGGATTGTCTGTACAAAGGGGGTCTGCACTGAGGTGGGGGGGTCTGTAATGGGGGTGTCTGTACTAAGGGGGTCTGCACTGAGGTGGGGGGTCTGTAATGGGGGTGTCTGTACTAAGGGGGTCTGCACTGAGGTGGGGGGTCTGTAATAGGGGATTGTCTGTACTAAGGGGTCTGCACTGAGGTGTGGGGGTCTGTAATGGGGGTGTCTGTACTAAGGGGGTCTGCACTGAGGTGGGGGGTCTGTAATGGGGGATTGTCTGTACTAAGGGGGTCTGCACTGAGGTGGAGGGGTCTGTAAATGGGGATTGTCTGTACAAAGGGGGTCTGCACTGAGGTGGGGGGGTCTGTAATGGGGGTGTCTGTACTAAGGGGGTCTGCACTGAGGTGGGGGGTGTCTGTACTAAAGGGGTCTGCACTGAGGTGGGGGGTCTGTAATGGGAGATTGTCTGTACTAAGGGGGTCTGCACTGAGGTGGGGGTGTCTGTACTAAGGGGGTCTGCACTGAGGTGGGGGGGTCTGTAATGGGGGATTGTCTGTACTAAGGGGGTCTGCACTGAGGTTGGGGGGGTCTGTAATGGGGGATTGTCTGTACTAAGGGGGTCTGCGCTGAGGTGGGGGGTCTGTAATGGGGGATTGTCTGTACAAAGGGGGTCTGCACTGAGGTGGGGGGGGTCTGTAATGGGGGATTGTCTGTACAAAGGGGGTCTGCACTGAGGTGGGGGGGGGGTCTGTAATGGGGGTGTCTGTACTAAGGGGGTCTGCACTGAGGTGGGGGGGTCTGTAATGGGGTGTCTGTACTAAGGGGGTCTGCACTGAGGTGGGGTGTCTGTACTAAGGGGGTCTGCACTGAGGTGGGGGGTCTGTAATGGAGGATTGTCTGTACTAAGGGGGTCTGCACTGAGGTGGGGGGGTCTGTAATGGGGGTGTCTGTACTAAGGGGGTCTGCACTGAGGTGGGGGGTCTGTAATGGAGGATTGTCTGTACTAAGGGGGTCTGCACTGAGGTGGAGGGGTCTGTAATGGGGGATTGTCTGTACAGAGGGGGTCTGCACTGAGGTGGGGGGGGGGTCTGTAATGGTGGGGGGGTCTGGGTGGGGGGGTCTGTAATGGGGGTGTCTGTACTAAGGGGGTCTGCACTGAGGTGGGGGGGTCTGTAATGGGGGTGTCTGTACTAAGGGGGTCTGTAATAGGGGATTGTCTGTACTAAGGGGTCTGCACTGAGGTGGGGGGTCTGTAATGGGGGGGGGGGGTCTGCACTGAGGTGGGGGGTCTGTACAAAGGGGGTCTGCACTGAGGTGGAGGGGTCTGTAATGGGGGATTGTCTGTACAAAGGGGGTCTGCACTGAGGTCTGTAATGGGGGTGTCTGTACAAAGGGGGTCTGCACTGAGGTGGGGGGTCTGTAATAGGGGATTGTCTGTACTAAGGGGTCTGCACTGAGGTGTGGGGGTCTGTACTATGGGGGGTGTCTGTACTAAGGGGGTCTGCACTGAGGTGGGGGGGTCTGTAATGGGGGATTGTCTGTACTAAGGGGGTCTGCACTGAGGTGGAGGGGTCTGTAATGGGGGATTGTCTGTACAAAGGGGGTCTGCACTGAGGTGGGGGGGTCTGTAATGGGGGTGTCTGTACTAAGGGGGTCTGCACTGAGGTGGGGGTGTCTGTACAAAGGGGGTCTGCACTGTGGGGGGTCTGTAATGGGGGATTGTCTGTACTAAGGGGGTCTGCACTGAGGTGGGGGGGGGGGTCTGTAATGGGGGATTGTCTGTACTAAGGGGGTCTGCACTGAGGTGGGGGGGGGGTCTGTAATGGGGGATTGTCTGTACTAAGGGGATCTGCACTGAGGTGGGGGGGTCTGCACTTGGGTGGGGGGTGTCTGTACTAAGGGGGTCTGCAGTAACTAAAGTAATGAGAGGGAAGAATATAATTAGGTTGTATCCTAAAATGCCATTAGAGCAATGGCACAAGTTCATTTAAACCTAGTGTCCCTAAGATAATCCTATACTAGTTTACTTAGCATGGATGTCATTTAGCCTTTGTATTTCGGGTTCTGAAAGGTAACTGGAGCCTTTGGTGAAAACTCATGCAAGGGCAGGAAGAGCTTACAATGCCTGTATAGGCAGTGACTCTGGCTGGAATGTAATCAAACACTCAAGTTCTGCAAGTCAAAAGGCTAAAAGAGCTTAAAATGTAACTACATATACAGTATCTCACAAAAGTGAGTACGCCCCTCACATTTTTGAAAATATTTTATTATATCTTTTTATGTGACAACACTGAAGAAATTACACTTGTAAGGTAGTGGGTGTACAGCTTGTATAACAGTGTCAATTTGCTGTCTCCTCAAAATAACTCAACACACAGCCAATAATGTCTAAACCGCTGGACACAAAAGTGAGTACACCCCTAAGTGAAAATGTCCAAATTGGGCCCAAAATGTCAATATTTTGTGTGACCACCATTATTTTCCAGCACTGCCTTAACCCTCTTGGGCATGGAGTTCACCAGAGCTTCACAGGTTGCCACTGGAATCCTCTTCCACTCCTCCATGATGACATCACGGAGCTGGTGGATGTTAGAGACCTTGCGCTCCTCCACCTTCTGTTTGAGGATGCCCCACAGATGCTCAATAGGGTTTAGGTCTGGAGACATGCTTGGCAAGTCCATCACCTTTACCCTCAGCTTCTTTAGCAAAGCAGTGGTCATCTTGGAGGTGTGTTTGGGGTCGTTATTATGTTGGAATACTCCCCTGCGGCCCAGTCTCTAAAGGGAGGGGATCATGCTCTGCTTCAGTATGTCACAGTACATGTTGGCATTTATGGTTCCCTCAATGAACTGTAGCTCCCCAGTGCCAGCAGCACTCAGACCATGACACTCCCATCACCATGCTTGACTGTGGGCAAGACACACTTGCCATTAATGTCTAAACCGCCTGCAATAAAAGTGAGTACACCCCTACCTAAAATTGTCCAAATTGGGCCCAAAGTGTCAATATTTTGTGTGACCACCGATATTTTCCAGCACTGCCTTAACCCTCTTAGACATGGAGTTCACCAGAGCCATTTTGATAACCAGATAACATAACTGCATGGCCAGAAGCGCCCAGAACATCTCACATTCCTGCACAGGCTGAAGTTACACCTAAAAATGCACTGTTCCGACTTACACACAAATTGCACTTAAGAACAAACTTATAGTTGTGTTCGTAACTCAGGGACTGCCTGTATAGTGTGCGAGGGAGGTTGGAATAAACAATTTCAGTCTAAAGTTTGGAGTCCTCCTCTAGACCACGCAACAGGAAAAGTTTTATGGACTTTTTAATAATTGCTGCCTGCATAGGACCTTGTACCCAGCCCCATATGATCTAATTCCATATGATGCTACTCAGAAGTTGGAAAATATACTTGGATATGCACCCGATATAATATCCTGTTGGAGGGGACTTATGTACCCATATATATCTTTCTGGCTACTGATACAAGTGGAACATGCATTAGTTATCCCTGGCTTTCCCAATGGCTCACATAAATATGTCTCTTTTGCTCATAGCTAATATTACAATATCTGGAATCAGCCTCTACATAAGGATGAATGAGAATATGAAACATTTGTGCAATGTGCATATGGTGGTATGGGGTTTATGGTCGGTTTTATACTTGTCTATGTGATATATGTATAATAAAGTTGTTGTTTTTATGATGCATTGTTTGGCCTTGAGCCCATTGCTAGTTTTTCCACTTTTTGATTTTTCATGACTACTTGCCAGGGGCTCCCAATCTTGCCAGATCCTATTTTTTGGAGCTGTGTGAATTTGGGGGCCTGGAAGGAATTTTGTAAGTTTTGAGTCTCATGAAACATTTGCCATGTCATTGGAACAAATTATTAGCACATTGGGGTCAGTTAGCATAGATCAGCCTTTCTCAACCTTTTTACCCCAGAGGAACCCTTGAAATCATTTTCAGATCTCAGAGAACCCCTAGTAAAATTATCGGGGGGTCATTGGGAAAATGCCTTTTACATTGATGGTGGTGAGTGGGAAGAATACCCCCCTTACAGGATTGGCTAGAATCACACCCTTGCAGTCATGCCAATGGACTTGGAACCATGCAGGCACTATCATTAACATTTCTATCCAACAATGACAAATGGTTAGGGATTAGCTAATGATGCCCACAAATATTAGAGAACAATCACCAAATCCTTATTTTTACATTTAGGTTGGCACATTTTATAATACTATAATGTAGGGCATGCCTAAAGCCTGATGATTGAGGGAGCCAGCCAATCATTATTGTTTTTATCCCTGGAGAGACAGGTGAACAATGCTATGATTTCAACCTTGGCCAGTCAGAGGAAGCCTTGATAAATACAAGATGTCTTCTGAATGGCAGCACTGAGCTTGACTTTAATACTGGCAGCAGACGGGAAGTTGCCGGTACTGCTGAGGCACCACAGCGCCGCCTATTGTGTGTTCCTAATGCTACTACAGTATATTAGAGCACACACAGGTTTTGTAATGAAAATGGAAAAAAATGTTTATTTAAGACACCTTGGGTCAAAGAAACTATCTAAAGTAATCATAAATATAATTTCTATTTTAAAGTGTAAATAAAGGCACAAATACTTTCCTTAGTTCCAGTGATCTGATACCTGCACGGTCCCTTGCTGGCATCTTCTCCCCGAGTTCTTCCAGGTGACGGTCTTCAGCCATTTTGATTTGTCAGCAGGGAAGTCATGCCGGGACACTGGTCCTCTTCCTGTAAGAGCAGCACCACGTCATTACCAGCTAAAACCTCAAAGAAGACTCACTACAGAGGAGAGCCTGTAGAATTATAAAGAAATACAGATTAGTGAAATAAATTAGTGAAATAACTGACTCTATAAAATTTGTGGCACTTCTGCTGGCCTAAGGTTGAACAGAGATGTATGCATTGGAAGAAAGGTAGTCAGCAGAAAGGGTTGAAACTTGAAACTGCATAATAGTGCTGGTTATCAAAATAATTACCTGTACACGTTAATTAAAAGAAACTTTAACTTACCTATGTTTTTTTTATGCAGTTATCACCTTTACAATAATCGAAAACTGCTGAATTTATGTTGTTGAGAATAATGGTACGATTTGATAGATGAGGTCCTTTAAATCCCATAAGCAATATGTATGTAAACGCTCTTTTTATTGATTTCCAGTAAGTGTTTCCTATCTTCTTTGCAGGTTTCGGAATGACCACGCCAGCCACCGTCACAGGAAAAGTGGTCCTCATCTTCTACGGCCTTTTTGGATGTGCTGGAACCATATTGTTCTTTAACCTCTTCTTGGAAAGGATGATATGTCTTTTGGCTTTTGTCATGAAATCTTGCCATGAAAGGCGGTTACGACGAAATGGGCTTCTACCGCCGACTGTCCGTCGGGGGTCATCTGTCTCTGAAGTGGACAGCCTAGTTGGCTGGAAGCCATCTGTCTACCACGTCATGCTAATTCTGGGAATTTTTGCTATCACTCTCTCTTGCTGTGCATCAGCCATGTACACCCCAGTGGAGGGTTGGAACTACATAGACTCTTTGTATTACTGTTTTGTTACTTTTAGCACCATTGGATTTGGAGATCTAGTAAGCAGCCAAAACGCAGAGTACAAATATCAGGGATTATACAGGTTTGGAAATTTCATGTGTATACTGTTGGGAGTTTGTTGCATTTACTCTCTTTTTAACGTCATATCGATTGTAATCAAGCAAGTTTTAAACTGGATTCTTAAAAAATGTAGGTGCCGATGCTGTAACAAGTGCCATAAATCCAATGCCCGACTTGGGCGCCGCAATGCCATCACTCCCGGAGCTCGCTTCCGCAGGAACCAATTGTCGATAGAGACCGACGGCAACTACGACAGTGATACAGAAGGCAGGAGGCTGTCGGGGGAGATGATCTCAATGAGGGACCTTACGGCGTCCAATAAGGTTTCTCTTGCCATACTGCAGAAGCAGTTATCTGAAACAGCCAATGGTTACCCTAGAACTGTGTGCATCAATACACGACAAAATGGCTTCTCAGGAGGGGTTGGAGCTTTAGCCATCATGAACAATAGGTTGGCAGAAACAAGTGATTCTAGGTAGAGTCTTTTCAAATTCCTATATTTTCAGTATAATTTCTTTTTTAATAAAAGGTTGTCAAACTCATAGTAAATTTCCTGAATGTGAACATCTACCAAGCCACCCATTCGATTCTCATTGCAACTATTGATCCCATTTTCATCAGCATGTAATCACATCTCATGTGTATGATGCAGCAAACACTTTATAGTTCTCAGGAAAATTATGAAGGACCTTGTACATTATGGTGTATGAAAGAAGAATTGTGTTGCCCGTAGCAAGCAATCAGATGATTGCTGATAAAAAAAAACTAAAAAATAACAGTTGAGATCTGATTGGAAGGAATCATACGCCAACCAAATAACACAGAAAGTTCTCCTTTCATAAACTTTGACAAAGGGCACTGAATTTATTCACATAATTTATCTAAACTAAATTGGTAAGTTGAAACATATGCAGGGCCGGATTTCCCAGTAGGCACTGTAGGCATCTGTATGAGGGTTTTTTTTTTCTTTTTCAGACCTCGGGCCACCCCTCTGTGCCCTCCCCTGCGGGAAAGGGGCAGGATAATCATGTTTTAACATTTTTGTATATCTATCTATATTTATTAATAAAGTGCCTAATATTGCAGCAGTGCAGCGTTATAATGCGCTTGCATTTATATATGTGGTGCATAGATTTTTGTTGTGGCTGCTACCTGCTGTGGTCTTGCAGCATCAAAGACAGGCAAAGCAACACGCAACGTGACCCCCCACCAGTACTGTAAATGGCCCCTCATCCCTTAACGATAAAATGGCGATGATTCGAGAGCCTCCTCATCACCTTCATGCAGCGGCTTTATGGTGTGCGCTTTGTTGCAAACGCTCTGAGCAGCACAGTCAATTGCCATGCAGGATGAACAGTGAATTGGTGCAGCAACGGAGGCGACGAGAAGGTGAGAAGAACAGAGAAAAACATAAAGCAAGAGAGGCCTGGTTGTAAATAGATTTCTCTGTGTCATATGGGGAAAGCACCTATTAGCCTACCTTGTTTTCCATACCCACTTCAGTGGTTAGTGGTGTAGTGGTTAGCACTTTCACCTAGCAGTAATAGGGTCGCTGGTTCAAATCCCGACCACGACACCTTCTGCCTGGAGTTTGCATGTTCTCCCTGTGCCTGCCTGGGTTTCCTCCGGGTCCTCCGGTTTCCTCCCACACTCCAAAGACATGCTGGTAGGTTAATTAAATCCTGTCGATAAAATTGGCCAAATATGTGTATGTTGTATGTGTATGTATTTGTAAGCGTGTCGGGACCCCACAGGGCAAGGACCGCACTATACCACAGATGGACACCAGTGGTAAAAGCGCCCTGAGGCGATTCAGTTCGCATAGGTAGCGCTATACAAGTCATTCATTTGACAAAAATCATTCCAATATCACTATAATCACTACAGCCTATTGTGGTGGTTATGGTGGGCATGAGGGGCTGCTACCCTAGGCGCGGTGGGGATTTTGGGGGGGGTTATGCTAGAATGGGTGATTAGGAGGGGGGGATTTGCGCTAGGAGAGTGGATTTCTGTTCAGAGTGGGGATTTGGCGGGGAAGGATTTGTGCTAGTAGGGTTGATTGAAGCGATTTGTGCTAGGAAGGGATATTGGGGGGGGGATTAGGAGAGGGGCTTTCGGGGGGATTTGTGTTAGGAGAGGGTTGATTCGGAGGTGGGAGAGAATTTGAGGGATAGAGGAACTGTGCTGGGAGGGGGGAGTTGGGGAGGGAGAGGATTTCAGCTGGGAGGGGGGATTTGTAATGGGAAAAGGGGAATTATTTTGGAGGGAGAATTCTGACTTGCAAAGGGAGTTCCTGCATAGGGGATAAGTGTGAAGATTGGGGGGGGGGGATTGTTGTTGATACATAATGCTCATACATTTTTGGAGGGGTGCTATTTGGCACCTTTGCCCTGGGTACTAGATGACCTTGTCCCAGCACTAATGGTACCAAGAGTGTCCTGGCCCCCTTCCAGAATAAGAACTGTTTCACAATGTACTTGTATCCTTCTGAGACTCAACAGCTTATATACAGAGTACTGGGACTCATACCAATAATTCCCAGCTGTGCAATATACACAGGGTCAATATAGATAATTTATTGAGAAAAAAAAGTCGGTCTTACTGTCTTTATTTTTTCCGGGGGGGCTTCAGAATTCTCTGCCTATAGGCTCCTGAGATGTAAATCCGGCCCTGAACATATGTGCTAAAGGTATCTGTACACTTCAGCTGATTCTGAAAGGACGCGGGCATTTAAAGATATGTTTTATTGCAAACAAAATTGGTCTCATCTATAATTTTTCTTTAAAAAAAAAATAAGTGCTGTTTACTGTACCATAGCTGCCTTAAATAAAGCCACACAAGGAAAGCAAATCTGAAAATATATTTTTTTGCCTTGCTCTGGCTATCCCCTAAGAGCTCTACTGGGATCCTCATTGCAACTGCCAATTCAGTTTTCATTGCTGACTACTGATAATACTGTGCAGCCATCTTTATATACAAAGTTATGTCACAAGAAGGCAACCATGGCATCCTTAGACTCTGCCCCTATGCAAAAACAGGAGTGCAGGAATCCTTAGTTGGCAGCTACTTCTATTTCGCAAGAAGTTCTAGACCAGCCATTCACAACCAGTGTTCCGAGGAAAATTGGGGTTCCCCCAAGAAGGGGTTTCTTGAGCTGTGACTGATTGACCTCCCATTTGATGGTTCCTGCAAAATTCTGTGGCTAGCTATCAGACATTAATGATCTTTTCAACTGTTTGTAAAGGTGGCATTCAAAACACCACTGTAAGGGGGCATTGTTCCCACTGGCCACCATTGTAAGGGGGCATTCTTCCCACTGGCCACCACTGTAAGGGGGCATTCATCCGATTTGCCACTAATGTAAGGGGCATTCATGATACCGACCCCAATAAATTGGTTTTATCCGGGGGTTCCCCAAATCCTGAAAATTATTTCAAAGGTTCCTCTGTGGTAAAAAGGTTGAGAAAGGCTGTTCTAAAGCAAGGGTCTCCAAACATTCTAAGCAAAGGGCAAGTTTACTGTTCTTCAGACTTTAGGGGGGCCGTACTGTGGCCAGTAGAAGTAGAAAACACCCCAGTGTCAGTGGGAGTAAACAACTCCTCAGGCTTGGTGGTCAGTAAGAGTAAATAAAATTACAAAGGGCTTGTGGTTAGTAGGAGGAGGAACAACGCCCCATCATTGGTATTGATGGGAGGAATAGTGCCCCGTTATTGGTGTCAGTGGCAGGAATAGTGCCCCATCATTGGTGTCAGTTGGAGGAATATTGCCCCATCATTGGTGTCAGTTGGAGGAATATTGCCCCATCATTGGTGTTGGTGGAAGAAATTGTGCCCCATCATTAGGCTGTTTTCAATGAATTACCTTTTGAAAGGGGATGTATTTTTGTGATTGGTTATTCTGAACAACTAAAAATAATTTTTGATTGGAAGTACACCCTTTTTTTTTTCTTTTTATGGTGTTATATTTTATCTCTAGCGGTCATCTTTAGGTCAAATAACGCACTAGGCACCATCGCTTAATGTTTGCTGTGGTAGAATCAACTACAGGATAAGCCACTCAGAGGAAGTACTTCACATTTTCTGTCCTGTTTTAAAAAAAACAGGATGTACAGTGTCTGTATTAAAACACCAAATATGGCTGCCCCCCCATGTACCTAGATAGTTAAAAGATTTGGAGCTAAAGCTTAGGTATAGCAATTTTTACATAGTTACATTGGTCCAGCTTGGTGTGCGCCATACCTGTGGGATCCCCCCCTGGAAATCAATGCAGTAAGCACCGCTACTACAGTTATTGCCGCTATTTTCCGAGTCCCATGCTGAGCAGCAGTTCTGCTGCTTACTGGACATAGGGGGTTGTTTACTTGGCACAGACCCCATTCCGAGAACACTTTGCATTCTCTCAAAGTTCTATTAATTGAATGAGGTGGAGATTGAGACATCACTACCCCACCTCTCCACCTTGTCCAATTAGAGACTGCTCTGCATTCCTTAAGAATGGCGCCCATGCCAAGCAAGCATGGGACCTGGAAGCTAGTGGAGATAACTTTGGTAGCAGCGATGTCTACTTCAGTGATATCCAGCTTCTACGGGTATGCACCAGTGTTGCCAACCTACCAGATTTAAATTTACAGACATCACACCCAAAATTTACTGGCACGGCCACGTTTTTACTGGCTTTTCCAAAAGTTACAAAATTACAGTTTGAAGTGCAATATTCAGTATTTAGGCTACAAACAAGTACAATACTGTATGCAGTTAGCAATGTGATTTAAGTTAGATATTAAGGAAAAAAACATATTTCTTATTTTGAATTTTTGATTTATGAAAATAAGTAAGTAGCTCAGGGACAGGACAAGAAATTAGAATGGGCACACACACATAGAATTGACTCTCAGTGACACTGACAGCAATGTGCAGCAGCACAGATGATGATGACACCTTGCCCCCTCCTGAGTCACAGTGACAGTCTCTCTCCATGCCAGGTGGTCCCTTCAGTCCACTCCAGTCCAAACAGCACTGACAGTCTTGCTCCCGGCTTGCCTTGCTCCCAGTGTTGCCAACTGCCAGTATTTTTACTGGCAGGTAGTAAAAAACAGGCATTTTTCTCCTGCCAGTAAATGCCAGTAAAAGGAAAGGATTGCCAGTTAAAAATATGGTTGGGATGCTCAGCTCAGCCCTGCGCATGCACAGTTCTGGTTCAGAGCCAGCCACGACCATCTGAGTGCATGCTAGTATGTTTGGACGGCACAAGTGGGAGTGGGGGATGGTTCTGGTGGAAGCAGTGCCTGAGCATGTCATGTGATTCAAGGAGGCCTAGGGGAGCGGGCGGAGCCTTGTGTGTGGGTCTGCGGTATGGGAGCAAGGCAAGCCGGGAGCGGGACTGTCAGGGCTGTTTGGACTGGAGTGGACCAAAGGGACCACCTGTCATGGAGAGAGACTGTCACTGTGACTCATAATGGGACGTGTCATGTCGGTGAGGTGTCATCATCATCTGTGCTGCTGTCAGTGTCACTGTGAGAGTCAATTTCATGCATGTGTGCCGCCCATTCTAATTTCTTGTCCTGTTCCTGAGCTACTCACTTACTATTTTGAAAATAAAATATGTTTTTTTGTTTTTTTCCTTAATATCCACCTTAAATCACATTTCTATCTGCATATTGTACTTGTTTGTAGTCTAAATACTGAAATTTGCACTTAAAACTGTAATTTTGTAAATTTTGGAAATGCCAGTAAAAACATAGCTCCCAACTGTCCCTGATTTTGAGGGAATGTCCCTGATTTGAAGCAATGTCCCTCTGTCCCTCATTCCTCCTCATGTGTCCCTCATTTTGGTCTGGTTTATATAGTTGTATATAAAATGTACTATTTATCTATCAAAAAGTGTTCCCCAGTGCTAAACCTTTCATCCAATTTCTAAATTGCTGCATTTGTAAATACTAAAAGCCAATAATGAGGAATAGTAGTGGTAAAAAACACTTGTGGGTTTAACCGATCTTTTTTTTTTGTACAATTCTCCTTTAAATGGGGGGGGGTGGCAGGAGGTGTGCCCTATGCCTACATACTTTTGCTAATAGGTGTCCCTCATTCCCATTTCAGAAAGTTGGGAGGTATGAGTAAAAATGTTGCTGTGCCAGTAAATTTTGGGTGTCGTGTCAGTGAATTTCAATCTCGTAGGTTGGCAACACTGCTTGCCAGTGATGTAAGTAACTGAGTTAAAATAAACTGAGTTACTTAACGCAGTTACTTTAGAGGGTAACGAGTAATCTAACTGATTACTTTTCCCCTCATGGTAACTCAGTTCCCACTACTTTGGCTTAGTTACCCCAATTACATCTACCACCACTAGATGGCAGTAGTGTAAATCCGGTGTCCTGCCGAAAAAGTTCCCCCCGCCGGATAAGGACCCCCTGTACTGCACAGGCCTTGCGCAGTACGACGGACTACGGAGCTTCCGAAAATTGCCGAACCTAAACAGCTCTGAGTGAACTCTACACCGCGCAGGTGCAGTTAACATGTAATTGTACGAGGCGATGCTGCGCGCTCCTGATGCTCGTGCTACTCTGCAAGGGGCGTCTATCGTGTAAGTAAGGGGCGGGTCTAGTATTGCTGTAACCAAGGGGCGCATTTATTATTATTGTTATATATCGAGCTCTGCCAATTAATTTAACATTCGCCCTCTTCTGTAGCCATCCGCCACTTACACGATATAATAATAATAGACCCGCCCCTTGCTTACACGCTATAACAGATCTGCCCCTTGGTTAGAGTAATAATATAGCAGCCCCTTGGTTACACGATATATAACAATAATAATAAATGCGCCCCTTGGTTACAGTAATACTAGACCCGCCCCTTAGTTACACGTATAGAATATTTAAAAAAAAAAGTCAGTTACTTTGCTGCGTAACTAATTACTTTTCCAATGTAGTAACTGAGTTACTAACGCAATTACTTTTTGGGAGAAGTAATTTGTAACTTAACTAATTACTTTTTTAAAGTAAGATGACCAACACTGCTGCTTGCTCCCGTCCCAGAGATCCACACACGAGACTACGCCCGCTCCGCTCCCTTGCACCATGACCCCCCCGGCGCCACCCAAACACACTGTAGCAGGTACTCGGATGGTCTCGGCTGACTCCGGATTGGAACAGTTCCGAGCCTAGTTTCACAGTCAAAGATACGGCTTGCAGGTCTTTTTTTGGTGCCCTGCCAGCTCACCGCTCCAGTGTAAAAGCACTCGGGCTTTCACACTGGAGAGACAGGAGAGGCTCTTTACAGGCGCTATGAAGGCACTATTTTTAGCACTATATCTCCTGTAGAGCGACTCAGTGTGAAAGCCGCCTTACTGGCAAGAGAAAATTGCCCGTTTTTCACTGGCTGCCAGTAAAAATACTGACGGTTGGCAACACTGGTATGCAAACTTACATCGGTCCAAGTTATAAAAATTGTCATACCTTAATTTCAGCTTTAAAGGGAAGCAAGATATTTAAAACATTACAGCCAATTTATATGAATATTTACAACAAAGATTGCACTTACGTATACCGTATATACTC
Organism: Lithobates sylvaticus; assembly: GCA_028564925.1. NCBI lineage: Eukaryota > Metazoa > Chordata > Amphibia > Anura > Ranidae > Lithobates > Lithobates sylvaticus. Next base: position 37,763,563 of record CM053028.1, read on the forward strand.
GAGTATAAGCCGGCACGAATATATGTCGAGGCACCTAATTTTACCACAAAAAAATGGAAAAACTTATTGACTCGAGTATAAGCCTAGGGTGAGAAAGGCGCAGCTACTGTAAGTGGAAAAGAGGGACAACAATGCCCATTTGCAGCCTCACTGTGCCCATTTGCAGCCTTATGTCCCCCGAACTTCAAACTTGGTAGTTAAGGGTTCCTAGATGCCCCCTTTGGAGTCTCTGGACCCAGAGGGTCCCGAAATTTGGTGTGCAAACCCAGTGGAACTAGAACTACAACATATCCAAAGATGGGGTTCCTAGCACCAAGTGGCCCCTGAGATACGGGCCCCCAAAGTCGGTTCGGAAAATGTCAAGCACGTTTCTGCAGCAGAGAATGACATTTTCCGAACCGACTTTGGGGCCCCGTATCTCAGGGCCACTTGGTGCTAGGAACCCCCATAAAATAAATGCATAAAAAGTATTAAATTGCCCTTACCTCTAATGTCCTGAGATTTTAGGTTCCTATGACACATACCTTACAAAGTAAGATTAGCTTTACGTATGTCCTCTCCAATTGCATTTACATAGTTAGTATTATACATTCTAAGATCAAAGGGTTGTGGAAGCCTGACCATCACAGCTATATGAGCTTGTTCCCCTCTAAAAAATGACAATCGCCTCCACACTATTCTGAAAATGCTTCCTCAAGATTTTGAAGTGGGTCTGTGGGAACTTGTGCTCATTCAAATAAAAGAGTATTTGTGTGAGTCCAGGTAATGATGTTGGGTGAGAAGGCCTGGCTCACACTTATGCCGCATACACACAGTCGGAATTCTCGTCGGAAAAAGCTCCGATGGTTTTCCCGTTTCGGAATTCCGACGGAATTTCGCTCAAACTGTCTTGCCTACACACGGTCACACCAAATTCCGATGGTCAGTAACACCGCGGCATAAAACACATTCGACATCATTATAAAAGGGAAGTTTAATGCTTCCGAGCATGTGTCGAATTGTTTCCGAGCATGCGTCTGAATTTTGCGCGTCGGAATTGCATACACACGATCGGAAAATCCGATAGAAAGGTTTTCCGTCGGAAAAATTGAGAACAGGTTCTCAATCCAAAGTCTGTCGGAAATTCCGACAGAAAAAGACCGATGGGCATACACACGGTCGGAAAATCCGTTGAAAAGCTCCCATCGGACTGTTTCCATCGGAAATTCCGACCGTGTGTACGCCGCATTAGTGTTCCAATTTATCCCAAACATGTTTGGTAGAGTTGAGGTCAGGACCTTGTGTTCCTCCACACCAAACTCATCAAACTATGGTGTTGATTTACTAAATAGACTGTGGACTTTGCAAAGTGCAGTTGCTCCAGAGTTTAGTAAATGAGGTAAACCTTCACTTTGCAAAGAATACCCAATCACATGCAAGGAAAAAAAAAAAAAAAAAGCTCTATTGATTGCACATGATTGGGTGATAAAAGTCAGCAGAGCTTCCCCTCGTTTATTAAGCCCTGCAGCAACTGCTCTTGCAGAATGCAACTGCACTTTGCAAACTGCAAAGTCTATCTACCTGGCCCCGCCCCCTCTCTCCCCTGATTGGCTGACTGACTTTGATTGACAGCCGCGGGAGTCAATCAAAGTCAGTCAGCCAATCAGGGGAGAGAGGAGGCGGGGCCAGGTCAGGGCTCTGGGTCTGAATGGATACACGGAGCTATGACTCGGCTTGGGTGACAACCTGTAGCAAGCTGCTGGCTGAGGGGCACTCAAAGGAGGGAGGGGCCAGGAGCAGCAAAGAGGGACCAGAGAAGAGGAGGATCTGGGCTGTTCTGTGCAAAACCAACTGCACAGAGGAGGTAAGTATAAACAAAGTTTGTTGTTTTAAAAAAAAAAAAAGCGAACCTTTACAATCACTTTTAGGTCTTCATAGACTGAAACGCATTAGTGTTGCTTGTCTTATGAAACATTTTTACTCCTTATAGCAATAAAGGAGAAGAACATTTCACTTTCACCGTATTTCATTTTACCTTTTATGACTGCCTTCGATATTTTCGAATATATCATACTTTCCCAATCCCCATTGTACGTGTAAGATTCTAAAAGAAACATGTAACTTATCAGAACATTGGCAGCTTGATTGCAGATTGAGGTAGAATTGTGCATGGCTATTTAGGATATGGAAAACCATACAAAAAGAGTTGGCAATCTGCTTATTTTACCAAAAATGTACTGGAGACTTGCCATAGGAGGAATAGTAAGATTGCAATGCTGATATTTGAAAAAGCCTTTTGCCTGCTTGTCATAGTAAAGCAAAAGGTCACCGTCCTGGAACAATTACACTGATCAAAAGTTCATCATTCAATTGCCGTGCACTTAAAGTGGACCTTCAGTCATTTTTTCCACTTTCCATTTATTAAATCTTCTGCCCTTGTTGTTTTAACTTTGGATAGTAAAACATTTTTTTTTATGCCAGTAAATCCCTTATACAGCCCACTTCCTGTTTCTTGTCTGGTCATTAGCCTAGGCTTATGACATCATGCACAGCTCTCTCTCTCTCACTCACTCTGGTGAGAGTTTTCCAGGAAGGGAGGGGGGGGGTGAGTCAAAAAAGGGCCAATGAGAGCTGCAGAGTTGGATGTGTGCCTCTGTGTGTCTGTGTAAATCCAGGAAGTGAACAGGCAGCCGCTTCAGCTGCCCACAGTTAAAATGGATGCAGCCAGACTCAGTGGAGGGAGATTTCTGCAGCATATTTGGCAAGTACAGAATCACACTATATATAAAATAATATGCAAAGTGGTTGGAGGGATGCTTCAGAATGGCAAAGATGTTTTTATTACAAATTATGTGAGCAGACTGCAGTTCCTCTTTAAGCAGTAAAAGAGCCAGGCAACTAGCATTTGCAGGAGGCTGTTAGCAAGAGTAGCCCATATATTTGTTTCATGGGAGGTTTCTTTTAAAGCAGTGTTTATAGTAACAGAAATAAATGAAGTGCCTATTGATTTATAAATGAATGTGTTGCTATCCATATAAACGTATTTTACCTGTTTTGATACTCATATTTTCCAATTGCTAACCATACAATTTCCACCCTACACCATGAAAATCTGTAGTGAGAAAATTATAAAGGCTTCCATTGTTGACCTCTCCTTTTTAAAATGCGATGTGCCTGGCTGTCATGCTAATCCAACAGTTTCAATACAATTTCAGGCACCGACGATTTATGCTGATCAGGCATTTTGTTTATTATTTAGGCATTACAGAGTATTGGACAGAGACAGCCAGTCATTTAGTATTCTTAACCACTTTCAGACCGGACCAATTTGCAGCCAAAGGACCAGGCCCCTTTTTGCGATTCGGCACTGCGTCGCTTTAACTGACAATTGCGCGGTCGTGCGACGTGGCTCCCAAACAAAATTGACGTCCTTTTTTTCCCACAAATAGAGCTTTCTGTTGGTGGTATTTTATCACCCCTGCGGTTTTTATTTTTTGCGCTATAAACAAAAATAGAGCGACAATTTTGAAAACAATGCATTATTTTTTACTTTTTGCTATAATAAATATCCCCAAAAAATATATAAAAAAATTTTTTTTTTTCCTCAGTTTAGGCCGATACGTATTCTTCTAAATATTTTTGGTAAAAAAATCGCAATAATCGATTATTGATCGGTTTGCGCAGAAGTTATAGCGTTTTCAAGATAGGGGATAGTTTTATAGCATTTTTATTAATATTTTTTTTTTTTACTAGTAATGGCGGCGATCAGCGATTTTTATTGTGACTGCGACATTATGGCGGACACATCGGACATTTTTGACACATTTTTGGGACCATTGTCATTTATACAGCAATCAATGCTATTTAAATGCATTGATTCCTGTATAAATGACAGTTGTAGTGAAGGAGTTAACCACTAGGGGGAGGGGAGGGTTTATGGGCTGTGACGTGTGTGTGTGTTTTTTTGCATTAGGGGGCGGGGCTGACGTCTGACGTCATTGATCGGCTTTCCCGATGACCGGGAACAGCCGATCAATGACAGGCAGAGTAGGAAGCGCGGGGAGAGGTTTGTTTACACAGACCTCTCCCCGTTCCTCAGCTCCGTGACCCGATCGCGGGACACCAGCGGCGATCGGGTCCGCTGGTCCCGCGGCCGGGGTCACGGAGCTCCCGACCGGGTCGCGAGCGTGCCGCTGGCGGCGCGCACCGACCCACGGGCAGGCATTTACAGGATCACGTACAGGTATGGGACTTTGCCTGCCCGTGCCATTCTGCACATGTATATGTGCATGAGGCGGTCGGGAAGCGGTTAAGTAGTTCACACTGGGGATTCCTGACAGGCAGGGAAAGAGAGGGGGAGAGAAGACAGCACATTACATGGTAAGACCTACCCCAAAAATAAGCCCTACTGTGTCTTTTGTTGTCAAAATTAATATAAGACCCGGGCTTATTTTCAGGGAAACACGGTACTCTGTTTAGGTTTTCATAATTTTATCAGTTTGAACTGCCCCAACTTGTGACAATTTTATTTTAAGCACAGGTGTCTGCGTAACTCATTTAATTACCATTAAAACAAACCATAAATATTGAGTTCATCCAGCATTTCTATCTGGTTTATTATTTTTCTGCTTCCTACAAAAGATTTGCCAACTGCTTCTGACTTGTTTGTCACATCCACTAAGTACAGTTCATGTCAGCACAATCTCTTTATCTTATAACTCGGCTCTGTAATTAATTTTGCCAGGAATAATAATTTCCAGTGCAGCTGCTGAAATGAAACCCAAGGGAGTAATGCTTTATCATTTCTCATGAAAGCAAAACTTTCTTTGTAAATGTCTTTTTTTCATTTAAAAGCAAAAAAAATATTCTTCTGTATGATAATTAAGAGAACTATAATTATCATCTGAAATTTTATGTAGTGTAACGTTACATCTAATTGAACACAGCTATGTATTTCAACATCCATCTATATGAGAATAAAACTAAATAATAAAGGACAATTCCAAGATAATATTGGTGAATCAGATTGATTGTATTGTATGAATTAACCTTTCCACTCCGGCCCAGTTCCACCAACTGAATCATTTAAAGCAAAAATCCAGTAAAACAGCTAAATATACAGTTTCTGTTTAAACTGGAAATTCCTTTAAAGTTAAAGTGCTACTAAACCCACAACAGTAAAATCAGTCTGTATATGCAGTAAAACATGCTTGTTATACTCACTGTGGAACCTAAGGGGTTAATCCTCTGCATTGTGAAAAAAGGCTGTTTGATCCTGTCTTCTCTGATCCCCCCCCCTTCTTCCACTGTCCCCAATCCATCTCCTGATAAGACAGAGCATTTGGAGTCACTCTGCACATGCTCAGTTTGGTGTGTATTGCTAGAGAGGTTATTTTTCTTGGGAGGGTGAATGTGATCAGCACAGGGCCAATCAAAACTGTCCAGATAGAGGGTCGGGGGTCATACAGCCTCGTAGGACAGTCAGAGGAGAATGAAAACTCCTCCTACAAGCTTTAACCAGACACTGATAGAAGTCACAAGACTGCTATATACTGCTAAAGAGAAAAGATATTTAGCGATTTATATTTACTAAAATAATTAGACATGTGCACACTGAAATATTTCGTTTCGGAATAAATTCATTTAGTTACTCCCTAAATTAGTTTTTATTTATTTTGTTTTCGTTAAAAAATGCATTTGTCTGAAAATCCAAAATAATTAAGGATGAATCTGTCATTGAAGGCTTATGGTGTCTGTCGAATGTTCGAAGATTCGACGGAGCAGCTAAACTTACGACGCCGCAATCGTACATTTCCGGTCAAATGTTCCGCCTACAAGCTATAGTAGAATTCTAATGTTGTATGACACTAGTAATAATTATATTTATTAATTATTATTACTAGACAACCAACATTAGAATTCTTCTACAACCTATGGGCGGAGCATTTGACCATAAATGTCCGCTCGCGCCGACTGCTTCGTCGAATCTTCATGTCGAATCTTTTCTCTCTATGTCGAATAATCTTGGACTAATAGAGTTAGGTTAGGCACATTCAACCTTTTTTGCTATTGTCTATAATGTCGAATCTTTTCTCTCTATAATGTCAAATCTTTTCCCTCTATGTAGAATAATCTTGACTAATAGAGCTAAGGTTAGGCACATTCGACCACAGGTTCGATGGACACAGATCACTATTGTCAGCGTCATGTCGAATCTCCTATCGAACTGTGGTCACAACAACAACGAAAATAAAGCATTTGTTTATGTCGGATCTTTCAGTTTTCGGATTCTGCGCGTTCGTTTTGTTTGTTAAAACGATAACGAAAATACCCAAAATTCGGACGAAAATGCATTCGGACAAAAACGAATGCACATGTCTAAAAATAATTGCATTTCCATGTTATGTGTGCTGTGATAGACCAGATATAGCGAATGCAGGGACCTGGGTTTAGTTACACTTTAATTTATAGGTTTTATAAATATATTTCCTTCTACATTTCCAAATCTTAAAAAATTTATTATTTTTATTTTCTTTTAGACAAATATGAAAATAATTCCAGTGGCTATGGGCTCATTTTACATATTCATCAGGCTAATCTTATTTTCTTTGCAGAAAAAAAATGTTAATTACACTGAGTTCAATAGCTCAAGCTCAATAATAAACACACAGCTGAATTAGTCAGAAGGGAGATTCATCCTTCTAATGTTACTTCTTCCTGTCTGCCTCGTTAGACAGAGCTGTACAGAATTTTAATTATAGAAAGATAGACTAAAGGCAAACGCATTTTCTGCACTCTATTATTAAAAAGAAATATTAGGTAAAAACTGTAGAAACTTTCAAAAATAAAGCAAAATAGACCAAAACCATTACGGTTTGCTTTCAGAGAGAGCAAAAAAGCAGTGTGCAAAATGCAGTAACCCACAGCAACCAGTCAGAAGCCATTTGTTATTCTTTTTACGCTAAAATGCTAAAATTAGTAATATACTGTATCTGTATGTAGCTGTGTATTCCTACAAGGGGGTAGCAGTTTTATCGGGTTAGGCTTTGAATAATTCTTACTTCACTACTTAGTGAGCCACTGACCTAGAACAAGAATGCAGCCAGTGAAATTTAAAAGGGTCTATACTTTTTTTCAGGTCAGAAACTCACTAACTAGGAATGGTAGATAGAGGAGACAGTCCCTGAGATTACACCTTTAACCACTTCAACTCTGGAAGATTTACCCCCCTTTTATGAACAGGCCATTTTTTGCGATACGGCACTGCGTTACTTTAACTGACAATTGCACGTTGTGCCCAAATAAAATGTATGTCCTTTGTACCCACAAATAGAACTTTCTTTTTGGTGGTATTTCATCACCTCTGCAGTTTTTTTTTGCGCTATATACAAAAAAAGACCGACAATTAAAAAAAAATAAATTATAATATTTTTTTACTTTTTGCTATAAAATAAATCCAATTAAAAAAATGTAAAAAATCTAATCTCTTCATCAATTTAGACCAATATGTATTCTTCTACATATTTTTGGTAAAACAAATCCCAATCAGCGTATACTGATTGGCTTGCGCAAAATTTATAGCCTCTACAAACTATGGGATATTTTTATGGAATTTTTATTTATTTAATTATTTTTTACTAGTAATGGTAGCGATCAGCGACTTATAGCAGGACTGCGACATTGCGGCAAACAAATCGGACACTAAGTGACACTTTTTTGGGGACCAGTGACACTAATACAGTGATCAGTGCTAAAATATATGCACTGTCACTGTACTAATGACACTGGCAGGGACGGGGTTAACATCAGGGCCAATGAAAGGGTCAAATGTGTTCCTAGGGAGTACTTGCTAACTGTGGGGGAGGTGATTGCACTGTGGGAAGGCAGAGATTTATGTTCCTGCTTAGCAGAAACACAGGATCACTACCTTCCCTTCTCACAAAACGGCGATCTGCCTTGTTTACATCGGCCACCATTTTGCTTCTCTCCGGAATGATCGGTGGGTCCCGGCAGATATCAAGCCTGCCGGACCCTCTGATTGGCTCCCGCTGTGTCCAATCACAGTGGAAGCAGGTCGCCAGTGACACGCGTGCGCGACCCAGGCCCAAACGTGCAGGATTACATACAGGTACGTGATTTAGCAGAAACACAGGATCACTACCTTCCCTTCTCCCAAAACGGCGATCTGCCTTGTTTACATCAGCCGTCGTTTTGCTTCTCTCGGCAATGATCAGCGGGTCCCGGCAGACATTGAGTCTGCCGGACCCAATGATTGGCTCCTGCTGTGTCCAATCACAGCGGGAGCAGGTCGCCAGTGACACGCGTGCGCGCCCCAGGCCCAAACGTACAGGATTACATACAGGTACGTGATTTTGCACAGGAGAGCCGCCTTGACGCTGTATATGTACTGTATACAGTCAGCAAGCGGTTAAAACACAAGTTGGCAAAATCTCATATTTCCCTTTAAAGTTTAGGAATCTATTTATTTAAAAAAAAAATTGCTGTGTGAATGTCACAGCTATAGGGCGTTATCCCCATAATGCATCCAATATGTTTATTTCCTATGATCTTCAGCTCCATCTAGAGACCATAATGCAGTACTTTCTTAAAATGCCACAATCAGGAAAACACTGCATTATGGCCACTAGATGGTGCTCTCGATCATAGGAAATAAACACACTGGACACATTACAGGGATTTCTTTTTTTTTTTTGTTGCAACCACTGTATAAATGCTGTGACACAAAGCACTTTTTTTTTAAATTAATAGACTCCCTTAGTTTCAGATATATTAGGTAAAGCTGAAAATCTGTGTCAGTTGTTCTTTGCTTTATGTGTTCTTTTTGGGAAATTGTACTTCATTTCCTATCCTGGAGACCTAAGAAGATGTAAGAGGAGATCTTTCCAAATCAAGGGAAAATCCCTCTAATGCCGCGTACACACGGTCGGAATTTCCGATGGGAGCTTTTTATCGGATTTTCTGACCGTGTGTATGCCCATCGGTCTTTTTCTGTCGGAATTTCCGACGGACTTTGGATTGAGAACCTGTTCTTAATTTTTCCGACGGAAAACCTTTCTATCGGATTTTCCGATAGTGTGTATGCAATTCCGACACGCAAAATTCCGACGCATGCTCGGAAACAATTTGACGCATGCTCGGAAGCATTAAACTTCCTATTTATAGTGCAGTCGAACGTGTTGTAAGCCATGGTGTTATTGACCGTCGGAATTTGGTGTGACCGTGTGTAGGCAAGACAGTTTGAGTGAAATTCCGTCGGAATTCCGACGGGAAAACCATTAGAGATTTTTCTGACGAGAATTCCGACCGTGTGTACGCGGCATTAGACATTTGTCAATGCATCAATTGTCCCCATCAGAGGAACACCCCTCTATTCTTTTTCTGGGAGACAAGTCAGATTTTTGGATTTGGCTTAATTTTCGCTTTGGTGACAATTGTCATCTGCATTAATCTCCCAAGGTTGGTAAAGACAGCAATAAAAATGGACAAAACTTTGATTTGGCTTAATTTTCGCTTTGGTGACAATGGTCACAGGGTTAATCTCCCAAGGTTGGTACAGACCGCACTAAAAATGGACAAAACTTTGATTTGGCTTAATTTTCGCTTTTGTGACAATGGTCACCAGCGCTAATCTCCCAAGGTTGGTACAGACAGCAATAAAAATGGACAAAACTTCGATTTGGCTTAATTTTCGCTTTGGTGACAATGGTCCTCAGCTTTAATCTCCCAAGGTTGGTACAGACAGCACTAAAAATGGACAAAACTTTGATTTGGCTTAATTTTCGCTTTGGTGACAATGGTTACCACCGTTAGTCTCCCAAGGTTGGTACAGACAGCAATAAAAATGGACAAAACTTCGATTTGGCTTAATTTTCGCTTTGGTGACAATTAGACATGTGCACACTGAAATATTTTGTTTCGGAATTTCGTTTTCGTCAGAAAAATTCATTAATTTAGTTACTCCCGAAATTAGTTTTTATTTATTTTGTTACGTTAAAAAATGCATTCGTCCGAAAATCTGAAATTATTAAGGTCCAATCTGTCATTGAAGGCTTATGGTCATGGGCGTCCGCAGGTAGGGGCAAGGGGGGGGCGGGTGCCCTCCCCTGGAATCAGGGATCATATCAGGAGTTCCAGCAAGGTTTTGTCCTGCATAATTATGTTGCTTATGTGCCAACTTGTGGCTGAATAGGACCTGCAACAGTGTGAACACCCAGCACATCCAGGCATTGGCCAGCAAGCCTGCTGGATGTTCACTGTGCAACTCCGATGAAAGACTTCACCTGTCATATTCAAGATGTGATGTCGGGTATGGGCTGGACTGCTACTCAGACCCGCCCCCTCTGTCAAACAACCAATGTAATGAAAGAGCAAACTCACATGGTACTACATGTATTGCTCCTCCCCCTCCCTATCACATCCCACACACCACACTTCCCCATTCCTCCCTTTCACAGAGCACAGCAGCTCCTCCCCTCTAGAACGTTGTATCTAAACCCCGCCCCTCCCCCTCCTTTCCAGCATGAACAGCTTCTGTCAGTATACACAGGGACAACACTGCACATGAATGTAAGGTGAGTGTATAGTGAGAGGAGGCTGAGCTCTGATAGGACAGTGGGGTATCAGACATTCACAGGAGGGACTACAGGTCCCAGCATGTCAGCTGCTTTCTGGGGAGGTTTGTGATTGTGCCATCACTAGTGCTGAGGACATCACTTCCTGGGTACAACATGCTGTGTGATGTTCCTTCTACTCAGTGTGCTGGGGGGGATGATGTGTCAGGCTGGCCTCCCCTCAGCTCTCAGTATGTAGTGGTGGGATCTCTTGTTGCAGATACTATATCTCTCTGAAGATTGGACCTGTCCAGTGTGTGGGCTCCAGGGCCCCCTACAGGGGATCTGAGAGGGGTGTCTGGCAGTAAAGAGAACCTGTCATCGTCCATTCAGATCAAAGTAAATGATAAATACTAGAGCTGAGCGCCTCCATTGCTGACACCATCCCTGCACTCAACTGCCATCTGTCTGTCTGTCTGTCTGTAAGGCACCTGGTGAATGCTTTGCTCTGTGCCAAGTCCCATCCCTGGTGTGGGGGACACATTAAAGCTGACATTTACCCGAAAATTTAATTGGGTACACACTATTCAATTTTTCTCATTCAACCAGCAGGCTGAATGGAAAAAAAAAACTGACAGCTCTGGGCAATTCTTTCATTATATTGGTTGTTTGACAGAGGGGGCGGGTCTGAGTAGCAGCCCCCCCCCCATAAATGACCTCACAGCTTGGATCTGACAGGTGAAGTCTCTGATTGGAGCTGCACAGTGCACATCCAGCCGGCTTGCTCACCAATCCTTGGATGTTCACACTGCTGCAGGTCCAATTCAGCCAGAAGTTGACATATATCGCTGGCTGGGACAAAGATGTAAAGTGTCAGGAGCAATTGTGTGTTCCCCTCCCCAGGGGGGTTTTTCAGCCTTGTGTAACCCTGCACGCACAGATCGGCACTTTCCCTTACTTCACTTACCCTGTACATAATGCATTCCTGAATCCTTCTACACTTTGTGTAATGCACACTTTCATAGTTTATGCAAAACCATTTGTAATGGAAGATTTTTCTTTTTTTTTTTATTATAGTGCTGGGGTTTGCATGTGTCCGTGAGACTTTATCTTGTGGCACAGCAATCAAAGCATATTTTAGAGGTACAAGGAAACCTGGGTTTTGTTTAGCCAGGCCCATTAAGCCCCCCCCCCCTCACTGTTAAGAGTTTGACCACATCCACTTTTGCCACGTGCCATCGGATGCTTCCTCCCTCATGTGTCCCTCATTCTGAAGTTCAAAGTTGGGAGGTATGGTCTTTTCTGCCGTAAAAGCCTGTTACGGGCAGCGATAGCCGTGGGCCGGACATGCAATGATTCCAAAGCCTGCAGGGCTCAGGAAAGATCGTACAGGCTTGACCAGGCAGCGCATGTGCAGTAACGTGATGTCGCCGCCTGGCACCATTTTTAAATGGAAGGCACTCGTTCTCGGCGGTGACGCAGTGGTGCAACGATGCAGAGAGGAGACACAGGCCACAGGAGGACATTACTGGGGGGGGGGAGCCGGCCCGGCAGAGGAAGACAGTACACTGATGTGCACAGTGCCCGACTGGAGAGGTGAACGGGACAGAAGACAGACACTGACTGATGTGAAACGGTATGGTAATATGAAGGGGGGGACAGAGAAGGAAACTACTATGTCCACAGCATCTAACCGTGTCCTGTCCACAGTATCTGAAAGATGGGTTTCAAATGTTTTGACAGGGGCGCAGTGTCAGTGTTTGCCATAGGCGCCATTTTCACTAGATACGCCTCTGCGCACCTGTACACAGTTTAGCAGGGCCAGTGACAGCTGGTGCGAGGAGCGGGACAGCGAAGGCCTCAAGGGGTGGGCAGGATGACATCACCCAGTCTACATAGTGCGAGCGAGTGGTCTAGGAGACGGAAGCCATGGGAAAGGAGAGCAGCAAGACGCCAGGAACAGTGGGTACAACGTCCCCGGCGCCTCCCAGAGCCTGGAACCCCTGGACTCCTTAAACCTCATCACTGCTCCCAGGCCTGGAGGACAGACTGACCGGGGGTTCAGAGAACAAGGACTGGCAGGAAATGCAAGCAGCCATGGACCGCTCCATGTCACATAATAGATCCGATGGCTGGAACAGAGCACCTCCTTTCCTCACCCAGGATGAAAACGGGTCTTGCCAGCTGCTGGCCATCATGGGCATCCTAGTGGCATGCAAGGTATCGTACTGAGCATTACACACACCACTGGGACATAGGGGCACTTGAGGGACTGCAGACAGGGCTAGGGGGTCCCTCTCTCTGACCCCCATCACCCCCCTCTGTCTCTCTCTGTTACACTCTTCTGTCTCTCTCTGTCACCCCCTTTTTCTCTTTCTGTCACCCCCTCTCTCTGTCACCCCGTCTCTCTCTATCAGCCCCTACATGTATGCAGTCTCTGACAGTCTCTTGGGCCATGTCCGCAGTCTCTTACAGTCTCTTGAGCCATGTATGCAGTCACTGACTGTCTCTTGGGCCATGTCCGCAGTCTCTGACTATCTCCTGTACTACGTCTGCAGTCTCTGACCATGCTAATGTGATAATGACATTGTCGAAAAGGATCAGAGCATGGGTGACATTAAATTGATGCCCCCCCCTGAAAAAAGTTCTGCGGACGCCCATGCTTATGGTGTCTGTCGAATGTTCTAAGAAGATTTGACGGAATAGCTTGTAGGCAGAAGATTTGACGGAGCAGCTAAACTGTACGACGCCGCAATCGTACATTTCCGGTCGAATGTTCCGCCTACAAGCTATAGTAGAATTCTAATGTTGTATGACACTAGTAATAATTATATTTATTAATCAGTCAACCAACATTAGAATTCTTCTATAGCCTATGGGCGGAGCATTTGCCCATAAATGTCCACACGCAGCGACTGCTTTGTCGAATCTTCATGTCAAATAATCTTGGACTAATAGAGTTAGGTTAGTCACATTCAACCTTTTTTGCTATTGTCTCTATAATGTTGAATCCTTTCTCTCTATGTCGAATCTTTTCTCTCTCTAATGTTGAATCTTTTCTCTCTATGTAGAATAATCTTGGACTAATAGAGCTAAGGTTAGGCACATTCGACCACAGGTTCGATGGACACAGATCGCTATTGTCAGCATCATGTCGAATCTCCCATCTATATCGAACTGTTGTCACAACGAAAACTAAAATAAAGCATTTGTTTATGTCGGATCGTTCGGGTTTTCGGATTCTTCACGTTCGTTATTGTTTGTTAAAACGATAACGAAAATACCTGAAATTCGGACGAAAATGCATTCAGACAAAACTAATGCACATGTCTAGTGACAATGGTCACCAGCATTAATCTCCCAAGGTTGGTAAAGACAGCAATAAAATGGACAAAACTTGGAACGCCTTATCAAAAATGATAAAATAAATAAAAGGTTTTGGTGTTTTTGCTTTAGATGCACTTTAAAGAAGTCATGCCTCTTATCTCAAACATGCAATAGGTCTTATCTGAAGAGGATTTCTCAGAAAAATATAAATCCTCTATATAGCTGTAACCTGTGTCCCGTAGTAAATGGAAAACCATAGATGCAGATATCTGGAGATACATTTGGCCAGAAATTGCATACTATTTCCTAGACACATATCACTGCATCGCATCCAGATATATCAAGGATATGGATGTCTGTCAGGTCAGAGCCTGAAAATGAATTTACGAAGTAAGAAAATAATAACCGGAGAAAAGGACTGAGAACATTGAGATAAGTCTTACAAAACACATCATGAATATTCCAGGGTGTATTGGCTTTCTTATTAGATTTATTTTGTTCATTTTTATTTTTGCATTACATTGTAGGATATAGTGCTGTGAAATATTTTGGGGCTTTAAACATTCAGAACGAAATTACGAATTTTAAGTGATTAAAATAGAAGTGACAGCTTGAGAAAATACATTTTATGTTGATGAGTTGTAGCAAGTAAACCTCAGCAGAGTTGAGGCTCAAGAACTGGATTTACTTTAGGTGAACCCCCTGCTTTGCTTGTGAAAGGCAAAGCAACAGGATTACTTAAAGAGGAATGGAACTCTGGAAGCTGTACCCAAGACCTGGCAAGTAGAGGACAACCAACTAGTCACCCAGTAGTCTCCCTGCTGCTGACCTTTCCATGTTACTGACTTAACCTCCCTGGCGGTATGATTCTGTCTGGAATTTTGTGCTGAAAGCATTTCAATTATTTTGCATGGAAATTTGGCGTTTTTATATTGTAGGCATGCAATTCTTATGAATAAATCACTTAAATCTGTCCAAACCAGAGTCTAGTAGACATCCCGGTATGATAAAGTTTGAAACACAAAATCATAAATTATAATAAAATAAAAATATATATAAAAAATATTCAATAATGTAATCAAATCAAAAACACTAAAATTTGCACAGTTGCAGAATAGTCGCTGTCATTAAATTTAGTGTTTGATGATAAATTGTGATTCTAATTTATTATCGCTGTTTTCTAGCTGGTCTAAAATCACTTTTGACATAAATGGACACTTTTTGGTTGCTATGGACAATCTCCAGTTTCCAGGCAGAAAAAAATCTTTTTATTATATAAAATGACATGCAGGGCACTGGGCAGACCACTAGGGACAAAGGGGGTGTGTATTTTTTGTATACAGTACTGTAATCTGTAAGATTACAGTACTGTATGTGTATTGTATTTTTTAACTTTATTTGAATTTGGCGCCGATCTCCGCTCCCGTGCGTCGTAACGTCGCAGGGAACGGAGATCAGCGGCACTCGGGCACTGTGTGAATCGAGCGGAGGAGACGGCTCGCTCACACAGCGGGGAGACATCGCAGGATCCAGGGGAAAAGGTAAGTAACTTCCCCCTGTATCCTGCAATGCAAGCCTGAGTCTGGCTCGGGGTTACCGCTTTTGGTACAAAAATCTCAACCCGAGCCAGACTCGGGAATACCGCCAGGGGGGTTAATTTGCCTTGTTCTGCACCGTATCTCTATATGGAGGTGGCCATCTTGGTAAAGGCAGGGTTTTGCTTCCTCGTGTCAGCACCTCCAGCAAGGAGAAGAGTGAGCAGCACAGTAGTGAAATCATCAAAACTCACTCCAAATTTTGTGAGGCTAGCAGTCAGATGTAGCAGTGCCTTAGATCCCATACTGCATTTACACTCATCGACCACTTTATTAGGTACACCTTGCTAGTACCGGGTTGGAGCCCCCTTTTGCCTTCAGAACTGCCTTCATTCTTCATGGCATAGATTCAACAAGGTGTTGGAAACATTCCTCAGAGATTTCAGTCCATAGTGACATGATGATATCACGCAGTTGCTGCAAATTTGTCGGCTGAACATCCATGATGCGAATCTCCCCTTCCACCACACCCCAAAGGTGCTCTATTGGATGAGATGTGGTGACTGTGGAGGCCATTGGAGTACAGTGACCTCATTGTCCAGTGGTGAGATGATTGGAGCTTTGTGACATGGTGCATTATCCTGCTGGAAGGAGCCATCAGAAGATGGGGACACTGTAGTCATAAAGGGATGGACATGGTCAGCAACAATACTTAGATAGGCGGTGGCATTTAAACGATGCTCAATTGGTACTAAGGGGCCCAAAGTGTGCCAAGAAAATATCCCCCACACCATTACATCACCACCAGCCTGAACCATTGATACAAGGCAGGATGGATACAGGCTTTCATGTTGTTTACTCCAAATTCTGACAAAAAAAGGGGGGAGGGTAGGGAACCAACGAAATTAAGATACACATAGGGGTACCACCGGGAAATTATCCACACACTCAAATCGAGTGGGACTCAGTGGCGAAAGGGAAACTTATGAAAAAATATGAAAACATATGAAAAAACTTTTTGGGTATAGTGCACAATTTTTTCATATACTCCAAATTCTGACCCTACTATCTGAATGTCACAGATGAGTGGCACCCGGTGTGGTATTCTGTTGCTGTAGCCCATCTGCTTCAACGTTCAATGTGTTGTGCATTCAGAGATGATATTCTGCATACCTTGGTTGTAACGAGTGGTTAGTTGAGTTACTGTTGCCTTTCTATCATTTGCCCAATCTCATTCTGACCTCTGACATCAACACTGCATTTTCGTCCACGCAACTGCCGCTCACTGGATATAGCGCGACAAAACAGGGAGAGGCATAGACTCCCGTGGGAGTCTATGCCTGGAAGTGGGTGCAAATACCTGTCTTAGACAGGTATTTGCACCCCTCTCCCCCCTGAAAGGTGCCAAATGTGGCACCGGAGGGGGGAGGGTTGCGATGAGCGGAAGTTCCACTTTAGGGTGGAATACCGCTTTAAGTGGTTAAAAAATAAATTTAGTTACATAGCTGAATAGCGTTTACAGAGCTGGATGAATGTGTGTCTAGTATCTGCCCAGAGTTCAGTTTTAACAATTTCCTAGAGACTAGAGGAAATCCTCAAAAAAAGAGAAATATCAATACAGATACGATCACATACACAGACGTGAAAGTGAAAACACCAAATTTATTTTGATGGACTGAAAGCCCCTAGCAGATTTATACTCTTCAAAATTCAATATATATATAATAAAAAAAAAAAAAAAAAAAAAAAAAGGTTGGATGAAATCAATACCATAAAGTCAACATTTTATACAAATGGCTTATATGTCATAGCGTTTCCATTAACATATTCATTCGAAGCATATGAGCAAGCATAAACGTTGACATAGGGGAAATGATGCCTGGCTTCAGACCCAGCTAATGTAAGAGGAAATTAGTTTTACTTGTGACATGTCACAAAGATTTATAATCGGAGGCCTCCATTGAATGCGCTTTGATTAAGTCAGCGGCAGAAAATCATTAACAGTCAGTGGGCCATCTAAGTACAAACGGATCGGGTCATCTGCTCTCCGGAAGGTGTCAACTTTCTTCTGATAATTTTGCCAGCCTCGAATACCTGTTTGATTTATTCTTCAAGGCACACAGGTTTATTAAACATAAAACAGCGAGCTTCCTTTCTAAAACACTATATCACCAAAAGAAGCAATTGCTTTTCCAAAGAAAAAATAAATATTGTGTTGCTTATTATTGTAACCTTAGGTTTTAAGGCACTTTTACTAAATAAATAAATCAATAAATGCACCCATATTTGTATTTGCTGCAAAAAAATGTGCATTTTATTATTATTATTATTATTATTATTATTTTGCAAATGAGCCTAAAAATCATTGCAACCGCCACCAGTGGATCACGGGGAGCAATTCTGAACTGTAAAGTTTTGTAAAGCTTTGTTTAAAAAAAAAAAAAAATACTAAACATGTCCCCCAGCGGCGCTCCTGGCTCCTCCTCTTCTCCAGTGCCAACACGGAGAGCTGCTCCCGAGTCCTGCTGCTGCGTCCATTGACACAGACAGGACTCGGCCCCGGCTCCTCAACTCCCGCGTCACTGGATTTGATTGCGAGCAAAAGCATTTTCCTTCCACTTCACAATTATGTGCCATTTTGTGTTGGTCTATCACAGTGATGGCGAACCTTGGCACCCCAGATGTTTTCGGAACTACATTTCCCATCATGCTCAACTACACTGCAGAGTGCATCAGCATCATGGGAAATGTAGTTCCAAAACATCTGGGGTGCCAAGGTTTGCCATCACTGGTCTATCACATAAAATCCCAACAAAATACATTTAAGTTTTTTGGTTGTAACATGACAAAATGTGGAAAATTTCAAAGGGTATGAATACTTTTTCAAGGCACTATAGTGTGGTACCTACCTGCTTTTTTTTCTCTCTGCTATCTGCATGAGTCACTTCTGACCATGAATGCTGACATTACATAGTAGGTGAGGTTGAAAAAAGACACCTATGTGTGTGATTATATGTCAGTATTACATTGTATACCCCTGTATGTTGCAGTCGTTCAGGTGCTTATTTAATAGTTTCTTAAACTATCAATGCCTCCCACTGAGACCACCGCCTGTGGAAGGCCATCCCAGAATCTTCTGGGATGGCCCCATTTTACCTCCAGCACAGAAGGTGATTGACAGCTTCAGCTGTGCATTTTTCACTTTGAGATGTTGTAGGGAGGGGTGTGTCCTTTCCCTCCGCTCAGGTCTCAGATTACACTCAGCTCCCTGCTCTGTGCTCTGCAGTGTGACATCAGTTTCTTGCCCCCCACTGCCTGCTGGAGCACAGAAATGCTATGCAAAATATGTGCTTTAGGAGAATGTAGAGAAGAGTGAGCTGCAGGTAAATAGGTACAACGAATGTAGGAAGATTTGGTTCATCTCTGTGTATCACCTGAGGCTAGCTGCATCACTGGGCCTATGTACAAACGCTTTAAGTTATTTATGAATAACAATGCCTGTTGATCCTGCCAGAAATCAAGTGAGCTGACAGCTTCCCTTGCTCTCTGCTGACTGTTATCATTTAGCATTATACCTAGCTATCTTCAAGGACTACAGAACACGTCCCCCCTCATCAGGGCCGTTTTTAAGGCAGGGCAAAAGGGGCAGCTGCCCTGGGCCCTGTCATTGTTGTGGGGCCCAAAGCAGCTGCCTCATACTTGCCAACTATCCTGGTTTAAATTCCCTTGTTCCTTGAGGTTTTAGTCCTGTGCTGTGTCCCGATATCTCAGTGTGAAGTGCTGCTACTAATGCTGCCCAGCTCTGCCCTATTGTTGTGTACAGATGACTCACCTGCAGACCCTGTGTTTACATGTAATTTACCGGCATTCATATGTAAATAGCGGCGGCCGGCGGCATTGATATGTATATCATGCCCCCAGAGGTCATATCCAAAGTAATCTCTAGCAACGAATCAACAAGAAGAAATCATGTGCTGTAACCTCTAGTAACTAATTAGTGAGCCGTAATGTGTGTTGTAACCTCTAGCAACCAGTCAGTGAGCAGTAATGATACACTGTAAACTCTAGCAACCAGTCAGTGAGCGGTAACGATACACTGTAAACTCTAGCAACCAGTCAGTGAGCGGTAATGATACACTGTA
The DNA here is from genome assembly GCA_028564925.1 of Lithobates sylvaticus. Taxonomy (NCBI): domain Eukaryota; kingdom Metazoa; phylum Chordata; class Amphibia; order Anura; family Ranidae; genus Lithobates; species Lithobates sylvaticus. Next base: position 37,783,117 of record CM053028.1, read on the forward strand.
ACCTCTGGCAACCAGTCAGTGAGCGGTAATGATACACTGTAACCTCTAACAACCAGTCAGTGAGCGGTAATGATACACTGTAACCTCTGGCAACCAATCGTAATAGCTGCCGGATCTGATTCAGTAAACTGATTTTGAGTCTAGCTGCTATTTATTGTATGTCTCAGAGCAGCAGGTGGAGAGCAAAACTGCATGGGGGGGGGGGGGGGGGCAAGAAAAGTTTTGCCCAGATTCCAATCAATATTAAAGATGGCCCTGCCCCTCATCCATGTTTAGGAGAAAGGGGGATGTTTTCTATAGATACAGTATGGCGAGTGAGCGTTGTCCTCCTAGGACAGGAAGTGTGATAATTGGAGGATCACCAGGTGAAATTATAGGGAAAAAGCATAAAAAATTCAGCCACCACTTGGAAGGACTGGTAAGCTGCAATTTATTGCATTTTGGTTTTCGGATTTAGAGTCAAATATATTTGTATTGTTTTTAACAGAATAAGGTAACATAAGTAAGGTTCAGATGTCAATACCATAAGGCAGTGATGGCGAACCTATGGCACGCGTGCCACAGCTGGCACGCAGAGCCATCTCTGTGGGCATACGAGAGGGTCCAGGACAGAGCAAGAGGTCTCTATCTCCTCTCAGCCCCCCTCTTTTTCCGCCCCCCCTCTTTGTGTCTCCCTCTCTCTGTTCCCCATCTCTCTCTCAGCATCTCTCTTGCACCCCTCTCTCTCTGTCCCTATTCTCTCTGTCCCCCTTCTCTTTCTCTGTTCCCCCTCTCTCACACCCCTCTCTCTCTGTCCCCCATCTCTTGCTCTCTCTGTCCCCCCTCCCTCTCTCTCAGCATTTCTCTTACACCCCTCTCTCTCAGCCCCTCTCCCTCTCTCTGTTGCCCCTCTCTCTCAGCATATCTCACACCCCTCTCTCTCTGTCCCCTCTCCCTCAGCCCCTCTCCCTCTCTCTCAGCCCCCCTCCCCCTCTCTCTCAGCCCTTCTCCATCTCAGCATATCTCTCTCTGTTCCCTCTCTTTCAGCATATCTCTCGCACCCCTCTCTCTCTGCCCCCCTCCCTCTCAGCATCTCTCTCACACCACTCACTCTCGCTGTCCCCTCTCTCTCTCTCTCTCTCTCTCTCTCACACACCCCTCTCTCTCTCTCTCACACAACCCCCTCTCTCTCTCTCTCTCTCTCACACAACCCCCTCTCTCTCTCGCAAATTGCCGTGTTGGCACTTTGCAACACAAAACAAATGTATTTATTTCAGTTTGGGCACTCGGGCTCAAAAAGGTTTGCCAGGGTAACACAATGCAAGTCACGTTTTCAGTACATAGTAGGAATTAGTGCTTACGGAAGCACTAACACACTGTCGCCTTCCGAGAGCCGACCGTGATAAACTATACAAGGAACAGCGATTTGTTTTCGGATTTAGATGTTTAGATGTTTTACGTTTTGCAGTTTGCAGGGTAGGTGGGAGGTTTTTGTGATAATCATAACA